>ML777567.1:683593-734707 GCA_009831015.1 Picea engelmannii | reverse complement strand
AAATGAAAATGTCTCCTTGGTATATATAGGAGACTAGGAGGTATAATTACAACTAATGGCCTAAAGCTGACATAAATAAAATAACATTACTAATATAATATGCCCCAATTAAGGGGTAATGAGCCAATATTAGGACTTAACAGAAATCATCGTCGGTTATTCCTAGAATGGTCACTCCCATGAAGCATCAGTACTTTTCAATGAAATGAAAGTCTAGGGAATAAAACTCAGCCTAATCACAATGGTCAGTGTCATGCCTATGTCCCATTTATTGGCCCCAAAACAATGTAAACAAATCCATGGCCATGCAAGAAGAAGTGGATTTGAATTTGATGTATTCGAGGGAAATGCATTTGTGGGCATGTATGCCAAATGTGGGAATATTGGCATTCCCCGCCAACTATTTAAAAGAATGTGTAAACAAGGTGTTGGGTCATGGATTGATATCATTAATGGTTATTCCAAAACCCCCCCCCACCTCCCATAAAGTATTTACATTCTTCTATGAAATGCATGTCCTTGGCATAAAACCCAACTCAATCATAAAGGTTAGTGTTCTTCCTACATGTGTACATTTACTGTTGGAATATTGAGAGGGGGAGTGAATCAATATGATCACTTTATACCACTTTTAACCACAATATATATTCTTTCACTTTAACAACAATGTTCAACAGTATATCATTAATGTATCATCTATGAATGCATCCAATATATATATATATATATATATATATATATATATATATATATATATATATCATAAGCATGCAAACATAAACAACATCACATCAATATCACATCAAGAACATGGTACACCGGTATTTACATGGAAACCCAAATGGGAGAAAACCACATAATGTTTTCTTATATATATCAAGAATTCATTGATAGGAAGCACCAACTTCCAAATTATCCAGTTGCAACAGGAAGGAGGCTACAACCCCCTATTCTCAGGCTCCAACCTGAAGGAAGCTATAACTCCCTGAATTCTCTAGCTCCAACCAAAAGGAAGCTACAACCCCCTGGGTTCTCCATCTCCAACCGGAAGGTGGTTACAACCACCTAGTTCTCAGGCTCCAACCTCAAGGAAGCTCCAACTCCCTAATTCTCCAGCTCTAACTGGAGGAAGGCTACAACCCTCTTTCCTTGCCCCGTCCAACCACCTTGAAGTATAAGTGTAGACCAATTGTCACTATCATTTCCACTATCATTGTCATTGTTTTTATCATTGTCTCATCCATGAAACTAGATCCACTTTCATCTGCATGCAACTCGTGCCAAGATCACCAAGATCATATCTCAAACGATATGCTCAACAACACCAACACATTCTTCTACCAAGCATGTACCATTATCACCACATACCATCACAAGATATGTGTCTCAACCAAGTACCAGCCTGTATCACAACAAGTGCATCAACCATGCACCAACACCTATACCAAATCATGCATCAACCATGCACCTAAACCATCAACCATGTACATCAACTATAATCAAGTGTCTCAACCATATACCATATCATTCCATACACCTTATGCTAGTAAACCAGGATATGAACCAGCAATGTATCTCACCAAGTAAACGTCAACCAACATGTACCATGCAGCCAAGGATGTGCCTCAATTCATAAACCAAAACTCACAAACACATGCCTCAAGCAAGCTCTTCAATATCACCAAGATGCAACCTAATAACACAATATGTCAATCCTCAAGTATGCACCATAACATGTACCATAACCATGCACCAAGATAGCTAATAATGCTTCTAATCAATGTATCATAACATCGCCAAGATGTACCATATCACATACTATCATTACCATGCATGTACCATAACACCATAACCATAACCCTTAAGACTTATCTATGATCCTGCAGTTGACCTGTTGTATTGTAAACTAACTTGTAACTCTTTCATAGTCCTCAGCAACTTGGTACCAACATCCCTTCACAAGCTTTCACAAGCTCTTTTACATATATGTGACTTTCTCTTCTACAACCCGCAGATATTCGCGCTTTCCTCCACTACAGCCTGCGTATATTCATGCCCTGCTGACCTATAAACCGCAGATACCTCATAAACTAGGGTTACGCAAGCTTGTTGCAACTTCGAGACTTACACCTTCAACCTTCCTTCGTAACCTCAGAAAAATGTTGTCACAAACTAGCCAAAATATCACTATACTAGACCATAGCATTCACAAGAAAGATATTCAATTGTAAGTGTGAGTGTACTTATGAATGACTCCTTGAGGTGCTTATATACTTGTTCTAGGTAACTCCTCCCCTTAATTTAGGGCTTCTAGGGTTTTCTTGTTATAACCACTTTACCCCTTTGACCAAGACTTATAACAAACTAGGGGCTTCTTGTCCACTCTTCGGGGCTTCCGACTTTACAAGGCCATATTTCCCTAACCATGAGGAACCATGTGGCATTCCACATATCACCGGAAATGGTACGACTATTATTATCCATCTATGATAGTCTTACCTACAATTTCATTGTCTTTCATGTCCATATTCCTTAATCAACTTCGGTTCCCATAACCACACCTCCGGGGCTACATGTAGACTACATCAAATGTACCCCACTAACTCACCATCAATCTTGATCATACAAATGTCAATCAACTATCCAACATATATGGACTTGTCCAAGCATTGACATTAATCTCTAAGATCACTCTCCAAGGGTTGACATCAATGACAACCAACTGTCCAACATTTATTGTCTATAAAACAAGGTAAGAAGATTCAGCCTACATGTGTATATTTATTAGCTATAAAACAAGGTAAGAAGATCCATTTTTATGCAATAAAAGTGGATTTGAATCTATTGTTGTTGTGGAAAGTGTGCTTGTAGATATTTCTGCCAAATGTGGGAATGCTAATATTGCCCAATATTTTATGGAATAATGCCTAAATGGGATGTCGTGTCATAGAATGCAATTATCACTAGTTATTCCTAGAATGGAGATCCCCATGAAGACTTGAAATTTTGCAAGGGAAAAAATCCTAAGCATAAAACTTGCCTTAATCCCCATGGTTAGTGTCATTATTGCATGTGCACATTTATTGGCTCTAAAATAAGGTAAGCAAATTCATGGTTATACAATACAAAGTGAATTTGAATATGATGTTGTCATAGGCAACGCAGTTGTAGATGTGTATGTCAAATGTGGAGATGTTTGCATTGCCCACAAGTTGTTAAAAATAATGCATAAATGAGATGTTAGGTCATGGAATGCAATCAATGTTGCCTATTCCCAATGTGGCCATAATTAAATGGCATGGGTCTTATTAGAGGGATATATATATATATATATATATATATATATATATATATATATATATATATATATCAATGGCCCCTCTATGAATCCTTGGCATAAAACCTAACTCCATCAACACGATTAGTGTTATATATGTGTGTGTCCATCTATTTTTTGTAGAACAAGGTAAACAGATCCATAAATTAAGGCATGATTCTTCATGAATACGAAATGTGTTTCAGTAACCCTTAAGGGGATATTGATTCAAGTAACTTTTACAAATTTTGAAATATGTCCTTTAAAATGATTTGGTTTTTAAAGGATATTGGAATGGATGTTGAATTTGGTGACTGAACTAATTTATCATAAGAAACTTTAGATTTATATGATTTTTTAGAGGGACCCTCCCCTCTCTTCAATTTTTAGCCATCGAGGAATCCTGCCACCATGATGTAATGAAAGCGATGAGTCGAAACAAATGAAAACGAGCCTTGATGAAATAATTCCCAATATATGATGGGTGTTAGCATCAACTTGCTACCTCACTACCTCAATACCTTGAATTGGCCTTGTTTGGCCTCAAAGGTCATCTTATCAAGATATTCTACCTCACTACATCACCACATTGAGTTGGTTGTGTTTGGCCTTAAAGGTCATCTTATAAAGATTTTCAAGTTGGATATACACTTAGTGATACCCTAGTTTTATAAAATCTTCAAGGGTATTGAACAAGTTAGTACTGTGAAAGAGTGTGAACTATTATTTTTTTGAGTTCACAACAATCTATCTACATATATTATTTAAAATTTATCTACATGCATTATTAAGATTTTTGTGCTTGGTAGATAACATATTATCCCCACATATACATGTACACCATCAAAAACAAGAAAGTCATCCTGTATTAGTTTTTATGCAGATGGAAAATACATAAACATCATCATTTTCAAAAGATTCCTCATCCACATCCACAATACTAATGGTTTCATATGCATTTGGTCCTTTTGGTGCATCATGTTTGTAAATATAAGATGGAAACTTTGCTAGATATCTTGATCACAACTAAAATTGGTTGTGTCCTAATAGAATAGAACTTGAAAGGTAAAAATGGTATTTTATAAGCAATTCAAATAATGCCATGGTCAAGAGGTACAAGTTCTAGATCTCCTTCAATAAAGAGGTCTTCTTCTTCTTCTATTCTGTGTTCCCTCCCAAAGCTATTGTAAGTAAATTCCATCAAGATTCGTTAATTACTTTAAGGTAAAAATTAGACCCCAAACAAAAAATACTCCAATCTAGAAAATAACCAATTAATATATAAAATCCAAACCTTTAAAGCCTTGTTCTCCATTGATTCTCTACAAGCATCATCATAATGAAGAAACTTCATTTCCTTTTAGCCATATAGTATACCATGGTCTACATACGAGAGGGGAGAGAAAACCTTAAAAGTCTCAATCTACCACATGAGAAATAAAAAATAAGTTGTGGTAGACAATTTCTACCAACACAAAATATTATATGGAATGTAATAAATAAATAACTAAGTAAATTATTACATATTTATCTTCCCAACAATGTTTCCCCATCCCCCCAATTCCCCCAATTATTGACAGAAACATAAGTACCCAAAACATTTACAGACATAACATTGAAACTAAATGATGTGAACCAATTATTACTTAAACCCACCATTTTTGGGGGGATTGCCACAACACTTAAATATTTTGCTTCATCTTTTGCTACATGTTGATTGATTTGTATATTTCCGTAACATTATTTGACATACTTAATTTGGTGTAATTGTCTTCTTTGGCATGAACATGTTCTTTATACAATAACATCGCGGGTATTGTAACGAAAGGCTATCATGGATGTAAATGTTGTGGACCTTCTATAAAGGCTAGGTGGTTTAACCACCTACAAAAGTTGGTGTACCACTACTTGAGGGTATTCTTCCTAGAAGACCACCCTTATAGAAGAGAAACATATACTTTCAATGGTAAACTAGAGAGAACTTGGAGACCTAAAATAATGAAACCAACATATTGGGTTAGGGCATATGAAATAGAGGAGAAGGAAATTGCATAATTATTCGATTCAAATGGAGAACCTATGTTCGATTATCCATGGATGATCTTAATTTTTTTACATCTATGTTTAGAAAAATGCCCATTGGGATGAAAAGGAAATCTATATTTTATGAGCTTCTATATTTGGAGCATATTAAGATTGTCAACTTACTAGATCTCGTGCATATATTAAAAATGTTTCATCTTCTTTACATAGGTACGTGCCATAGAAAAGAAGTGACACATTGGATGTTAGGAAAGATTTTATTACTTCATATACTAAAAAGAAATATTGGCCAAGAAAATAAAGTATAAGAGAATTCGGTCTTTCTTGGTCGTTTAATGAAGGTGATGCCCATTGGATTTTGAATAAAGATGATCTATCTCTAGCAAAGGATGTTATATTGGAAGTGAAGGTGTTTTCTTATATGAATCGACTCTATGATACTACTTGAATGTAGAAGAATATTTGTTAGGGTTGAAATCACATTAACATCTAAACCTTCTAAGGATGTGTATGTTGATTACATGCTTCTTTTTCTACATTGTAAGTTATATGCTATGCACTCACGGTTTTATGCCAATTAATGTCATAAGTGTTTGTTTTGTAGTGTCATTAACCTTTGATCATGTGTGGTTGTGTGAACCATGACTTCCCCTAGGACCTACGACACACCATATCTAAATTATATGGATATGTAAATTGGATTACATCAAAGGAAATTCACATGTTTAGCATTACAGTGGCATCGAGAGATAGCTAGGATTATTTTTGTATGTTTGAGAAGGAATTGCCCACTAGTTTCATGGACTTGTAGGCCCATCTTCTAATTCACCTATCTAATGAGGTTGAATTAGTTAGGATGACATCATGTCATTGGATGTTCTTCTTGGAGAGGTACATGAAAAATTTGAAGACTTTTGTTCGATAAAGGACAAAACATGAGGGGTCTATGGTGGAGGGGTACATAGTATATGAGTACTCATTCTAATATGCTAGTGAATACATCAAGAAAATAGACAACACACCAGTTGGAGTGGTTTGGGATGACCATTGAGATGCAGACAAAAGGTAAGAGGAGCTACTCCAAACCAATGGAAAAAGGCACATGATAAAGAGTAAGTCACTTATGTTTTGTCAACTCCCTATAGAGTAACTGTTTACAACGAAATTGATAATATATATTTGATCTCATACTATTTGTTTTGATTTCATGAATATATCAATAAATTCAAAATTTGATGCAATCAATAAAAAAAATTGTTTATGGTGCAGAGGCAACCAACCATAGGTTGCATTGTATGAGGAGAGGAGAAGAAAATAAGACAATGACAAGAAATAATTCAGATGAATGGACAATAGAAGCATGCCTTATCTCAATCATTTAAAAGAAAATATGCCAATGATCTATCCCAATAGTTGGGTGGCTGACTATATCAAAGAAAAATACGGTGTGTCTAATTGTTTAACTACATGGTGAAGAGGATGAACTAAATCCAAGGATTGGGTGCAACAACTTTGTAATAATATCTCTATGTCAATTATTAATTTTATTGTGTACATTTGAATTATCACGTGTATTTTTATTATTATTAATGCTTGGGTTACTAGACATACATTGTCCTTTATTCACATATTTATAGGTGCATTTGTTCCCATCTATAAGGGCATATGGACATCATTTTTGCATTGAGAATGCTAATGATGGACATGTCACAATTGACTAGGGAGTGTAGGTGAAATTCAACCAATCTAGTCATGTTAGCCGTTGTGATTAGAACCTAATAGAGGGGAAGTTAGGATATGTCGAAAATATACAAGAGATCTTACAAGTAGAATTCTCATCTTTCCAATGTGTTATTTTTAGTTGAGTGGTAGGATACCTATGACCAGAGTAACGTAAAGGAAGATCACTATAGTGTACTAAAAATTATTTACTCTAAAAATATGTGAGACGAAAAGAAGGAGGCTTTTGTTTTCCCAAAACACTCCATGTGTTGTTTTTTTACATAGATGTTTTGGATAGGGATTGGTGGTTCATACCAAGACACCATCCAAGATCAAAACATGTTTTTCAGAACAACAATGTTATCATGCCAAGTGGGGAAGACAATCAGGGTGATGGCAATGAAGAGTGATGTGTACATGTTTTATTTCAGCAATTATGTTGTGGATGTGTCAATTTGTTATTGGTTTCTATAATTGGCCAATTTTATGTATTCTTAATTATCACAAGTTTTGTGGTGGTAGTGGCTCCAAAATAAGAATGGAGGAGATGCTTTCTTTGTATCATGTTGCCATGGATATGATATGATTCCACTTTACTCCTTCTATTTTGGGTTGCATATTTCTCATTCTCGTATATGACATTGGCTATGAATGAAAAACGTCTTTCACATGTCTATTTATCATTCATGGGATAGATGTCAGTGGTTATTAACAATACTGTGAAGCTTTCTTCTATTTTATATTTTTTGGTATTTTAATGAGTTGATAGATGGTTTCTTTACATGACTAAATTATTATGTTTTAAGTCTTGATGTTTTTAAGCTCATAATGTGATTAATTCAAAAAAATTGAGTTAGATAACTTATTCAACTCTGAGATAGAGATTAATTCTATAATTTTTTAGTAATTTGATTTAGAATTGTTTCCATAATTTAATATGTAATACGTTATCACTATTTGCAAGATTAATATTAACAACTATTGTAACATCCCTGCTATAATCCCCAGTTTAGTAATGTATATGTAGATGTGATATATGGTCGTGGGCCAAGCTATGTAATATGTGAACTTGTATATCCAAAATTTGTAAATAAAAATGTCATGCCAACTGCATATGGACATGGATAGAGATATGGAGGTTGAGTTATCCATGAGAGAGGAGGGGGTCTTATTCATGTGTTTTAAATACCAAACCTTTTTCCTGATTTTAATGTTTTGAGTGAACCTTCTAATTATTCCTTGAGTGTAGAAGAGCCCAATCATTAAATACATGTAAGAGAGGGGGCATGAGAAGTCACATCCCATAGTTATTGGGGCCATGGGGTTGAGTACAATCATCGTAGGTAAGAATGTCAGTCAAGTAAGTAGGAAAAAGGAGAGGAAATTCGTATGGGACAACAGGGAATTTTTACAGATGGTTTTCTGCATGGGAATGAGGAGACAACAAGGGGGGAGTGTTGGAGGTTAGAGGAAATAATGGTGGACATTTCAACAACTATTGGGAGATGTTGAAGGCTAAAGAAGCAAGTTGTCAAACTTGTAGAAGATGCAGGTTATCAGACGTGTAGAGTGAACTCCCCATGTGAGAGATTTCATTAGAGAAACAAGCTTGTTGCTATTAGTTTTCCTGGTAGATGACATCCTTGGAGTCCCCAACAGAGATATTCTTGCCCAACCTGTGTTGGAAGCCCTAATAAAAGAATGGTACAGCCCGAGGACTGCTTGCAGAGAAGCGGGTACATTCCTTGGGTCGCATAGGTTGAGAGGAATATAGATGCGAGAGTTGGGATAGTTATAGTGAAAACAAATAACTCGTTATGGGAATATTGAGTTGTGAGTGGATAATGGAGAGATACCCTCTTTTGTGGATTCCTAGCCCCAGCTTAGGGGTGACTTTCTGTTGAGATTTGGAACAACAATTATATGGTTGGGTGGAATGTATGTCCTCTACAGCTAGTTGCACAAATATTATAAAATGATAAGTGTTTTATCTTGTGTCTAAGTTATATTGATGGTTTAATTTGTTGTGTCTTAACTGTGTTTGAAATGATTTATATATTGATTGTATGGGAGTAGATTAGTTGTATTCATGTTTTTAAATTATTGTTGTTAAACATATGGGTGTTTTTAGCATGATGCGTTGTATTTAAATTAATGGTATCAGAAATTTTAATGGGTTTAGTAGTGTGGGGACATTACAGATTGGTATCACAACTCAAGGTTCAACACCGAGCTTGTATGGGCCAAGACCAGTGAGAATTTGGTTCAAATTCATTGTTCCAAAATTCATGTGTGACAAATTTGGAGAAATTTGTGAAAACATAGTGAAATCCCCAAATTTATGAACGAATATGAGTCCAATTTTCCCTCAGAACCGTCGAAGAGAGTATTAATTGCGTCAATTTGCATATTGAAGAGTTAACTTTGGCCTGGGAGGTCGGATTTTACATTTTAATGGTGACTGAAGGTTGAAAGATAGATGACCCGGATCATTTTGACATTAAGAATCAAAGGCCAAGATTCATTTGTAGGATCGGGGAAGTCTAGCAAAGTTTGGAGAGTTTTGTAAACTGACAACTGAGATCACTCTGATCTCGAAGATCGACAATCAAGATTCGTTGCAATATTGAAAGAGCTCTGTGGGAAAAATTCCATGAATTTAATCCTGATAGGATTAAGGGTCGCGAAAAAATCTTAATGGCATGTTAACTTGACACTTTGCAAGAAAATATCCGCAAAGTTAAGCCCGATAGGCTTGCAGGCTGCAGTTCACAAAAAAAATCTCGATGGCATGTTAACTTGACACTCCGCAGGAAAAAGTCTACAAAGTTAAGCATGATAAGCTTATAGGTTGCAGGTTGCAGAAAATCTTAATGGCGTGTTAACTCAACTGTCTGCAGGGAAAAGTTCACGAAGGTGTTTCCGATAGGCTTGGGAGTTGCAAGCTTTGAGAAAGTCACAATTCAAGGTTAAGTTGCCACTCTGTGGGAAAAGTCTGCGAAAGTGTTTCTGATAGGCTTGTGGGTTGCGGGCTTCGAGGAAATCACAATACAAGGTTAAGTTTCCACCATGATGGGAAGATTTCATGAGGAAAATCCTGATAGGCTTGTGGGCTACGGGTTGTGGGAAAACCTTTATAATGTGCTACATGACGTTTCAATGGGAAGAGTCTGCAAAGGAGAGCCCGATAGGCTTGCAGAAGGTTTGGCCAATAGTTGATGGATGATGACATGGTCGAATCAAGCGACGACAAGTGGACTCATCAAACATGTGTCATGCCATGTCAGTCAAATTTCCAAGGTTAGGAATAGGTCAGATTAACAGACTGTTACAACAATAATTTAGTTAAATTCTATGATAATTTTTCATCTTTTGAAGGTCATCAACTTGTGAAGCCATTTTGAGGGCCTAGGCAACATTTTCAGGTAGTCAAAATTGAGAGAATTATGTGTAGCTTTGATACATAGAGTATTTTCTACTAGAATGAAATAACTCAGTAAGATCTTTCCAACGAGCCATTCTTAGTGCAAAACAAAGCTAGTATGTGTAAGTTACAGTTGAAACAATACAAGGTATAAATTTAGTACCAGTTTACTTCCATAGGGCATAACTCCTCACTCAAAAATCATTTTGGGGCATGGGAGCAATCTGTGGAAATCTCATGGACCATAAAAGACCGCCATGGAACCAGATTTGGAATCTTGGTACCTGAAGTTGTACAATATGGGAGAAAAGACACTTGTAGCAGTCATGGTAAAAATGAGAAAACAATCTAAGCTTCCTCGGACCATAACTATCAGCTCAGAGCTCGAATTTGGGAAAACAAGTAGTCAATGGAAAGGTATTGAGGAGGAGAATCCATCTATCAACCCATAATTTTAAATTGAGCACTATAGTTTCTCAAACAAATTTTAAAAAATGCAACAGTAAAAATAGAACAATGAGTGGAAATTGCAACATGAGAATGTTGTAACTTTTCTCTCAGAACTCAGAATGAGGCATGAGTACAATGGTTGGAGAATTGTTTCCGAGAGGAATGTGTCTAAAAAAACATAATTTGGATTCATTCAATTGTGTTCTTCATAAATTGAAATGAAGAATGGCATGTAACCTAATTAATAAAGTATTTTGCAAGATGCCCAATTCTAACAACAATTGTTGTATGCACATTTTCTTATAGAGTTAGAGGTACATGAGGGAAGATTTGGTTCCTATATGAGAACTATAGATGTGGAGGATTCACAAGGGTCTTACAACCATGAGCATGATATTACAGGGCTACATTTCAGCATGGGAAATGCTAAGACCAAGTCCAATGGAAAAAGAAGCAAGTTGGAGCATGTGGGGCTAGATGAAACTATGAGAAGCCTACATAGAGAAGTGTAGAGCTATAGGGAAGGTAATGAAAGGATGATGAAAGCTACGGAGGATATTCTGTAGAGTCTGAATATATTGCATAGACAAGTGAACGGGGATTTTGGCTCAAAGCAAGCAGCTAGTGCTAAACAAGTGGCAGCATCCAAATCCCATGGTAGAAGGGATGATCACAGGGATGACAGTCATTCAAGGAGTGTGAGAAGACATCATTATTCTCCAGGACAATCGACTAGAAGAGCTCATACATATTTATGGCTAGAAAGCAGCCCAAGTTTGTCCCCTATCAGAAGATAGAGGTGAAAACCTAAGTAAGATATTTTGCAAGGTGAACTCAGGAAACTCAAGCCATAGACTTTTGATGGAGAGCATAGAAAGGGAGAAGAGGTTGAAGCCTATTTGTTGGGAATGAGGAAATATTTCCAACTGCATGATTACCCATCAAGTGTTGAATTCAAAATTGCAACTTACCACCTTCAAGGAAAAGCATCCATGTGGTGGGATCAACTTAAGCAAGCAAAGCACCTTGAAGAGAAGAAGGTCTCATGGTGACAATTTAAGGGATATTTCTAGTAGAAATACTTGTCAGAGCATTATTATGATAAGAATATTAAAGAGTTATTTGAACTCAAATTGGGAAGCATGACAATGGAGGATTATGAGAGGAGATTATTTGAATTGCTTAAGTCTCTCGGCTTCATAAAGGATGAGAAGGTTAAAATCCAAAGGTTCTCGAGTGGGATACCTACTTTCTACAATGATAAGATACATTATGATAACCCCAAGATTTTGAAGGAGGCCAGAAAGAAAGGAAAACAAATTTATCAGTAGTGTAATACCTATGTTTCCCCCAGCTTGTAAATACAATTATTGTATATCATTGCTAGAAGACTGTGGACAGATCTATTATGTGTGGATTTTGGCAAATGTTGAACATTTGCTAAAGGTGTGATGTAAATATTTGTGTTATTAATATAAAAGGAAAAATGTTGAATAATTGTTGAAGGGGATTGCCTATACAAGTTATGATGCCATGAGAGGGAATGGTGAGGGGAACCATGACTCGTTGAGATGACCCGTACCAGGCAATACTCTACTTAATTAAAAATGTTCAAACCCAAAACTATCCTCTTCCCTAGAAAAATTTAATTACCAGTCAAGTTGGTGGTTGGGTGGTCCTACTCAGAAATCAATGAGAGAATGGGCATAGTACCCATATGGAAGTTTCTTATTTGACCCACAAAATCATGTTGTATAAGGCAAGAAAAACAAGGAAAATCATGGGAAGAGAAGAGAGGACACACACGGTTGGGTTTGGGGACCAAAATCTGAGTGGAGAAGAGTGTGAGAAACTCTTCTAGTTTTGAGAAAGCAGAGCGAAGTGAAGAAATACGTTTTCTAGGTGCAAGAACGATTGGCGAGTGTCTTCAAATTATTCCGATAAACAGGGCTATGAAATTTTAGTGGTTGGCTAAGCAATCACGATGGAACTAACAGGGGAGGGAATTGAGGGACTGTTGGGTAGTGAAGGGCCTCCCTTGTGTTGTGTATGACAGTTGTTGAAGCTCTTTGTGGAAAGAGCAAGCTCCTTGCTTGGTGGATTAAAGACTTGGCTTGCTAAGTTCCTATAGGTGAAGGAGAGTGGACCTCATCTTTTCTCCTCTGCTGAGTAGAAAGAAATTCCTCTCATGGCATCATACTCTGGATAGGGGTGGCTTGCTTTGAAAACACTAGGAACAGTTGTGTCATTGGTTGGGTGGAAAGTGGCACACTCTTCAACAGTTTGCAGGGATTTTTAAATTTCAAATAAGTGTTTTTTGTGCCTTGTAATGCCATGACAAGTTATTAAGTATTATGAAATTCATGTACTAGTTATTTGAAGAGTTTGTCATCTTATTTAGATAGTGGAAATGTCACTCTAATTATTTGGATGACTGTGAATTTGAAATAAGATATGGGAAAACACATTTTGTTGTTGGTTTTATACCTGTCTTTGTTTGGAAAGGGAGGTTGTTAGTAAATGTTTGTCACTCAAAGTATGAGCAGAGTGTTGGCTGGCCACTGATAGTAATTTATGTGGACAAATCCCTAATTTTTTTGTAAAAGACCGAGCCACTAAAGCACTCACAGAACAACTGGGTAATAAAAAATACAATCGCTGATACAAATTTGAAGATTGGTCAGTTGGCCTTAGCCACTCTGTTGGCTTGGAAAATCTGCCAAGTTCCATAATTTTAGAGAGGTTCATATCCCTGTTTGACCTTAGGAAAAGAAATCAAATATTGAAGAGAGGCAAAGTATTTAAAATGAATGATAAGGAAAGAAGGAGAAATCAAATTCAGTTCCTAATTGGAAATAAAAAGGAATTGGGAATTGAATGCATTGTGATTAATTAAGTTTCATGAGTATATGGTAAGAAAGGAATTTCTACCAGGAATTACACAGTAAATTAATGTCCAATGGGGAAAGAATTGGCAATAGTAATTATTCCCTGAAAATAGTAAAGAAATGCATAAAAAAATGAGGATAGTAATTTTTGGTAAAACCATAGTTTTACCATGGTGGATTTTACTCCCAAGAAATGTAATATTCTAGAAAAAGAATTTAAACAAATAATTTGCATGAATTTATATATGTATTTATATGTTTATATGTTTTCTGGGAAAATCTAAATGAATGGTAAAGATTGGTAACCCCTAGTACATTTCCAAAGTGTACCATCTAAATGTCTAAATAAATAGGATAATAAGTTGAGAAAGCTATTTATTAAAATATATGATTTTCAGCCTTGTGCGTGAGAAATGGGAAGTTTGGAATTTCTTTCCCTTCTGTGCAAGGATCAAACTGTGCCAAGTTTCCCAGCTTAAAAATATTTACACTCTACACAGGTCATTTTGCGCTCCTGAAGAAGTTATTACTAAGGCAATTTTATTTATCAACATTTTAAAGTTTGGAAATATAAATTCATTTCCTTCTCAACGTGTGTGTGTGTGTATATATATATATATATCAAAAATCGTTTTCTTTCGGAGTACAGAGGAAGGAGCAAATGTTTGGAGTGCGACGACCAATAGAGTTATAAACATTATCATATTAAATATTCATATTAAGACCCTTTCGGAGTTGGTTCATCGGAGTAAAAGGAAGGAAGCACTTGAAGGACGTGCGAAGCTGTCGAAGCGACGGCATAGACATTACAAGATTTTAAATATAATATAATATAATACACATCCCTTTTCAGAGTTGAGTCTCCGTCGGAGGAAAAAGAGGGGAAAACATGATCGGTGTGTGATGGCTTTATATATGTATAAAATAACAAACACTTTCTCTTTCAGAGTTAACCGTCAAAGGAAATAGTGGGGAGCACATGATCGGAGTGTGATGGCCTTCATACTATAGGTTATATAAATATATATTTTTTATAACAAGAAACACTTTCCTTTCGGAGTTGACCGTCGGAGGAAAGAGATGGGAGCACCCAATGGAGTGTGAAGAGCTCATGGCACGATGGCTTAGAGTTTTACAATTATTGTATAATATAATGTTAAATATCATTATAAAATCCCTTTTTGAGATTGGTCATCAAAGAAAAGAGATAGAAGTCGATGTCTGGGATGCGAAGAATTCGGGGTCCGAATATCTAAGGAATTATCATATTAAATAAATAATAGTTAATTCCCTCGAGGTGTTTTACAATGGAGCTAAGTACATCATAAAATAATTTGGGTTCTTTGCAATGCAATTATTATATTATGATATAATTAATTAATTGCATTATAATGTGTTTATAACTTGGATAATTAGCACTAAACCATTCCCAAGGAAATGGAGAGAAAGTAAATCATCATTAATTACTGGGCCAGTATATTAGGCTAAGTAAAAATGTATTTACGGGGGGAGTAATTAATTAGTGTTATCCCTAATGAGGATTAAATAATTGAATACCGAGGAGTGGTATTTTTAAGAAAATATTGATTAAGCAACTTAATCAGTTTATAGAAAATGGACAAGTGTCAATCTCTGGTCGAGCAATCCTTTGTACCCTATGGTGACATGGCACATTGTGATGAGTCCATGTGTCAAGTGGATATTGAGCCACAGGTCACGTCAAGAGACAGGTACATGGTGGAAGAAATGACCAAGGTGGCAAGTGAGATTCAATCTCAGTCGTAGATCTCCAAGGGCCCCACATAAGCTAAGTACAACTGAAGCATGAGAAGGGTTGTTAAACATCCTGCGAGTTGGCGACTCCAAAGTAATCGGAGACGTTCATTTACAACCCCGAGGGTTGTTGTATCTGTAAGTTAAATTCATCAGAGTGTGCGTAGTCAGAGAGAGCCTGTCGGAGTGGATCATGTGCGGGAAATCTGCTAACCCCAATGGGAGGACTCTGATGAAGAAACAAATCTTTGAACCAATGGATGAGGGAGACAGATGGGTCAAGTGGTAGATTCCACGTTAGTGCCATATCGGATGGCACTAGTGACTGGGAACCACGTGGTTTCCACATGGCACTAAAGATGAACCCAATGAATGAAAGTCCAAAAACTTTGGAGAGATCATGACTTCTGATCTAGAGCTGAATTTTGAGCATGGTTATAGTCATTGTAAATCTCTTGATGAGTAGAAGACAATGGTAGCCTTGAGATGAGGCTTTGAGATGATTGAGGAAAAGAAAAAAATTAATACACCATCCCTTAAAAAGGTACTTAGGGGTTTGGGTGTCTTACAAGTAGAGCAAAGGGAGGCCAACTTTCCAAAAAAGATTTGAATTGCAAGATGAAGGGTAAGATAGAGAAAAGGAAGAAAGGTTTTAAGCCACCTTTTTACAGGAACAACTATTAAACATATCAGCAAGGACAATCAGTCTAAAATGAGCCCACGATTGGAGATTATTTTGGGAAAAGGCTAAGGTAGCAACCCATAAAATGTTGGGGATGTGAGGGAGACCACTTGTATTTGGATTGCCCTCACAAAGGAGAAAGGATGAGGATTTCTCACAATAATCATGAGGTTGATATGGTTTAAGACATGGAAAGAAGCATGCTAAGGATTTATGTGGACTTGGACAACAAGCAAGCAGAATACCAATCCCCTGTGATTGAAGTAGAAGGTAAGATTGATAACCATCCCATAACAATTTTAATTGATTTTGGAGATAGCTATAGTTACATAGATCCTAACCTTGTTGAAATATCTCACTTCTAAATAAGCAATCATGGGAAATCTTGGTTGGTTCAACGAGCCACACGGGCTAAGAGAAGAATCAATGAGTTAGTTAAGAATTGTCCAATAGACATGAATGGACGTAACACAAAAACAAATTTGAGCATCATACAACTTTGGTCATATGACTGTCTGAATGGTATGGATTGGGTTGGACAAGCACCATGGTGTCCTAGACTGCTACAACAACACAATCACCTATATTGATGAGGAAGGGAAGCAAGGGAAGGTTCAAGGTAACCCAAGGACTATAGCTAATAGAGAGATTTTGGCCATGCAGTTGAAGAAGAGTTTCAGGAAAGGATGTCAGATTTTTGCAACCCATATGGAAGAGGCAACCAAAGATAAAATGCCAAGTTTTGAAGACCACCCGGGCTTGAAAGATTTTTAGGATGTATTTAGGGAGATTCCAGGGTTGCCACCAAAGAGAGACATTGATTTCTCAATTGATTTGGTGTGAGGAAATGCCCTAGTGTCCAAGACTCCTTATAGGATGGGTACATCGAAGTTGAAGGAGTTGTAAATGTAGCTTGAATAACTTCTAAAGAAGGGGTATATATGCCCAAGTGTGTCACCTTGGGTTGCGCTAATGCTCTTTGTGAAAAAGAAGGATGGAACCTTAAGGTTGTGCATTGATTTCAGACAATTGAATAAGGTCACCATAAAGACAAATATTCTTTGCTAAGAATTGATGATCTATTTGATCAGCTAAAAGGTGCAAAAATGTTTTCCAAGATTGACTTGAGGTCAAGCTATAATCAAGTGAGAATAAAAGAAGAAGATATCAACAAAATAATATTCAGAGCAATGTGTGGACATTATGAGTTTTTGGTGGTGCCATTTGGGCTATCAAATGCACCAATTGTTTTCGTATGTGTAATGCATGGAGTGTTAAGGGAATACATGGGAAAAAATTTAATTGTTTTCTTGGATGATACACTCATATACTCAAAGTTAGAGGAGAAACATGAACGACATTCAAGGATGGTTCTACAAGTTTTGAGAGAGCATCAATTGTATTCCAAGTTAAGTAAGTGCATCTTCTATGAAAGGAAGATTCATTACTTGGGTCATATTATTTCAACAGATGGGATAGAGGTTGATCCTAAAAAGATAGAGGCCATTAGAGGATGGTCAATGCCAATAAATGTTATATAAGTCAGATCATTTATGGAACTGGCATGTTATTACTAAAGATTCATAAGAGGTTTTTCAAAGATTGCAACCCCAATTACTTTTTTGCAAAATAAGGGGGTGAAATTTGAATAGACTTCCAGATGTGAAGAGAGTTTTCAACAATTGAAGGACATTTTGACAAGTGTGCCAATCTTGAAGATTGCATAACTAGATGAAGATTGTGTTGTGTGCATTGATGCATGAAAGGAAGGGCTTAGTGGAGTCATCGCGCAAAATGAACATGTGGTATGTTATGAGTCAAGAAAATTGAAATAACATGAGAGGAATTATGTCACACGTGATTTAGAACTAACAACCATTATTCACGCATTAAAAATGTGGAGACATTATCTCATGGGCAAAATTTTTTAACTAAGGATAAATCATTGTGGTCAGAAACATTTGTTTAGAAAACCAACACTAAATGTCAGGAAAACTAGATGGTTGGAATTCCTTGGTGAGTATGACTTTGATATAAAGCATATCAAGTGCAAAGAGAACCATGTGGTTGATGCACTCATTAAGAGAGTGCACAAAATGCATGCTACAACCATAAGCATGTATAGGTTTGATTTAAAAGACACAATTTTAGAGGTTACAAATTCAGATTAGCAATATTTGCAAATAAAAGAAACTTTACAACAAGGTAATTTTCAGCAAAAAATTAAAGATTTTGAGTTGAAAGAAGATGTAGTCCTCATGTATAGGGGCGAGGTGGATGTGTCAAACTCCAGAGAGATGAAAAATATATTGCTAAGAGAAATGAACAATGGGTCATATGCTAGGCACCTAAGATATCATAAATCAATTGCAACTATAAAAAGACAATATTTTTGGCCAGGAATGAAGAAAGAGGTGGTTGATTACATAGCCAAATGTCTAGATTGTCAAAAGGTAAAAGATGGGCATAGACATCCAGAGGGACTGTTATAACCATTTCCCATTCCCGGGTGGAATAGGAAGTTGTTCCAGTTGATTTCATTACCAAATTGCCTAGGACAACAAGGAAACATGATTCCATCATGGTAGTGGTAGATAAATTAACTAATGTTGCACATTTTATTCCAATAAAGACAACTCACAAGGCAACCAACACTGTAGAAATTCACATGAAGGAAATTGTGAGGCTACATGGATTTTCCAAGGCAATTGTTTCAGACAAAGATCCCAAGTTCACATCAAATTTATGGAAGGGGTTGTTTAAGGGATTTGGGACAAATTTAAACTTCAATACAACATATCACCCAGAGTCAAATGGGAAAACAGAGCGGACTGACAGGATAATTGAGAATATGAAGAGAATGTATGTAATGGATCAGCCATCCAAGTGGGAGGACTAAATTCATTTAGTAGAATTTGCTTACAATAATGAGTACTAGGCATCATTGAGGATGAACCCATTTGAAGACTAGTATGGCAAAAAATGCAACACACCAATAAGTTGGGATAACTTAGTAGATAGAGTAGTTATTGGGCCAAATTTGTTAAAGGAAATGGAAGAACGAATGATAAAGATCAGACATAATTTAAAAGTTGCCAGGGACAGGAAAATGAGTTATGCAGACAAGAACATGACTTACATATATTTTTTTAAGTGGACGAGCATGTGTTTTTAAAAGTAAAAGCAAAAATAATTTCGTTGAGATTGGGATGTTGCCCAAAGTTGGCAGTGAAATATTATGGGCCTTTTGAATTCTTGGAGAAGATAGGCCCAGCTGCATACATTATAACATTGTTTGAATCCATGAGAGTTCATAATGTATTTCATGTGTCTTTATTGAAGAAATATGTGCATGACCCTAACCACATAATTTATTGGATTATGATCCAAGTGGAACGCAAAGGAGGCTTTCGAGTGGAACTGGTGCAAATCCAGGACCAGAATGTCAAAGTTCTAAGGAACAAAGTTGTCAGCCTAGTAAAGGTCCAATGGACCTGCTACAGTCCTAAAGACGCTATGCAAGAGCACGAGGAGACCATGTGGGAGGAGTACCCACGATTTTTTGTTGATTTTGAAGAAAATGAAATATAGGAATGCAAGACTTTGTTTTGGGAAGATAGAGTTCCCAAAATCACATCTCGGAGCTTCCTAGCCAACCTATGCTAGAAGCCCTTAATAAAGAATGGTACAACTTCAGGATTTGTGTGCAGAGAAGGGGGTACATTCCTTGGGTTGGAAAAGTTGAGAGGAACAAGAGATTGTGGTTGGAACTGTTGTTGGAGTTGTGAAATTTGCAGAATTTTTGTTTTTCTTAGTATTACGATGTAAAATTTGTACATATATATCCCTTCTATAATCCCTAGTTTAGTGATCTATAATGTAGATATGATATATGGTTGTGGGCCAAGCGATGCAATATGTGAACTTGTATGTCCAAAATTTATAAATAGAAATGTGATGTCGACTATAGATGGACATGGACAAATATATGGGGGCTAAGTTATCCATAAGATAGGAGGGGGTCTTATTCATGGGTTGTAAATGCCAAACCTTTTTCCTGATTTTAATGTTTTGAGTGAATCTTCTAATTAATCCTTTGAGTGTAGAAGAGCCCAATAATTGGATACATGTAAGAGGGTGGGTGTGAGAAGTCACATCCCATTGTTATTGGAGGCATGGGGTTGAGTACAATCATCTTAGAGAAGAACATGAGTCAAGTAAGTAGGAAAAATGAGAGGAAATTCATATGGGATAGCAGGGGAGTTTTTACAGATGGTTTTATGCATGAGAACAAGGAGACAACAAGGGGGGAGATCATTGGAGCTTGGAGGAAACAATGGTGGACATTTCAAAAACTGTTGGGAGTTATTGAAGGTTGAAGAGGCAAGATGTCAAGCTTGTAGAAGAGGTAGATTGTCAAGCCTATAGAGTGAACTCCCCATGTGAAAGATTTCACTAAAGCAACAAACTTGTTGTTGTTAGTTTTCCTGGTATCTAACATCCCCTGAGTCCCCAACAAAGAGATTCATGGCCAACCTGTGTTGGAAGCCCTGATAAAATAATGGTATAGCCCGAGGGATTGCTTGCAGAGAAGGGGGTACATTCCTTGGGTCATGCAAGTTGAGAGGAAGAGAGTTGGAGAAGTTGGGATAGTTGTAGGAAAAAAAATTAACTGTTGTGGGAATATTGAACCATGAGTGGACAATGGAGAGACACCCTTTTTTGTGGATTTCTAGCCCCAGCTTGGGGGTGACTTGCTATTGATATTTGGAACAACAAGTCTATGGTTGGGTGGAACGTTCGTCCTTTGCAGTTGGTTGCACAATTGTTTTAAAAAGATAAGTGTTTTATCTTGTGTCTCGGTAATATTGATGGTTTAATTTGTTGTGCATTAACTTTGTGTTTGAAATGATTTATATGTTGATTGTATGGGAGTAGATTAGTTGCATTCATATCTTTATCATATGGGCATTTTTATCATGATGCAATGTATTTAAATTAATGGTATCATACATTTTTATGGGTTTAATAGTGTGGGGACTTTACAACTATTATCGTCAAGTTCACTTTAGTTGAATCCCTTTTTACTCTCTTTTTATATTTGATATAAAAATTTAGAATTATTTTTCATGATTTAATATAAGATTTAATGAAACAAATTGATTTAAAAAAAAATCAAATATGATTTAGATTTGTTTTCACGATTTAATATGTAATATGTCATCACTATTTGTAGGATTAATATTAACAATTATTATCATCTAGCTCATTTTAGTTGAAGGTATTTATTTTTCTCTTTTTATATTTGATATGAAGTTTTAGAATTATTTTCATTTAATCAAACAAATTAATTTTAAAAATTAATTGAATTATATTTATAATTGTTTTTGTGATTTAATATGCAATATGTTGTCACTGTATAAAATTGGAAGAATATTTATTTTGTCAGATTTAACTATCATAAATATAAATTTATCAATTTTAATTAAAAGATAGGTAAAAATATTTAAGAGTAAATTTGAAAAACAATGATTCAATCAATTTTATTTTTTTTAAATCATGTAATTATTGATAGAATCATTTAATCAAGTTTGTAAACATGTTTAATCAACATATTGCATCTTACTAGACAACAACTATTTCACCTCGAAAAATAGTTAAACATTATATGACATTTAATTATTCCAAGTTTTTCCTATCACAATTCAAATTAAATGATTTCATATAACTAGAGTTAAATATTATATGACATCTCAAATTTGAATGAGTGATACATCCCAAATTTAATTTAAACATAGAGAAATCATTAATAATGTTAATATTCAACATACACATATTACATTTTATAAATCAAACAACATCAACATCAACATGATATGAAAATGCATAATATACATGAATGATAATATCAAAATCAATATATATGTCAAATATACATCACAACAATCAATGTACATGCCAACTACTTCTAGTTTTGTCCACCACCAAAGCTAGAGGCATCGATACCTCCACCAAATAATAACGAAACTATGATATGATATATATCTCCAGCGTGATCTATATCAACCAATAAGATCATAGAAGCTATAGGATCAATAGTTAGTGTAGTAGGTGAAGCAATACATGGATTAGTGGATGGATCGTTAGCTAGTGTAGCTTGTGGCTTAAGTGGAGCAACA
Organism: Picea engelmannii; assembly: GCA_009831015.1. Taxonomy (NCBI): domain Eukaryota; kingdom Viridiplantae; phylum Streptophyta; class Pinopsida; order Pinales; family Pinaceae; genus Picea; species Picea engelmannii. The sequence goes on along the minus strand of ML777567.1, from coordinate 712,230 downwards.
ATTAGGGGCACGTGTGGAGCAATAGGTGGATCAATAATCGAGGCAACTAGTGGCACAGGTGGAGGAGGTGGACAACTAGTTGGTGTAACTGGTGGTGAGGGAGGAGGAGAAGGAGGTGGAGGAGTAGCGTTCTTAGAAGACAAAGCATACAAAGAAGATGGACAAGCATGTTTCACACCTCATTGCTTAGCCTTTGTGACTAAGATGGGGATATAGACAATATGATGCCTTGATAATGTCATATTATGGGGAAGTCTTGCATAGATCTTTATTAGCTTAAGATCTTGCATAATGACTCTAGATTGCATTGGTGCCACTCCATAGCTAACCATCAAAGTACACAATTAATCTATGATCCAATGATGAAATATATGACCGTGTGTTTGTGGCATGATAGGATCGTGCAACAGAGGTGGCTCATTGGCCTCCTCCATCTATACATTAGGCTGAGGAGGAGGCCTCTCACCAACATATAATCCAATATCTTTAAAATATTAGACAACAATAATTATACAATTTAAACAAAATCATATAATCAATTACATGTGGCACATTAAATAAGACCAAAAAAATTGTAAATAGAATAATGGAAAATTAACTATAATATTACCTCTAGTGTTAGGTGGTTTCTCTATGGCAAATAAAATGTTTAGACATCCTCACTAGTCCATCCCTACAGAAGGATGTTGTAAAACATCAAGGAAAATAATGTCCTTACTACCTAAAAGAGCCAAAAACATTTGCACCCATTTCTCTACACAAGTACTCCAACTAGCCAATCTTAGGTAACATCTACCCCTACCCGCACATACACACATAAGTCATAGGACTAGGAGGCTAGCGGTTGAATATTGGCCAAGTCACCAAAAATCTCTCAAAAAATAAAGTAAACAACCCCAAAGCAAAGGGGAAGTTGTGTCTCTCGTCCAACGTGTTATAATAGTGACCTAGAGTAATATAAAATTGTTGTACAAAAATGGAAATCACCTGATCAATTTGGTCCTAAGAAATAAACTATACACATAATGCAACATAAGGAAACTAATGTGCCACCCATCAATAGTATGGTATGCTAGCGTTGTCATGAAAAAGTAAAACCACCTAACCTCGTTTGATCCAAAATTGTGTAATCTCAATTGGTCCCTAGTCACCTGGAAATCACTAGGGTCAATAATGTCCTCACTAAAATATCTCTAGACATCAAATGACTCTCTCCTACGACACCAAGCAACATATCGGGGAAATGGAGAAAATCACCCCCTCGCCTAGGAAGCCTGATGATGAAATGAATATCCTCCTCTATGGGTTGGTACCACATATATGGTCCAAACCTAAAGGCCTACCTACCATGATCCCAACGATGGATCAACTATGTTAATAAGTCTATGTTCCCCTCGACAAAGTTACCCTCCTCATAAAACTTGAGGCCAACATCCATCAAAATATGGTGAGTCTAATGTGTAAAGGAATGAGGAAAGAAATCCCTCTCCCTCTCCTATGCCTTCCATACATGCGTGAAGTTATATGGGTCAACTTGTTGCCACTATAGTTGTCCCTAATTCACATACAAATCTCATTAGCCAAATATATCTATAAAACAAATAATCCATACTAAATTACCATTTGTAATATTCATTCAATATCAATCTTAATTTTTTTTGCATAAAACATGTGCAAAATTAATTAGTGTGCCATATTTATATAAATGCACTATTACCAGTGCGCACAGATTTCAATAAAGCACCAACTACATCGATGCATTGAAATTATATTAATGCATCATAAATGGTGCCCTTACTAAATATTTCACTCATAGATTGATAAGTTTGGAAATATTATTAGTTATTAACACGTATATGATATCGATGCACCTTATTTACTTCACCACACCATCTTCAACATGTCATTATACTTTTAAGTCCACTGCTACATGGTCCATATGTGCACTTACTAATGCTATGAAGAACACATGAAATTCATTGGCAAAACATTTACAACTTTCTAGTGTGCTTCTAATGTGCAAAAGTATCGCCTACCAGTGCATCCTATACAAGCATTGTGAATCGGTGAGTGTCGTTACAATGTGCTTATCATGGTGCACCATGAATGGTGTGGCCATACATTCATTCATGAACCAACACGCATGATAAATTTAATGGTAAACTATAAACTCTTTCTAGTGCATTTATAATGTAGGGAAGCACTACAAAATGGTGCATCTTAATTAAGCATCGTAGGTTGACTTATGTAATTATGATGCACTTATATATCAATGTACATGGTGTCATCCTGTGGAATTGTTTAAAAGGATGTGTGATTCTCCTAAACTTACTTGGAGCACCACAATGGGTGCATCCATGGATCTGTTAGTGCATTTGAGAGCATAAAAAATTTTGATGCATTAAACATGTCTCTATTTGGTGCACTTATGATGTGTTGGAGAATTGCTAACTAATGTGGCCTATGAGAGCACCAATGGATGATGTGATCTATAAGGGCATCGATGAATGGTGTGATCCGAACACAGTGGATGCATCGATGCAAAAAATTTCAAAAAAAAAAATAATAATAATCAAATTAAAGCCAACTTTTAAATTTTAATCCTTTGAAAATGTAAATTAGGGGATAACAAATAATTTACCTGGTCTCTTCTTAGTTGAGGAGGCATGGCTTCATGAAGAGAAAAAAATAAATTTTTGGTATTGTTTGGAAAATTCCAAAACAAACACAAGTCCATCGTGGAAGCGAAAGAATTGAGGAATCGGGCAATCCGGTAGCACTAGACAATGGGGTAGTTGTAGGGGATAGTGAGCACCTGTGGTTGTATGGGAGTGAAGCACTAAGTGAATGATAATAAAAAAAAATTAATTTACTTTTTTTGTTTTATTTTTTACCTTGTTGTGGTGTACCCCATGTCCCAACGCACTAGTGCATTAGAGGATATTGGGCGTGTTGATATTATGGTAGCTGCGGGAGGATTCAACCTCCATGTGTAACCTACGACTATAATATAATATTTCGGAAGCCAAGAAAATCCCTAAACATATTTGTAAGAACCCTAAAAGACAAGTTGGCTCAATAAAAGAATTAATATTAAAGCATTAGCCTCTAGAAAGAGAAGTCGGCCTAGACATCGGACAAGGAGCACTATAAATAGAGGGTGCTTGAGCTCATTTGGAGACACACACTCTCACACTCAAGATAAGTAGTGTGCAGGTTTAGAGGAGGAGTGAAACTGCAATGACTACAATTGGGTATTGGTCTTGGTCTGTGGTTTGGGACTTTTTACTTGGTGCGCTATCTTTGGAGAAAGGTGTGCTCCTGTTTATATATTGAGTCTAGTGTTGCTTCTAGAACCATTTTATCTGTCGAAGGTTACGGTGCTCAGGGGTGGTTGCGTTCCTATGGTTGAGTGACAATATTGTGATATTGTCTATGGTTAAACAATCATATCGAATATTTTAACAGGTTATGGGCCCACATTATCTTCAGAATAGTCTAACCACTTGAAGGTAGAGCGACAGTTCCTTGGCAAGCTCATTGTGGCACCACTTGCAGCTGCAACTGGGGTTTATGAATTTGCAGTTGCAGCAAACCCTAACCTAACCCTTTGGACACTTCAAGTGAGATGTTTGGCATAATTCTTGGACATTCTAGTGCGCCTTAGCCTAGCTCACCTCTTGGTACCTTTAGTTAGCAAAAACGTCAAGGTTGAATTTTTGGGTCAAAGTCAAAGTCAAAGGCAGTCATGACTTACTCCATGAAGGCATAAAACAAGCTATAAGGAGCTTCAAACATCAGAGCATGGAAGACAAGGATTGACCTCATCCTTGATGAGAACAAAGTTCTAGATATTGTGAAAGGTAAGATCGTGGAACCACCGTTTGAAGCAGGAAAAGAAAATGAACCTCAGAATGTTGCAACAATGGAGAAGTTCAAGGACAATGACATCAACACTACGAGTATCATTGTGGAATCTGTAAAATATCACTTGATACCCTACATATCCAATCTTGACTGATCAAAGAAGATATATGATGCCCTAACTAACCTTTTTGCAGACAGAAATATTGGACAAGTAATGAGTCTGAAGAATGAGCTTCGTGACACAAAGATGACTAAGGATGACACTATAGCCTCATACTTTGTGATGATTTCTCAATTCAGAGATCAACTACAAGCTATTGAATAAGTTATTCTAGAAAATGAAATTGTGAATATAACACTTAAGGGTCTTTCTATATCATGGGATGCATTTGCTGCAAGCATGAATATAAGAAAGGAGTTTCCAATGCTGGAAGAACTTTGGACATGTTGTGCACAAGAAGAGACAAGGATAAAATCAAAAGGAATAGGATGCTCAAGCCTATGCAACAAAGTTCAAGAGACATGAAGGTAAGAAAAGATTTGGTTCAAGAAAGAAATTCAATTATAAGAAAGATATGTCAAAGGTAGAATGTTTTGGATGCCATCAATATGGACACTACAAAAGGGATTGTCCTAAACTAGTAAAGAAGAGAAAGGAAAGACACCATGCGTCAATTACGAATGATGAAGAACCTTCAAAGAAAGCCAAGCATGAAGAAACAAATTTCTTCTACTACTCAGCTCTTACAAGATCCTTTGAAGATGACATGTGGCAGATCGATAGTGGAGCTTCAATACATATTACTGGTGATAGTGAAAATCTTTCAAGCATGAAGGAAAAGGACAACTCTCATAAAGTGGAACTTGGAGACAATAACTCTTATGCAGTCAAGGGAATTGGAAAAGCTTCTATCAAAAGGGAATCATGTAACAATGTTCATCCTAGCAATGTTTTATATGTTCCTGGTTTGAAAAAGAATTGATTGTCTATTTCTTGCTTGGAAGACAAAGGAGATAGAATAATCTTTGTCAGTGGAAAAGTTCTTGTATGGTCTAAAGATTCAAAAATAGATGATGCTAGAGTCATCGGGATACGTGAAGGAAGATTGTATAAACTTTTAGGTCAGAATGATCAAGCTCTTGTACATGATGAAATCAATCCTAGTGAGTTATGGCATAGAAGGTATGCTCACCTCCATTATCAAGAATTTCCATCTCTAAATAAGATGGTTGTAGGCATACCAGAGCTACAATCAATACATGAAGGTATTTGCAGAGGATTTGCACTTGGGAAGAATATTAAGAAGCCATTCCCAAGCAGTGAGAACAGATCCAAAGAGATCTTGGATCTGATACACTCAATGTATGTTGTCACATGCTAGTAAAGTCTCTAGAAGGCTCTCTTTACTATGTGACGTTCATAGATGAATTCTCAAGAAAGACTTGGATGTACCTTGGATGTACCTGATAAAGACGAAAGCTAAAGTATTTGGCAAGTTCCAAGAATTCAAAGTTGAAGTTGAAAACTTGACAAATAAGAAGATCAAGACACTAAGATCTGATAATGGAGGAGAATACACCTCCAAAGAGCTCGTTTCCTTTTGTAAAGCAGTCGAGATTAGGAGGGAGCTAATTGTCCCACATAATCCTCAACAAAATGGTGTGGCGGAAAGAAAGAATCGTTCCATTGAAGAATTTGTTAAGGCAATGATGAATGACCATAATCTATCCACGTTTCTATGGGGAGAAGCAACTATGAAAACCTTATATATATTCAAAATAGAAGTCCTCCTCATATATTGAAGAACATGACTCCAGAAGAAGCCTTCTCCAAAAATAATCCAAGTGTGGAACACTTAAGGATATTTGGTTGTCCTATCTATATCCATGTTCCTAAGGACAAAAGGAAGAAGTTGGAACCCCCGGGAATGAAGGGCATATTCGTTGGATATAGTGATACATCAAAAGCTTACATAATCTATCTCTCGGGTCAACATAAGATTGAAATCAGTAGGGACGTGACTTTTGATGAGAAGATTGCCTTCAAGAAATCTATAGAAGATTCCATAGATTCCAATGATGAAGAAGAACATGAAGATCCCAAGGAAGAAAGTACGTGTTCTCCAGAACATCCCAGTGGAGAACTAGACCAACCACTTGAACCTATAGAACTAGTTATTGTACCCATAAACAAAAAATGACCAGCATGGCTAGAATCCAGCTTACAAGAAGCAAGAAGACATAAATATCCCAGTGGCACCTTCAGGGAGAGCAAGAGGCCCAAAAGATTCTCTAGTTATGTGACACTCATGACAAATCTTGTCAATGCAGAACCTTCCACTTTTGAAGAAGTGGTCAAGAAGAGAGAATGGAAGGAAGCTATGATGGAAGAATATCAATCCATCATGAAAAATGATGTATGGGAAATTATGCCTAGACCTGAAGGAAAGACTATAGTAAATTCAAAATGGGTTTACAAGATAAAGCATGCAATAGATGGGAGTATCGATAATTACAAGGCAAGATTCGTGGCTAGAGGGTTCTCCCAGCAGGAGGGAGAAGACTATGATGAGACGTTTGCTCCAATTGCCATATATACGTCTATTAGAGCCATCATATCTCTTGCAACATCCATGGGTTGGAGTTTACATCAGATGGATGTAAAGACCACTTTCTCAATGGAGTAATTGAGGAAGAAGTATACATAGATCAACCTTAGGGTTTTGAGGTACAGTCGAGAGAAACCCATGTATGCAAATTAAAGAAGGCCTTGTATGGACTCAAGCAAGCTCCAAGAGCTTGGTATGCACGAATTGACAATTACTCAACGAGACTTGGATTTTCCAAGAGCTATGCTCATCCAAACCTTTATTACAAGGTTATGAATGATGCACTTGTGATCCTACTACTATATGTTGATGATTTGTTTCTGACAGGTGCATAACATCTCATTATTCATTGTAAGAGGGAGTTAGACTCTGAATTCGATATGAAGGATCTTGGTCTCATGCATTATTATTTGGGACTAGAAGTATGGCAGAAGCGTGGTGAAATCTTCCAAGGGCAAGGGAAGTATGTTGTAAAGATCCTACATAAGTTTGGGATGATGGATTGTAAATCCATGGTGACAGATATGAGGAAGTTGAGAGACTTTGATTCTGATCCAGTAGATTCATTCATGTACTAACAGTTGATTGTCTTATTGATGTATTTGGTTAATACTTGACCAGACATTTGATTTGATGTGAACATGTTGAGGCAGTTCCAGGTGGAACCTAGACATGAGCATTGGATAGCTGCAAAACAAATTTTGAGATATTTTCGTGGGATGCTAAATTATGGTTTGAGACATGTCTCAAACAATGACATACAACTGCATGGATTTACCGATTCAGATTGGGCAGGGAGTGCAGATGACAGAAAGAATACTTCTGGTATAAGCTTTAGTTTGTGCTCTGTTATGATATAATGGTCTAGCAGGAAACATAAGTCTATTTCACTCAACACTATAGAAGCAGAGTATATTGCAGCTTGTGATGCTTGTACGGAAGCAATATGGATTTGTAAGCTGGTTTATGGACTATTTAATCAGGTGTTGGATTCGACTGTGATATATTCTGATAATCAAAGCTGTGTGAAGCTTTCAGAGAACCCTGTGTTCCATGACAAGTCGAAGCACATTGAGATCAAGTATTATTTTATCTGTGATAAAGTCCAGTAGGGAGAAGTGATTCTCCAATACATCTCCACCAATGAGCAAACAACTAATATTTTGACGAAGCCTATATCCAAGATAAAGTTTACATACTTGAGGGACAAGCTGGGACTCATGGAGATTGCTCCCTTGGTTGAAAGGGAGGAGACAAATTCCTTGGTTGGGAGGGAGTGTTGATATATGGCATCATGGATAGTCAATATGCTGGTGGATATACATTCTCCAGGAGGATAATGGTCCAGGTAGAAAAAATTGTTGGTGGACAGACATTCTCCATGTGGAGAATGGTCTAGGTTGACAGATTGTTGGCGTATCATGGACTGATATTTTCCTAAGGCACAGATTGTGGCTCGATTAGGAAAATGGTCCAGGACCGATATTCTCTTGAGGCACAATTAATGGCCCGATCAGGTTGAATAGTCCTCCCCCTAAGGACATGACGTCCTGATTAGGGTGGTTGATACGAGATTGATATTTTCTAATGCACATATGGGTAGATATTGATCTCTATGGTACATATGGTGACCCAATTATAAAATAGTCCAAGACTGGCATTCCTATAGGAATGGTCTCTGTAGCCCATGGGGTGGCTTTCAACATCTGGGAGGACTGACATTCTTCTAGGACATATGTCTGGATTAGAAGAATGATCCTTATAGCCCATTGTGGGGCATTCAACATCTGTTGGGACAATCATTCTTCTAGGAGGTATGTCTGGATTAGAAGAATGGTCCATGTATCACTCTGTTGAGTGAGTGACTTATGCAAGACACTTTGTTGAGTGCACATAGTCCAACACATGACTTATTCAACATCATGCCCAATTACTCAGGAGGAGTACGACCTCGAGAGATGATGCAGACGATGATATATTTTTTATGCTAGGATGTTATCAGATGATACTGATAGTGATGATGATGCTCGTGACTTGATTTGCATGATCATGAGATAGCCTGCGTAGCTATGATGATGCTACCTGTAGAATGGTATGCTTGAGACCATTACAATTAATACCTCCCTAGCTAGAAGGGAGTGTTGATATTATGGTAGTTGCGGGAGGTATCAACCTCCATGTGTAACCTCTAATTAGATATAATATTCTGGAAGCCAAGAAAAACCCTAAACAGATGTGTAAGAACCCTAGAAGACAAGTCGGCTCAGTAAAAGAAATAATATTAAAGTATTAGCTTCTAGAAAGAGAAGATGGCCTTGAAAGTTGACAAGCAACACTATAATTAGAGGGCGCTTGAGCTCATTTGGAGACACACACTCTCACACTCAAGATAAGTAGTGCGCAAGTCTAGAGGAGGAGTGCAACTGCAACGACTGCAGTTGGGTATTGGTCTTGGTCTATGGTTTGGGACTTTCTGCTTGGTGCACTATCTTTGGAGAAAGGCACGCTCTTGGTTATCTGTTGAGTCTAGTGCTGCTTCTGGAATCATTCTATCTGTCAAAGGTTACGATGCTCGAGGGTGGCTGCATGCCTATGGTTGGGTGACAATATTGCTATATTGTCCATGGTTAAACGAGCACATCGAATATTTTAACAGGGCACACCAACATTTTTAAATATTTTAACTTACATTGGTGAACTTGGTATTTTTACGCACCAATGTGATTGAAATATATATGGCACACCACCATGATATTTTTTGAAAAAATGGTCGATATTTTTAAAACTATTTTAACCTACCTCGATGCATATGGAAGGGTTACACACCAGTGTGCTTATTTTTACAAGACATACTAAACATTTTTTTAATGACATGTTTCTAAAAAAAATTAACCTATCAATGTTTCTTATAAAATATTTTATCTTGATTTGATGCACGTGGCATGGGTATGCATGAGTGTGGTTCAATGTAAAAGGAGCAGTGCAAAGATTTTTTGAAAATACTAATGAATATTTTTTGTAAAATATTTTGACCTACACTAGTGCTTATGGTACAATTGCACGCCACTGCATGTTATATTGAGGTGCAATGGTGCATCTAGAAGGTATAAACACATTGTCCAGGAAAATTAATAATAATAAAAATAAACAACAACAATAAAAATATATAAAAGATGAATAAAATAAAATAAAAAATAAAAGACCCTCTACCGATTGGTGTTTTCCTTGTAGTGACCTTTGGATAGATTTACATGCCTTATCTCAATGGATTGGTTATGCAAAGATAAGCCAAAATCACAACCCTTCAACAAATGACATGATAGGTTGGGTATTGACAAGCAAAGAAATTAGCAAGGGGGTACATGCAAAAATGAAAGTGGTATAATGACAAATGCAAGAGATATAAATTTTTGATCAAGACACATGGTATGGACATCATGTTATGTATAATGAAGAAACATCATTTCCAAGTAGCCCCCAATTTTGCGTCATGAGATTCACGAGATTGACATTGGAAAACAATGACAAGTATGGCAAGAATGGTGTGCAACATGGTGAAGTGAAGAAAATAATGATATTAATCACATAAGTATTATATCTAGTTTTTTCTAACCATATTAGACTCATTCCTTATCATTGAAAATTTTTCGGTTGAGTTTCTGAGTAAGGCGACATTTTTAACAATGTTTTCCTCATAAGAGCATTTGGCACTTAGGGAACATCTTCACCATTAAAAATAATTTCATTTATTATGATTTCAGTGGATTCAACGATCCAAGTTGAAACACATATACTAGAGATGGCATTCACACACATTTTTTTTTATTTTGATAAAATAATAGTTCAAACGAGGGCTAGACTTTAGCCTCTGAGGGTTGTTTGCACACATTTTTGGTGTTCGATCGAAATGAGTTTGGAAATTCCAAAGGAGGTTGCTTGGATGTTTTGCATCCTATGAACTCAATGCAACCGACAAAATTCAACTCCAAGGCCCGCAAATACACAAACACATATTATTTTTTTTTGTCATCTAGGCAATTTTGCCTTCACAAATTATGAAACTATCAATTTAAAGATAGAATGAAGAATCTGACCACCCATTGGAAATGTATTTGTCTCCTATGTGCCTACAAGTGACATTTCATTAATATGAGGTCATGAGAATGAGTTATTGTTTTACAAAGTCACAAAACCAAGGGACTTTGTCAATGCCTATTTTAATTGTTTTCTAATGGTTTGACAAGTAGTATTTTTTGCTTTATTTATGACTTTGTGATAAATTCGAGATTGTGCGATGAATGTAGAGCCTTAGTGGTAGAATATTTCTTGTCTTAGTTTGTCTCTTAAAAGATTATGAAAGCGTGAGTAATCTTTTACATTTTGTCGGATTAAGACATTCTTGTGTGCACTTCCACTTTAGCTATATGCTTCATATTTATAAACTTAGTGAGCTTCCTTAAATCACTCTACTACTTAAATCACTCTACTACACCAACAACTAACTACCCCATATCATCCATTTAAGTTTCTAAGAGAAGATAAATAAACAAGGGAATAGAGCCATTGCCTATAGTTTCTAATTCACCTCGCATGAGCTCCCTCTTCAATTTTGCGTTGTAGGTGAGCATTTCTCTATTATTTTCTTAAAGAAGCATGGTTGTTCAAAGATGTTTCAACTAACAGGGAGCACCATAGATCAACTTGGATAAATGCTCACTAATTATATCGTGTTGGCAATGGATTTTCACTCATAAATCATGTTACAAGTCTCTCTCACTTTTTTGGCATTTAAGAGAAGCTATTATTGTGTTTTCGTAGCCGTCGATTCTTGGTATTGGAAGGACATCTAGATTGCTATTTTCTTTTGTTAAATTATTATTATCCATTCCATTTTGGGTTTCCCATCCAACATATTAGTTATGGGAACCAATGTGCACCCTTCATATGTGATTTTTGGTTGTTGCTTGAGGTTGGATTTTTTAGTTATGGGATCTATAGAATTTTCCTTCTTTCTTCTTTGGCAATCTTTTCCATTTTAGGAAGAGTTCAAGTATGAAGAGTTATTTTGATTGTATATCTTTTGATTGCTCATTGGCTACATCTTTTAACTTGTTTATTTGTAGGTTGTTGCGTTAAATTAACAATGACTTCATTAAAGGTTACAACACTCGATGTTTGATTGATGGAATGCAATTAAAAGATCTTGTTTTAAATATTCACATTCAGTACAACATAATGAAAGCCTCACCTATTGAGTTCATATGCATATGTTTGAAGATTTCTTGAATACTTTGTTCATCTTATTAACATAAATATACTCTCATTTAAAATTGAAAGAATTGTAGATTTAGTGCAAGATTGCCCTTGACATAGCTAGACATACATTGTCAGTTTTCATTGCTCTGATCCAGTAAGTTTCATCTCCATATACCTTTGTTCATGAAAGATACATAGAAATACATTGTTGGTTTGTAAATGAAGGTACCATGTTCTCATAAATACTTTTCTTGCAATTATAATGGTCTAAGATGTAATGCATCATAGGCGGAAGAGACAACAACAAGGTGGAGTTGAATTTGTTGCAAGAGAACTTGGATGTACACATTAGTGAGTCAAAGATAGAGGAATCATGCTTAATGTGTATTCAAGGACAACCAAATTTATTTTTATTATAAATATCACCTTGGGTGGGAAAAATAATTTGCAATCATGAACATTTTAATCAATCCTCGCATGTGTGGATGGGTCAATTTCTTTTTCTCTTTCCCAGTGTGTACTTAGGGTCAATTGGTGGTCAATGGCATCATCTATGCCACTAAAATTTAACTTTGACACATTGAATCGACACATTCATTAAGTTATATTCTTTCTCTTTTCAACATAATATAGCTCCTTTTGCAAGTCTCTAATTAGGTTTCAATTACTACGACCCTTCTTATTATTAGGGCTTTTTACAAGTTGTGTCTACTTCAGACCCAACATTTTGGGGTTGTTGCAAGAACTTAGACGAATTTTACAGTGCAAGAGTATACCGGTATCAAAACTTTGACAACTTTCTAGGGGGTAAGCCCAAGACAAGAGGCTAAGACGTTTCAGTGGAACCTAAGAAGAAAAGTGGAATGTTCAATCCCAATGATGATAATGACATGAAACGTGAACTAAAGATATTGTTCGACATCTTCGACATCCACATGTGCATGATTGAAGATTCTTTGAAGATTAAGGCACATCCACATGTGCATGTCCATCACAAAACATGATCGAAGAGTATTTGAAGGAACATAGTGCCTTTTTGACCAAGTATGTGAGGTTTCTTAAGCAAAACAACACAAATAATCCCATATTTCATACTAAAATTGCAATCAAAACACTTAATAATGCTTACAACATAAATTATATAACAAAATATTATATATAAGCACATTATCATAATTAAACTAGCATATCAATAATACCATCAAACCATAATCCAAGAATAATCACAACACATAGTAACATGGTATTATAATGGGAAACACTGATTGGGAGGAAAACCCGGTGTTGAAAGGTAAAGTCAAGTGTTTATTATTGAGTTAAAAGGTACAAATGCAATGTATCTAAACTATGCCATTTGGGGTTATACTTATTTATACCCAAGAGTTACTTGACAAAGTCAACTTTGATCAAGTAGCCTTTTGGTTGTCTTATTTGATATAATCACACTTGATCATAAAACAATTTATTACATTGTGCAACCATGTTTATGGGATTTTAATTACAAAACTGAAATGTGTTCACATCCAATAAATACATAAACCAATTATATCCCAAAGAACATTGAAACCAAGTTAAAAACTCACAATATTAGTTCTACTACAAACACTATTTTGGTTATACTTAGCTCAAAGAAGAAGCCAAAAAAAGGCCCATTATAAAGTCAAAAGTTATATGCTATGTCCCTTATATAGTTAGATTGGAGTCAAACCATCGTCATATAAAATCGGTGCCAGTGCCTTTTAGATGAAGATCCTCGAAGTTTGATAAGCCTATACATAAGGCCATATTGGATGTTGTATAATATATTTGACATCCACTTTAGGTCGATGACAAAGTTAGAACCACTTGCTATGCTTTCAACATTTCACATATTGCGGTAAAGAAATCACAATGCCCTTTCACATCAACACATCCAACGATAATTTCCTTTCTTATTATGACTTTTTTGAATACTATGCTTGGAGAGCATTCTCCTCTAAGCTCCTATCAAAAGGTTGACATCTTTGGCACTTGGTTGGGAAGAAAGGAAGCACATCAATGTTAGAGGCGAATAAGGGAGGCAAGGAATGAGGAAAGATGAGGGAGGCAATGAATGAGGAAAGACCAGGGAGAAGGGAAAATGACGAGCTACATGATAAATAAGCATACAATTTAAGGGTTTTTTTAATTAGTTTTTTTTTTCAGAAGGGAATTTTTTTTATATTAGATATATAAAATAAAGTTTTACAAAATTCTGTCCAGAGAAGATAAATCTTTCTGTCCTTTTACAACTCGTACTTTTCTGTTTATAATTGACTTTCACGAAAACTTTTACAAAGAGACAAAAACAAAAAATTACAGATTTATTACATTGCTGATCACCATTTAAACTTGAAAACTGGATTTAGTATTCAGTCAATTTTTCAAAGCTTCCAACTTGATCTCCCATTCCTTTGGCAAAAAACAACATTCCTTCCTCTATAAGCAAAACATGTTTAGATAGTTGACCTACTTCCTTATTAAATTACCTGTAGATGTGTTGTATTTTTAGGTTATGGAATCTGCTACTCATCTGCCATATTCTGTTCATCCAAGGCTGTAGTGAGATCACCTGCAATTTTTTTTTATAAGAAAACCAATCAACAATTACTTTGGAATATCCAACCAATTGTAGACAATAAACTTGCTTATGAAGAGTGAAATACAAAATACTCCACAGTGCTAGTAATTCTCCTCTAGTATTTGTTCCCATGCCACAATTCATTTTAATACTAAATATATCCCCATCTGGACATTTTAACACTGCACCCACTCCACATTTTTTCCCTCCACTTTGTGAAGCCCCATCAAAAAAACCCACTGCCAAGTTTGTTTCAAGCACAGGAGGACGAACTACTCTATGTGATTGAATAGTACCGATTTTGTTAAATTCACCCAGATCCAACAAAACTTGATTGATTACCTTATGAACATTTAGTGGATGATTCTCAAAGATAATAAGATTCCCCTGTCTCCAAATTTCCCAACATATATAAGAAGGTAAATACGACCAATTGTCCTTTTGCTCAATCCAACTTTGAAAACTTTCACTGATCTGACCACCTTCCCATTTTTTTTGAGACTTAAGAACTTTTAGTAGATTATTCCAGACTTCTTTTGTGAAAGGACAATTTATCATTAAATGATTAATTGTTTCCTCTTCCTCTCCGCATAGGAAGCATCTACTCAGACCAACAAACCCCTTTTTTATCAGATTATCCCATGTTAGGATCCTATTTTCTATCATCAACCAAAAAAACTGTTTTATCCTCAATGGAATCTGCCAATTCCAAATATCCCTCATCCATTCCTTTTGTGCTTCTTCCAAATCCTCTAGAAATTGCACCTCATAAGCTTGTTTTGCAGACACTTTCCCTAACTTATTGTCCCAAGACCAAACTATTTTATCTCTTTCATTAGTTAATGTAAAGCTCGAGTGTTTTAATACCCTCACATAGTTCTCCCATTCCCACTTTTGTTCACCAAAAAGTTCAAGGGACTCTGAACTCTTCCAATTAAAACTGTGTGCCAACCCAGGGTCAGTTGAAAATACCTGGTCTAATGTGAAAATACCTTTTGAGTGTAGTAATGAAATCAAACTCTCAGACAATTTGTAGTAATAATGAAATCCTATCAGTGGATCCAACCCAACTCTAATATCCTTTCCTATTCCAGGCTCCCAAGCTAACCAATCAGTGACAATAGACACCGGCAATAGACAATGAATCATAAAGTGCTTTCCAACAATTTGACATACCTTTATGAAAATGATAGATGATGAAATTTTACAATAGTTAAATTTATATTATTTAATTCTTTTATTTTAACATTTTCTCTCATTAAAAATATTTAATAATTTTGATTAAAATTTCTAGTTTGAGTATTTTATATGTTATTAAAATTAATAACTTTTTAAAATATGATTTGAGTGGATTCAATGGTTATAATGTGTGTTTCCTTTTTGAAAATAAAAAAATTAAATAATGACAAATTTTGTGAGTGTAGTTTGAGTTAGTCTAATGGTTATGGTTGATAATGTGTATTTCCTTTTTGAAGGTTATAAATTCAAATATGAGAAAAGTAGAGTAAATACATTTCCTTAAGCTATGCAATGAAACCACTACATAGATTTTATAAAACAATCTATTTAATCAATGTATGAAACTCAATCGAGACATGAAATTGCATAAACTCCTTAAATAATAAGTAATGGGAGGTTACTCTTGCCTTTCACATTAATAAAATTGCATAAACAAAGGTTACTTTTGCTTTTCATATTAATAAAATTGCACAAGTGAAGGTTACTCTTGCCTTTCATATTATAGAAGATATTTTTGATATTGTTTTTGATTGGATTAAAGGTAGGCATGTGTGATGAAAATACAAGATTTAGGGGGAGTAAGTTAATCTTGTAGCAAAATGACCCCTCTTTCTATCCACATATCTCACATGAATTGAGCAAAATTTTTAGGGATGATTAGAGTCCCAACATGATCCATGTTTCATGCATGGTGGAATGATGTTATTAGGGGTTTGCCCAATTTTAAATCGACCTAGATCCTCAAATATTAGTTAGAGTTTCAAATCAATTAGAACTCTAACTTTCTATTTAGTGGAATTCCACTACACGAAGGGAAGTTTTTTACGTGATTTACATGATTAAATGACTATGTTTTGATTGGAGTGAAGCTAGTCTTCTAGCTAAAGAGCATGTTTTCTGCCACAAATCTGACAAGAGTCCTACTAAAATTTTAGGCATGATTAGAGTCCCATCATGATCCAAGTTTCATGCATGGTGAAATAATGCTCTTAGGGATTAGTTTCATGCATGGTGAAATAACGCTCTCAGGGTTTTTGCCAAATTTTGAATTGATGTAGAGTCCTGCCGAAATATTAGGCATGATTAGAGTCCCACCATGATCCAAGTTTCATGCATGGTGAAATAATGCTTTTAGGGTTTTTGCCAAATTTTGAATTGATGTAGATCCTCAAAAAATCGATTGGAACTCTAACTCACTATGTCATTGGATTTCAATAATGAGAGGGAAGTTTACTATATTATTAGATGATTTTGTTTCAATACATTAATGAATCCTTCACAAACACTCTTATTATTACTACTATGCTGCCTAAATTTCACCTTCATCTTTATAATGTAATATAACTTGTTCTACCCTCACCTTTCCCACTCTTAATTAGAATAAGTTATTCTTGTAATAAAATAACCCTCTCTCTAACCATCTCACCCTTAATTGGAATAAGTTATTCTTGTAATAAAATAACCCTCTTTCTAACATGAGTATGATAATAACCCTACATAA
This sequence comes from Picea engelmannii, assembly GCA_009831015.1. Classification (NCBI taxonomy): domain Eukaryota; kingdom Viridiplantae; phylum Streptophyta; class Pinopsida; order Pinales; family Pinaceae; genus Picea; species Picea engelmannii. The sequence goes on along the minus strand of ML777567.1, from coordinate 695,159 downwards.
AATTTAAATAATGATTCGAGTTAATTGTAAAACTTTTGCTCAATTCAAAATCTACCCACATCATAAAAAATTATATAAATATTTCAAATTAATAAAAATTATATAAATATTTCAAATTAATAAAAACTATGAGAAATCTAACTCTACTCTTATATCTCTAGAGGAGTCCTGTACCATCTTCGAGTGATAGAGCTCCCCGTCGAATGTTATAAAATAAATTCGATTTGACAACTAAAAACACACCAAAAAAAATAAAATAAGAAGAGCAGAATTCGCGGTATACCACTGAGAAGTTTCCTCTTCTTCCTCCTCCCGAGGGGATGAATATATGCTCCAAGGGTTTAGTGGGGAGTTCAAAGTTTGAGCTTCGGATCTTTGGCCGTGGATTCCGTGTGCCAAGTTCAGTTTCAGGTACCAATAGCACAACAAGGACAATGAGTGGAAAGAATGGTTATGTGCTCAGAGACACTGGTATGTTGAACACTTACAACTACGGAGACGTTGGGTATTGGGATAACAGGTACCTCCAAGAAGTTGGGCCCTTTGACTGGTACCAGCGTTACTCCGAACTCAGACCCTACATAAATACACACATTCCTAAAGCCTCCCGAATTCTTATGGTTGGCTGCGGAAATGCAGGTTAGTAACAACTGCAGCTCGCTCGATTCCTTTCTTATTGTTGCTACTTTTACATTTTGTAGGATGGGGAAGGAAGGTATGGAGGTCCTAAATTGTGGGGGCCTTACGGCCTGTTGCAGTAGGAATTTATGTCTGGCAGCAAAATACCTTCCTTGGTTTGGTGCATTAAGCTACAAAGGGTTGTTAGAGAGAGCATTTGGTCCCGATCCGATCATGCACATCTCTGCTTCAGCGCCTGCTATCTGTAGCAGGAAGCACGCTCCGTTCACATTGTGTTTCCAAGGTCTTCTGTGCCGCCCCACCCCCTAACGTACTCCGTAACGTCTTCTTTTGTGGGTCTTGCAATATGCAGTTTGCGAATCCTGTGCAATCCATCTATATCTTGACGCGTAAATATGCCATACATACATGCAGCCAGCTACTCCACTGCACATTCCATATACAGACTTAAAGGAGTTAAGTCTGCTGCAATAGAAACACTTATCCATCATTTCTTTCTTACAAGCATTCCCTTCCCTCATTATAGACTGATTGTGCCCCTTTCGTTTCCTTTGCTGTTATGCTACCAGAAGTCCATGGAATGGTTCCAGCTGAAAGAAAATGCATGATCAGCAGTAAAGAAAATAAATAATGTATAAGAGCCCAATGTTTTGTTACACACACTAAGTACAAGTGAAGCCACATTTTTAAAGCCATGATATTTATACCACATGCCAAAAGAAAAACAATGCAATTGGGTCAAGACTCAAATGTCATATTTATAGAATAAATCATGATATGTATCCACATGCTGAAGGCAATTAGGTTGAAGGGTTATATTTGAGGGCACTAAATCAACTTAGTGTGATGCAAGGATGAAAGGGTAAGAGGGAGAAATAAGCTTTAAGTAGGTCCTTAAGCTTCATAGTAAGGGCTCTTTTGTTTATTTGGCCAAGTGCAATGCTCGGGTTGGTGTTTATATTTTCAAAATAAAGTTTTATTTGAGATTTAGTGAGTGATGTTATTTATATATATATTTTTAAGACAAGATACTTGTTCTTATGACTAAGTGGCAAGCACGACTTTTCACAATTTGGGAATATTAAAATGAAGTGTTGCCTGTTTACATAACTCAAAGAAGACCATTTTGGTTAAGAAGCCATGGTTAGGGGCATCTATTCCACTAAAGATCCTAGGACTTTCACCTAGCCTCAATTGTTTGAAAATGGCCTGCTTGCCTGGGTGAAATGGCTCACAAGTGCCTAAACATGTCTCTGCGATTAGAACTTTGGTGGGAGAAAAACACCATCCCCGTTTAACCATTGAACTAAGATCCCGTTCACAAATATAATTCTATTTTTGCTAAAGATGATAACTGTCAATCAATCAAATTTGTTACTGTTTTCATAGTAAAATTTACTGTGTTACATCTGCTGTTACAGACATACCAGTTTGTTGTTAGTGCAGTCTTTGTGTCCATAGCAGTTTATGCTCATAATTGCGGTGTCAAAGGCAAAACTCTCAACTGACTGGTTTTTACATGCTGTCATATTTCTACTATTGTTGATTCTGTTGCTGATTATACTTCTCTACCACAATTTGCCAAATTTATTACTGTTTTTATAGTCACTTAACTGTATTAATGTGCTGTTAGAGACATATCAGTTTATTGTTAGTGCAATCCTTGTGTCCATAAAAGTTTGTGCGCAAAATTGTGGTGTTAAAGCCTCAGAGGACAACAAGATTAATTTTGTATTTCAATTATGATCTCCAATTTTGAATTGGGTTCATAACTGTGGTATTAAAGCCACTTTCTTGGCAGTGTGGGAGCAACACCAGCAATCGCAAGCTTCTCTAGATGCAGAGGAGTTACAAGAGGAGAGGTAGAGTGTACGTTAGCCCTCATCGAGGGATATCCAGGCTAATGGGAATCTCATAATAAAAAATCTCACGAAGATACAATGTTTTCAGACAAGTTTCAGTTATATGAAGAAGATCAGCGAATGGATGAGAGATAGAGTGTATGTTAGCCCTGATCGAGGGATATCGAGGCTTATGGTAATCTCATAATAAAATATCTCATGAAGATGTAAGTTTTTCAGACAAATATCAGTTATAAACTTATATGAAGAAGATCAGCGAAGGGAGGAGAGGTAGAGTGTACGTTAGCACTCATCGAGGGATATCCAGGCTTATGGGAATCTCATAATAAAAAATATCATGAGGATATAACTTTTTGAGACAACTGTAAATGAAGAAGATCGACGAAGGTGGTTCTTGGAACTTGAGGGGATCCTACAGAGGAGACTGTTACTGCTATTATATTGATGAATTATTTTGGAGAACACTGAGGCTATGCAGGACAATGATGATTACAAAAATATTATGCACACACACTCACTCTATTAGAGGAAGTTGTAGAGAGAGAGAATACAAAACTCTTATGTTACGAACCATGATGACAACCAATACTGCGTAATGAAATAACCCATGTGACCGGAAGTACTTTTTAAGTTCTCAATTCACCTTATTTAATCCTACTTCAAAAGTACTAGGCCATTTACATTAAAGTACATTGTGACCATTAGATTAAATACACTCCCCCTTTTAGAATTCCAGTTTAGCAAGTAGAAGCAATATGTACTGCAACCCAATAGTTGTTTGGAATTTCCCTACTAAAGAACATGCATATGGCCATCTCCCTTACCATTCTATTTCTTCTCTCAAACACCTCATTTTGCTGAGGTTTATCATGAGCAGTGAATAGTCTCTATATCCCTTCTTGCAAAAATCAGCAAACCCATTTGAAGAAAATTCTCCTCCATTATTTGGTCGGAGTACCTTTATTCTCCTAATTGTTTCATTCCCCATTGTTTCATGTGATGTGGTGTGCATGGTGTATGGATGAACCCTGGTTGTTTTGTGATGGACATGCACATGTGGAGGTGGCTTACTTGTGGATTGCTAGACCTTGCTTAATGCTTATGTGGCATTCTTCCTCGGAGTGTTGGAGACCTTCATAGGTTGGGGACTTTTTCATGATGGCCAAATGGTGGTTGAGTTGCTTGCTTGGAGGACGCATTGCTTTGAAGGAGGAGTTTTGGGCATTATGGAGGAGGGCATTGAGCCTTAGATGGCATGGGCATACCTGGATCACTTGCATGGAGGTTTGTACTTGAATTAAGAATGCTATGTTTGAGGGAGTGGTCATGTAGGTGTGGTGGACTTGGAGAAGTACATTGCTTTGGAAGAGCATTGGAGCGTTAGAGGCTTGTGGAGGAGGAGCGCTGGACACATTTGATGGAGCATTCATGCCTTGGAGCCTTTCTTGTTGATGACATCCCCTTGGTGCTTGACATGTGTTCTCTTGGAGTGGAGCGTTTCACATGTGGAACTACTTGTTAGAGATAAGTTGCTTGTAAGGGTTTAGGCTCTTTTTGTGTTGCTAGCCTTCCTTACCTCTCATATAAATACAGGAAGGACAGTCTCCTTTCATTCATCATCATCAATGTACTCTATTCTTTGTATTGTTTTATAGGGAACAAGACATTAGGGTTCACAAGGAAACCCTAGGAGAATATATGAAGAAAGAGAGATGTTGGAGATGAACATTATTCATTCATGTTGTGTTAGAGATGTGAGGAGAGTAGTGCACTAGTCCCTCTCTTGGGTAATCTTCATTGTATCATCTAGAGTTCTTGGAGAAGTTCAATGTTGTTTTAGGGTTAGGGTTTCACCCTAAGGAGGCAAAGAAGCTAGGGTTTACCATAGAGGAGATTGATTGAGGAGGAGAGAAGGAGATGTCTTGGACACTTGTGGGAGACAACTGTTGAATCCAAGGAGGACTTGCTTGTTGGAGGTTTTTGATGGTGGCTAGGGTTTTCTTGGTTCTCCCTAGCTAGGGTTTTGGAAAAGGGTGGTATGTACATGGACTTCATTCTTATATATATATATATATATATATATATATATATATATATATATGAAGTTTCCATTTGTCCAAAACTTGTGTAATTGCAGATTTTATTTTCAGCTTGCATTGTCTTCTTGATTGAGTAATTTCCATCACTTGTTGTTCATGCCAATTTAACATAATCAAAGCTGAAAGTGTTAAGTGATTTAACATACATCTTGAAGATAATAGATTAGATTTACATCTGTAACTCTATAGTAATTAAAGTGATTTCAAATCTGGTTTATGCTTGGAAAAGTGTGCCCCAAGGGTTGGAACTTGTAGGCATATGTTTGGTATCTTTTCTCTTGGGCTGCCTAGTGTGTTGGGTTGAAGTGAGATGAAATATTTTTTGCTATTTGCTGTTGTAAGTTAATATTTCAAATCAACCTGGTTGAAGTTCACAGATACTAGATCAGGGAAACCTCCTTGTGAGGTGAAATTTTTGAATTTGCAATAAAAGTCAGAACGAGTAGAACTTTTTATAGGTCTCCACAGGGTTTCAAGCAATGGTTTGGGTCCCCTTACAATATATAGGAGACACCTTATCCAACTTGTGGAATTTCACTATCTTCTGCTCTTGAATGGTTTCTTCTGCTCTCTTGACTTTGGCAATGTCACACTTTCCCCCCACAATGGTGGTGTGATTTTGGTTGATTATGTTATGGCCAAACAAGAGTTCCTCCCTCACATTGGACACCTTTCAGTCACCCTCCCTCCCCCTTGTAGACCATGCACTCATTAGCTTTTCCCTTAGTGCCCCCCCATCCTTTGCTCACCATGCTCCATTTTTCCACCCCACATACTACTATCCAATTTGACAAGGAGTATATTGATTTTATACTTCTTGCCTTCGTCAGTTAGTCTTGCCTCTTCTCGACTTCCCTTTCCTCAAGATGACTGCAATCAAGTACGAGCTTCTCTCCAAGGCTATTTGGGAAGTTGCTATTGATTCTTACCCTCTTCACACCATCAAGCACCTCTCCTGTGTCCCTAAATCTGATCTCTGCCCCATGAATTGATTCTTCCCCTCTTCACACCATCAAGCACCTCTCCCGTGTCCCTAAATCTGATCTCTGCCCCATGAATCGTTGGTATGATGAAGAGTGTAAGCTCCTCCATAGACACCTCCTTTTCGCTCTTTTGCATGGCCCACTTTTGTTCCCCACCTTGAGAAAGATTACTAGTGTCTCTTCTGTTGTAAAAATGTGAATTCCTTTCCATAAGGAGACTCGAACTTCGTAAAACCCTTTTCCATTCACTTAAAGCCTTTTTTGATGTACCCTTTTCCCTAGACAAACTATGCTCCCACTTGATATAGATCCTTGGTTTATATTCTCACCATGCTACATCCCTTTATGATCTCCCTAAGAACCTTAGGTCAACATCACCTCTCCCTACTTCTCTTGTCACATATTTTCTCATGGTTGCATTAGGAGGGGTGTGAGAATCATGAGGACTAGTCGGGTTATCGACGAGGAAGGCCTATAGGTTGAGTTCCTCAAGCATGGTAGTCACCCTCGCAATTTCCACAATGTTGATGTATTTAATCATGTTGTTTGTTCAAGTTTTCACTAATCGTGGTCCCACCATATCATCCATCCGATTTTCAAATTAGGACCTAGTTCAAATTCAAACAATTATAGGACCATCATCAATGGACAAACCTTCACCAAGCTTTATTCTACAATGCTTCATTTTTGGTTATCAAATGAGCTTGAGTAGACTTACCTCAAGGCTAGAGGATAGGAAGGATTTTGCATGGAGTACTAAACCATAATCACATTTTTAGGCTTCATACCACTATTGAAGAGGCTCATCATCACCCTTTGAAAATCTTATGTTGTTTTGTAGACTTTTGGAGGGTATTTGACTTAGTCTCAAGAGAGGCCTTATTCTAGAGGTTGCTTGACATTGGCATCTTGGAGACCCTTTTGATTGCCATCATGAGATTCTACGAGTCAGTTCTTGGTCATCTCCACACCACCCATAGCTTCTCATACTTCATCAAGAGCATTATAGGGGTCAAATAGAGCTGCCATCTCTCATCGATTCTCTTCAAGATCTACATTGATGTGCTGGAATTCTTTCTCAGGGAGCGCGTATATGATGGGGATGGTTATCTTCTACACTGTCTTAATCTCCTTGCTTCTATTTGCTGATGATGTGATCCTCTTGGCCTCCTCACCCAAGGGGTTGCAGAGACAAATTGATGCCCTATCCATCTTTTGTGATCTTCAATAACTGATCGTAACCCAAGTAAGACTAAGATTATGATCTTCAACGCATTGAAGCATGCTCTCTTTGACTACGACTTCCACTTCTTAGGCGAAGAGATGAAGATCACTAGATTACCACAATCTATACATTCTTGGGGGTTCAGTTCTTAGGGCCTTGGTTCTATTTGAGATATGCTTTCCAACCTCAACTTAACAAGGGATATGGTTCCCTTGCTCTACTTGAAAGACTATGCTTTTAGAGTCACTTCCAATATACCATGTCCAAGATTCACCTCTTGGACACAATCATTAGACCCATTTCCCTCTATGGTTTTGAGGTTTGGGGCCGTAGTTTGCTTTAGGCCAACTAGGCTAGGATGGAAAGAGTGTAGACCCTTTTGCTACAACCAAATTTACACGAATCATGTGTGCGATTAGAATCAATAGAAGATTTCGGTGTGGGTGCTCCAACCATCCCAAAATTAGGAATTAGGGAATCTACACCCTAACCCTAATTTTTCTTATAAATATATATTTAACTTATATATTGAAAAAAGAAGAAGAGAGTTTTAAAAAAACATAAAAATTAGAAATTACATCGCTTCTTACTTCATCATTCATACAGTGATAATTCATATCCAAGATTGGGATTCACATATATAAACAAAAGTATGAATTAAAATTTCTATTTTGTGAATGGAAACTAGTAAATTGTTAACATAAATTTAGATTCCTACATGAAAAAAATTTCTAAATTCTAATTTTAGTTTTTCATTTCAGGTATGTTAAAATTAGGATTGAGAAATTACATCATAGATTCATAAATTATATTCGTAATCATAGAAAGGAGGGTTTTCTGCCTGAAAATGAAGATTTCTATAGACGTTGCACTCCAAACTCGCCAAATGAAAGTGTTGCTATGCCATTTTCACTCTCTAAATACATCTTATGTTGTCATTGTGACTGTGCTAATGCTCTCCAAATGCCTACTATTGTTAGTGCTTTCAAGTTTGAACCTCTCACAATTTGTAAATCAAAGTGAAAAATGATGTTACGTAGGTTTTGGTTTTCTAGGGTTTAGGTTTACTTCATATGGTTGTGGGCCCCTCCCCCATCCTCTTTCTTGCTATACTCCCTTCATTTTCCCTTGCTGCTTTGTTTTTTCATATTTTTATTAGAGATATTTTTGACAAATGATTCATTACCTCTTCTCGAAAATAGATCCATCAAATGTCGAACCATTTCTATTTATAGGAAATAATATCAAAATGAAAAATGCAAAAAAATGGTGATTTTGACGCGGTTTGGAGATTCAACGATTTGAAATTTTCCGTAGGTGAATCTGGTAATTATGGATATAACACATCATTTGTTGCAAACAAACAGTGACTCAGTCCATCGTCCAGGTAGAGTTTGAGGTCCATCCTTAGTCCTTGAGGTCATCTTCAGAGTTGTCTCTTTCCTTCACAGAGTCCAGACTTGAGGAGACTTTACTTTTTGTGGGGATTGGTACCCTTGCCTAACTCTTTGCTCTTCTAAGGTCCTATAACGCACCCCAGACTCACTTCTGGGCATATGTCACAAAAATTCAACCTTTGTCATATACTGCATTTTGTTAAATTTGGCAACATCAACAGTCATTCTCCAATGAGAGGCCATACGGGCCACCTTGAGGCTAGCCAAGGAGATTTTGAGAATCAACCAGTCTCGTGAGGTATTGACAAAAGCCAGGGGGAACGTACAACCTCTGTGAGTCAAACCAAAAGTCAGGACGAACGAGATGCTATGTAAGTCTAATGCAAAAGTCAAGGGGAACATACAACCTCTGTGAGCATAGACAGTCTAGTGCAAAAGTTAGGGGGAATGTACAACCTTTGTGAGCATAGATAGATTAGTGCAAAAGTCAGGGGGAACGCACAACCTCTGTGAGCCTAGTCCAGCCTTGTGAGCCATGAGCAAAAGGCAAGGCATCTAGCAAAAGTTAGGTTGAATATAAAATTCCTATGAGCTAGAAACAAACAATATTCTTAATATTGTAAATGATATAAATGTATTGATCTAGTTGCCTTGTAATATTATCCACCATGAAGAGAAATTCGAATTGCCTTGTAAAGAGATGAGTTGTAGAAGTCAAAGTTGCATGTCTAGGTCAAAGTCAAAGTTGTCAAGTTGTCGCATGTTGCATGTTGCATGCATAACATGCATTGCATGCATGTCTAGTTGCATGTTGCATGCATGACATGCACTGCTTGCATGCATGACATGTGCATGCTAAGTTAGTATGCATGCATGCCAAGTCAAGGGTGAGTTGTATTTTCAAGTCTAGTTCTATTTTCAAACTAAAGTGTGAAGCTGAGTTATGTCAAGCATGCCTTCTTACCTCTAATTCGAGTCCTCTCCTCTTCTCCTATTCATTCCTTTATAAGCAGAGGTCGACCCCCTCTCTTCCACACAATTGCTATGCAGGGTAAAGGTGAAGCTATAGAGGTTGCTAAACATAGGCGTATAGAGGCTGCTAAACATAGGCGCATATCAGTCATATAAAGGATGCTATATAGAGGCGCATATTGGTCCTATAGAGGCAGCATTACAGAGGCGCATATCAGTCCTATAAAGGCTGCTATACAGAGGAACATATCAATCCTATAGAGGTAGCATTACAGAGGCACATATCAGTCCTATAAAGACAGCTGTACCAGTGCTAATTAGAAGCACGTATCAGTCAAATAGAGGCAGCATCAACAACCCATATCACAGTTGATATATTAGTTCATAAGAGGCAGCATATCTTAGTCTTTGAAGGCAACTCAGATACATCTTCAGTGCTAGTCTGTAACAAAAGTTTAGATATCAGCAAGGTCTCTTAGGTTCACAGTCAGGTCAGAGTCAACTTGGCAAGCTCTTTAAGAGTAGAGTATTCATGGTGGATATTTGTAAGCGATCTTACATTATTAATGCAATAAAGGAATATCGTTTGCCGGGTTTTTCTCTTTATACAGGGTTTCCCCAGGGTATATGTGTTGTTGATGTGCATGCTTATGTATCTACATGGTTATTGCTATTCAATTATGATTCTATATTGTTGAAATGTACTAAGCTGGAATCAAAGTGTTGAAGAAATTAAAGAAATAATCCGCATACGAAATCAAGCTAAAAATTTAACATGGTATTAGAGCTTAGGGTGTGTTAAGCTTGTTGAAGTGCAGTAGCAGGTACACACAGATCCAAGCAAGATTGATTAAGTTTCCAGTGTGAGGTCCATGGCATCCTCCATTTCAGTCAGGGCCGAGGATAGGCTCGAAGGAGCTGCCAACTTTAATGTGTGGAAGCTCTAGATAACAAATATCTTGCAGGAGCATGATCTTGAGCAGTATGTGACCACAGTGGTGGAGGAACCCACTACTAATGCAGGAAGAGCGACCTTCAGGAAGAGTCAAGCAAATGCTAAGAGAATCATCTTTGACTCAGTCAAAGATAGTATAATGCCAGTGATGATTTCGTTGATGACTGCCAAGGACTGTATGGATACCTTGGTGAATCTGTATGAGAAACAGGCTCCAAGTTAGAAAAGGACACTTAAGCACAAGCTTAAGTATTTGAAGATGGAGAAAGGTGAACCAGTAGCATCTTTCTGTTCCAGGATAGCCTAGATCAGAGATCAGCTTTTGGTCACAGGGGTCACAGTGGATGATGATGATTTAGTGCAGGCCATATTTGATGGTCTTCCTTCTTCATGGGAGACCTTCTTATCCAGTGTGAGTGAGAGAGAGATTCAACCCACGTTTGAGAGGTTATGGCATGATTGCCTCCAGGAGGAGAGTCGCACTGCTACCAGGAGCGAGCCAACCAGAGGAGAGCATTCAACATTAGCATCAAGATTCAAGGGAAAGAAGAAAGTCACTTTCCATAAAGGCTCTCAGAGGAAGTCAAACACCAAAGGTATGTTCAAAGGCAAGAGTATTGATACATCTAAGATTAAATGCTTTAGTTGTAATAAGTTGGGTCATTTTGTTAAAGACTGTTGGTTTAGAAAGAAATATCCAAGGAAAGGGAAACATCATGCCTCAACTGCTGAGGATGATGAATCCAAAAGAAAACAGAAAAGTCCTAATGAGAGAGAAAATAGAAAAGAATATTACTTGGTTTCTGCCTTATCCAGTTCAGTTTTCACAGGGCCGAAAACTTGGTTAGTAGACAGTGGTGCATCAAAGCACATGACAGGGTACAAGGAGATCTTCTCAGATTTCAAGACAAAATCTTTTGCAGAGCAGGTTGAGCTTGGGGATGACAAATTTTACAAGATAGAGGGAGTAGGCTCTATCTCCTTCAGTTTGGAATCTGGGGCTAGGCTTCATGTTGATGAAGTATTATATATTCTAGGGCTCAAGAAGAATCTTCTATCAGTTGCAACCCTTGAGGACAAGGGATATTGGGTGATCTTCAAGGACACAAAGGCACTACTGTGGGATAAAGGTAGCCATTTGAGTACAATAGAACCCATTGGGATACAGAGAGGAGGACTGTACGTCGTGACAGGACAGTCAGTTCAGGCATTGGCCCATGATGTGACTAGCTCTAGCGAATTGTGGCACAGAAGACTTGGTCATCTTCATTACAAAGCACTTCCAGATCTACAGAACATGGTATGTGGCATGCCCTCTATTTCTCTTAGTAAAAATGAAATTTGTAAAGGATGCATGCTAGGTAAAAATATAAAGAAAGCATTTCCTAGTAGTGACAACAGAGCTCAAGGCATCTTAGATCTGGTTCATTCTGA
>ML777567.1:593815-683543 GCA_009831015.1 Picea engelmannii | reverse complement strand
AGAGCTCAAGGCATCTTAGATCTGGTTCATTCTGATGTATGTGGTCCCATGTCATCTCCCTCACTCAGTGGTTGTTTGTATTATGTCATTTTTATTGATGATTACTCAAGAAAATGTTGGATATATTTCCTTAAAGCTAAAAGCGACACATTTAATAAATTCAAAGAGCATAAAGCCTTTATTGAAAAGTAGACAAGGAAACACATCAGAACCCTTAGAATAGACAATGGAGGAGAGTTTGAATCTCTCCAGTTTGAGGATTTCTGCAAGTCAGCAGGAATCAAGAGACAGTTGACAGTGCCATATAGCCCTCAACAAAATGGAGTTGCTGAGAGGAAAAACAGGACAATTTGTGAGGCAACGAAAGCCATGATGTTTGACTAGGATCTGCCAAATTCTTTATGGGCATAAGCTATCTCCACTATCGTATATATTCAGAACAGGTGTCCACATGCTATCTTGAAGGACAAGACTCCTGAAGAGGCCTTCTCAAGGATCAAACTTGAAGTAGGGCATCTAAGGATATTTGGGTGTCCAGTGTATATTCATGTCCCTAAGGAAAAGAGGGCAAAGATGGAACCCTCAGGCAAGAAAGGGGTTTTTGTGGGGTACAGTGAGAACTCCAATGCTTATAGGATATATGTACCAGGTCAGAGGCAGATAGAGGTAAGCGAAGATGTGACTTTCCATGAGGAAGTCGCATTCAAGAAATCCAGAGAGCTTCAGCAGGAATCTGAAGTAGTTCAACTAGCTTCACCCTCTTTTGAAAATGAAGAGTCAGATGATTAGAGGGAGGAACCTCATGAAGGGCCAAGGGATGGGCCCCTAGAACCTGCTGAAGAGTTAGAAAGAACTCTTGAAGAACCTCCAACTAAAAGGAAGCCAGGGTGGCTTAAAGAAACAATGCAGGAAGCAGAAAAGATAGCTGCTCCCAAAGGAACTTTCAGGGAAAGTAAGAGGCCTCACAGGTTTGGAGGTCGATAAGCAGCATCAGTGATGTCAAACCTTCTTCATTTGAAGAAGCAGATAAATTACAAGTATGGAAGGATGCCATGCTTGAGGAATACAGGTTAATTCTAAACAACAATGTCTGGGACATTGTGCCGAGGCCAAAGGACAAATCAATGGTCTCTTCCAAATGGATCTATAAGATCAAACATGCAGTTGATGGGAGTGTGGAAAAGTTCAAAGAAAGATTTGTAGCCAAAGGCTTCACTCAGAAAGAAGGAATCGACTACGAAGAGACTTTTGCCCCTGTAGCTAGGTATACCTCCATTTGAACTATTATTGCATTAACTTTAGTTCTTGGTTGGAAGCTACATCAGATGGATGTAAAAACAACATTCTTGAATGGAAAGATTGAACAGGAGGTCTTTGTGGAACAACCAAATGGTTTTGTACTGCATAGCAAAGGCACTCATGTATGCAAGCTAAGGAAGGCCTTGTATGGTTTTAAGTAGGCTCCTAGAGTTTGGTATGAGAGGATTGATGGCTTTCTTAAAAGCCTGGGCTTTCAGAGAAGTGATGTTGATGCGAATCTGTACTTCAAGGTAAGAGGGAATCAACCTGTTATACTAATCATGTATGTTGATGATCTCTTTCTAATAGGAGATGAAGGGCTAATAGCCTAGTGTAAGAGGGAGCTAATCTCAGAATTCGAGATGAAAGACTTAGGCTTGATGCATTACTTCCTAGGATTGGAAGTGTGGCAAAGACAGGGCAAGATATTTCTGGCACAAGGAAAATACACAGTGGATGTACTAAAGAGGTTTGGTATGATGGATTGCAAATCCATGTCTACTCTGATGGTTACCAACCTAAGGAAGCTGCATGATTCTAATTCAGGTTCAGATTTGGTGGATCCCACCATTTATAGGCAACTGATTAGATCATTGATGTACATGATCCACACTAGGCCAAATATATGCTATGCAGTGATTGCAATGATTCAGTTCATGACTGAACCGAGATAGAGACATTGGGTGGCAACAAAGCACATCTTGAGATATCTCAGAGGGACCATTACTTATGGTTTGAAATATACATCCAGTGGTGGTCTATTTTTGCATGGGTATGCAGATGTTGACTGGGCAGGAAGCCGAGTGGATCGGAAGAGTACTTTTAGATACTGCTTCAGTTTAGGATTCGTTATGATCTCTTGGTCAAGTCGAAAACAGGGATCCATTGCACAGAGTACAGTAGAGGCTGAGTACATTGCAGCAAGTGATGCTAGCAAGGAAGCAGTATGGCTCAGAAAATTGGTTTCTGGGTTGTTTGGTGACAAGCTCGAGACGACGGTGGTTCACTGTGACAATCAAAGTTGCATAAAACTGACAGAGATTCCGGTATTTCACGACATGTCAAAACATATTGACATGAAGTACCACTACATCCGAGACTTGGTCCAAAGAAAAACTGTAATGTTACAGTGCATAGCCATGAGCAAGCAGGTAGCCGATATCCTGACCAAGCCTCTGACCTCGAGACAGTTTGTGCAACTGAGAGGCAAGCTTGGTGTGGCTGAGAATGACACCCTCGCTGAGAGGGAGTGTTAAATTTGGCAGCATCGACAGTCATTCTCCAATGAGAGGCCATATGGGCCACCCTGAGGCTAGCCAAGGAGATTTGGAGAATCAACCAATCTTGTGAGGTATTGACAAAAGCCAGGGGGAACGTACAACCTCTGTGAGTCAAACCAAAATCAGGACGAATGAGATGCTATGTAAGTCTAATGCAAAAGTCAGGGGGAACGTACAACCTCTGTGACCATAGACAGTCTAGTGCAAAAGTCAGGGGGGAACGTACAACCTCTGTGAACATAGACAGGCTAGTGCAAAAGTCAGGGGGGTACGTACAACCTCTGTGAGCCTAGTCTAGCCTTGTGAGCCATGAGCAAAAGGCAAGGCATCTAGCAAAAGTTAGGTTGAATATAAAATTCCTATGAGCTAGAAACAAACGATATTCCTAATATTGCAAATGATATAAATGTATTGATCTAGTGCGTTAACACGTTTAACATTATCCACCATGAAGAGAAATTCGAATTGCCTTGTAAAGAGTCGAGTTGTAGAAGTCAAAGTTGCATGTCTAGGTCAAAGTCAAAGTTGTCAAGTTGTCGCATGTTGCATGTTGCATGCATGACATGCATGACATGTGCATGCTAAGTTAGTACGCATGCATGACATGCATGACATGTGCATGCTAAGTTAGTACGCATGCATGCCAAGTCAAGGGTGAGTTGTAACTGAAGTCTCAAGTCTAGTTCTATTTTCGAACTAAAGTGTGAAGTTGAGTTATGTCAAGCATGCCTTCTTACCTCTAATTTGAGTCCTCTCCTCTTCTCCTGTTCATTCCTTTATAAGCAGAGGTCGACCCCCTCTCTTCCACACAATTGCTATGCAGGGTAAAGGTGAAGCTACAGAGGTTGCTAAATAGAGGCGTATAGAGGCCGCTAAACAGAGGCGCATATCAGTCATATAAAGGATGCTATATAGAGGTGCATATCAGTGCTATAGAGGCAGCATTACAGAGGCGCATATCAGTCCTATAAAGGCTGCTATACAGAGGCACATATCAGTCCTAGAGAGGTATCATTACAGAGGTGCATATCAGTCCTATAGAGGTATCATTACAGAGGCGCATATCAGTCCTATAAAGGCAGCTGTACCAGTGCTAATTAGAAGCACGTATCAGTCAAATAGAGGTAGCATCAACATCCCATATCAGAGCTGATATATTAGTTCATAAGAGGCAACATATCTCAGTCTTTGAAGGAAACTCGGATACATCTTTAGTGCTGGTCTGTAACATAAGTTTAGATATCAGCAAGGTCTCTTAGGTTAACAGTCAGGTCAGAGTCAACTTGGCAAGCTCTTTAAGAGTAGAGTATTCATGGTGGATATTTGTAAGTGATCTTACATTATTAATGCAATAAAGGAATATTGTTTGCTGGGGTTTTTCTCCCTGTATAGGGTTTCCCCAGGGTATATGTGTTGTTGATGTGCATGCTTATGTATCTACATGGTTATTGCTATTTAGTTATGATTTTATATTGTTGAAATGTACTAAGCTGGAATCAAAGTGTTGAAGAATTTAAAGAAATAATCTGCATAGGAAATCAAGCTAAAAATTTAACAAATTTTAAATTCTCTTACCTCGCTCATTAATACTTTGATACCATTAATTATTATGCCCAACATGGCTCTGATACCCTTCTGTAATAATATGCCCTGCATATGAAACACTTATGCAGTCCTAACATCATGCAGTTCATTGCATAACTTATGCATAACACATAATAACATTAAAAAATGTAAATGTGCACAACAATAACAATTAAGCACATAATTACACATAATAAACAACATATAAGCACATAACATAACACTTATCTTTATATAAAAGCACCAACTAGCTGCAGACCTCAGACGTTCCAACCAGTCAAAGACACTGCTGTTCTAGCACTCTCAACAACAGGTCACCCTCAAGCTAGGGCTATGATTCCAATAGGGCAAAGGCTACCTAAGCCAACTAAGGTCTCACAGTTAGCACAAACAAAGGCTAGGCCAAGGTACCAAACTCCAACAACAATTCCAACCTACAACCTCTCTTTCCCCATTAGCCGGCACAACCCAAGGAAGTGTACCCCCTTCTCTGCATCGCAGTCCCTTGGGTTGTCCCGCTTCCCTTCCAGGGCTCCAACACAGGTTGGCCAGGAAGTCTCAGAGCTCTGTGGCTCTAGGAACTCCAACTGCTATAATAGAGTCTCCAGGCACCCACTAGGCCTGACACCAAGGGAAATCTATCCCAGACAATTCTCCCTTCAAGGCTCCAGCCTTCCCCCAAACCCAAGGAAAATTGTTCACCCAAATCCACCTAGGATTCTCAGGGTTCACAAGGTAACAAGGTTACAATGGCTCACTAGCTCACACCCAATATTCCAGAGCAATAATGTCAAAGTACAATACTCAGAATGATAGAGTGAATGAGAATGGGTGATTTTTCCACTAAATCCTAAAGTTTATATATGCATGTTCCCTTTTTGACAAGTGGCAACCAAGGAACTCCTTCCCCACCACTTGGGAACCCGTCCCCCCCACTCGAGAACTTAGGATAAAATCATGACATGAGAACTTAGGCTATGACTTAGGATTAATTTAATATTTGACTTAACCCCCTTGGCTTAAGCCCCTTTCCTAAGCCCTTAGCCCCTATTCCCTCTCATGGAGTCCTACCCCCCCATACTCTTTTGTTTGACTTGGTTTGCAACAGTGATATATTTTATTAATATATCAGAGTGTGATTACAATTTACAATGCTAGCCTCTAGGCTCATCGACCTTTCAGCATATAGGCCCTCCGACCTAATATCACACAGGCACCTCGACCCAAAATATATATACACAGGCACTCTGGCCCAAAAAATCCTGGCTCACTAGCCTATAAAACATATGTACATATACACATTTACAACCTGGGGATCAACCTAGGGGTATTACAGGTCCCCTAGACGAATATGTTGCTGGTTTTTGGAGGCTTCCCGGTTACTTCGATTTGTGGCCATCTCTCTTGATCACCTTCCCCCATTTTGTTACTATTTAGATGCTCCAAGACACCTCCTACCATTTAAACATGACTTCAACCCATGTGATTAGAGAGGACACGTATAGGTAGTACATCTGGGTCATAGTCTCAAGACGGCTTTTTATCTTGAGCACTTCATGCAATCAAGAGACGTCCTTATTGTCAAATCCGTGTATATGAAAAAAACACTAGAAGCATGACTTGAGGAACCCCCCAAATAATACCAGGTAGGCTCTCATCAACTTCAGGCTAAGATTGATCACAACATCCCACGCCTTGAAAGGATTTGTTAGCTATGCCACAAACAAGGGATTGAGTTGGAAGAACATCTCATATTTAGATGTCCTATGTGTTATGAGACCAAAGGAAGGTTTTACTGCCTTTACTAAGACTTGGGGGGCTCCCTCCACATTCTTTTGTTACCTAGAGTAGAGATGCCTAACTCTTTTCACGAGGAAGATTTGCAGGCATAGATTGTAGTCCTTGTGTGGACCTTCCCTACCAAAGGCCATCAAGAGGATTACCTTTTTCTTCCCTATTGTCTTGTCTGTTTGGTGTAGCAAACAACAATCAGAGGCCCATACAACCCCAGAGATCAGATTGGTGAGACCTTGGGTTTCCTCTTGAACCCCACTGATGAGTCATGCGATTTCCACAAGATCTTTGAGGAGCTTTCATTCTAGATCCCAAGATTGACACCAATGGATCAACAAACAGATCAATTCTAGAAGGTCCCAAAGTTGGACTCTCTCTGCCTTGGATGTTAGGAGTGATGGACCTTCTTGATCTAGGACTCCTCCTAGGATTACATAGCTATGCTCTCTCGGCCTTGGGTATTCTATAGATGACATTATCAGAGAGTGCTCTTGGTTTCTTGGCGGTGATTGATGACTTAGTTTAGGAGCTTCCTCTCTTTTGGCCTTGACTTATAGTTTCAACACACCTTGAGATGCATAGCATTTTTTTGACATTTGTTTTGTACTTATTTTAGCTATGTACTTAGCTCTTTTGATAAAGTAGCAAAAGGAGTTGCTTTTGTACTCCTACTATGTACTTACAATGGATGTACTTTTGAGCCTCATTGACATACTTATTGTGGTCATTTATTGAACATTAGTATAATTATCTTATCTTATCTTATCAACAAGTGTTTTATAGTAATGCATTCTTGTTGGGTCTTTTCCTGAAACTTTTTGTCCATCCTCTCCTCTGTGTCTTCTCCCCCTTAAAAAATGTTTCCAAAGACCTTGTCATTCCATACTTTTAGTAGGGATTTGATTTATTAGGACACATATATTAGTCCCATAGCTAGGTTGTTTGTTGGTGTGATCAATTCACCAGTTTGTATATTCATTGTGGTCCCAGTGGCCATTGAAGTCATTCATTACTTACCTTAGTGGTAAGTTATGGGCCACATTGGTAGGTAGTAGGCATCTTAGTGGTCCCACATTTTAAGGGTTGGGGTAGCTAATCTATTATCTCCTATTTATATGAGACCTTGCCTTGTAATGTATCATGTGAACTGCTCTTTATGCGATCTATTGATATTTGAGTATCAAGGATACCTGCCATATCTTTGTGTTCTCGGTTGTTCAAGTGTTCATTGTGTGGAGACTGTACTTTCTAATGGCTTATTTGTTTCAACTTCAACATGATATCATTGCTGTGGGATTGAGTCTCCCCAGCGCTGACCATTTGCATGCAAGCTTGCTGTGTAGTTCATTTGGCTTCATCATTTTGAAGAGGAGGTGAATCAGTGTTGATCTTTTGCGGAACCGTTCTGGAGAAGGAGGCCTCCATTCTAAAAGCTTGGTAACAATGTTTTTTAGGTTAGCTTAAAGTTTTACGTCAGTGGTTTTCCTTGGGGATTTTTGTTTTTCATTAATGTTTGAGGTCTATGCATTTGTCTACTGCTGGTATTTTTTTGGTTTGTTTGAGGTGGGACCTTGAAGGGGTACCTTAAACTTCTGTTCTGGTCCCTTGAACTGATTTTTGTGAAATTTCTGGGTTGCAACTGTATTTTTCAGATTTGCCATGTTCTGGAACTGTGTTTTGCGAAATTTCTGGGTTGCAGTAGTCCATTTTTTAAATCTGCTCTGTTCTGGAACTGTTATTCTTGATTGCGGCGGTCTATTTTTCAGGCCTGCCTTGTTTTGGAACTGTTTTTTGTGCAATTTTGTGGGTTGCAAGTTGCAACAGTTTTTTTTGAGACTTTCCTTGTTTGGAAGTCTGTTTGTGCTTAGTACACACACATCCACCTACTGCTGCTGTTGCGTGCTACAGGCCTACTCCAGCCTTTACCCTCCTATTGTCTTAGTTACAACCAGAAATTGCATCAGTTTTATTTTTATAGATTGGGGACAACCCTGAACATTTTCAATGTGCAGATCTGTTACAGCAGTTTGGGACTGCTTCTTTTCTATGCATGGGCAGCATTTTGTTACTTGGCATGTGGCTCGTTTCTACAACACAGTTTGGTATTTTCAACTGTCTCCTTTGTTACTTATATTTTTCCTTGAAGGGGGGTTTTTTCCAAGTATCAAAGGGCATTTTGATGGTTGTGCTCATGAGACCCTCACTTTTTGTGCAGCCATTTGAGCCTTGCTCTTCACAAGCAGTTCCTGCCCATATTTGTCATGGGGTTCAGAACCCCTAGTTTCCTTCTCATGGCTTGAATTATAACAATTGGTGGAACAAATTAGAGGATGTGCTCCAAAACCACGGGCTGTTGCAGATCTCCGTGGGTGAAGAGAAGGAACCTAAAGATGACAAGAAGGAACATTTGCTGAATAGTGCTGATGAAGCCTATGGTGTTATTGGCATCCATGTGTCGAAAGCCTGTGGTGTGATAGGCATCCATGTGTTAGATGAACTTGGGTTCCACATTTAGAAATGGTGTTTGCCCAAAGAAGCTTGGAGACACTTGAGAAAATTTATTCTTTACCTAATGAGGCTCGGGTAATGTAGTTCAAAATTGATTTGATGTACTTGAAAGCATAGGATTTCAATAGGATTGAAGAGTACCTTGTGTTGCAGCTCAGAGCTACACTAGCCTTCTATTTGAGCAAGGGTGAATTTTCCAAGCCTCACATTGCCCATGTTGTGTTACAATGGGGCATCACCTTGCGTTTCATGGTCGACCATTAATTTTGAGCATCCTAATTGCCCAAAGATTTTCATTAGGGTCCTTTTAATCAATATTTGGTTACTTTCTCCTAAGGTCATCATGTTTTACACCTCTCCCTATGGTCCATGTCTGCTTAGACGCCTTATTCAAAGTCTAAAACATCTTGAATTAATACTTTGTGTACCACCCAAACTTTTCCGCAAATCACTAAGGTGTCACTTGTTAATCTAGATCAATGGCCAACACAAGATCTCTTGCAAAATTTGTAAGTGATTTGATAGGGGAGGTTCAATTTTGTTGTGAACGACTAAGGTTTCATCCACTAATCTAGATTGACAGCCTAAGATCTCTCGCGACATATGTGAGTTACTTGAGAGGGGAGGTCCAACTTTGTTGTGAACGATTGCGGTTTCATTCGTTGATCGAGATCAACAACTTAGGATTGCTTGCACAATTGATAGTTGCTTTAGTGGGGAGGTACCATTTTTGTCACAAACAACGAGGATTTGCTTCTCAAGTACTCGTGGATGACCTAGATTGCAACAATGAGGGTTTTCCTTGCAATGTAAAAGAAGGTGATTGGGGGCCGTACTATCCCATCAACCAAGGAAAATGTGCCATGTGGAAGGACCAAGAGGCACAATGAGGTTTGAGCCCCACATAAAGATGCCTAAGAATTCTGTGGATGGGGTTGGTGTGACTAGGATGTATGATATTATGTGTGGTCTCCAACCTCTGGAACATGGACTAGCTTGAAGAGTAAGGATGAGACCTTTCAGATGAATAACTTTGGCACACCAATTTTGTTTGAGTTGATATTTTTGGTGGAAGTCCGAGAGGTTCTAGAAATTGTTCTTGGTCTATAGTTTTTAGTTTTGGCCTTGAATTCCCAAAAATTGGCAAAAAACAATTTTTAGATGTCAAATGTTGTACTTTCTACTAGAGAACCTTGTTGATGGTGAAACTTGGACATAAGGAATATGGGGAGGCACGAGAAAACCTAGAACATTGTTTGGATAGGTTTTGAACGAAATTGGAAAAATGGGGCAAAATCCACCATTTCTGGACACTTCTTGGTCATTTTGGAAATTGTGTATCAAGGAAAAGTGACCCAAAGACAACAAATGTGGAAATTTTTTCCTAGCCAACGTTTCATATTTCTAATAATTTGGACAACTTTTTCCTATTGAAAATTTTCCAGTTTTGCACCGCTTGGGAAGATATTTTGGGCATATTTCACCCAAAGAATAAATTAATTACAGACGTTGATAAGTTGACATATCTGAGAACATAGAAGATGATTGGAGTAGCAGATCACCGAGCTGAAGATTATTGAGTTCTCAGAGGTGGAAACACTAACAATGCCCGATAAAAGCTTTTTTCTAGTTCTTTCTTGATTTTCTTGTATAGGTAGAAGAAGTTGGTGCTCGACCTTGATTGCACCAACAAAAGTGTAGAATGTGGGTAAGTTATGAACTTATTGGGGTTGTAACTTTCAACTCTGAACTCCAAATTGAATGTGAGTAAAGGCATTGGAAGGCTAAAACAAAGGAGAATATATTTAGAAATTCGCTTTTTGTAAAAGTACTTTTGATTAGTTCAGAAAAGGAGAACAACAGAGCCTTTGGGTTTGAGATGACAATTTTTTTAATCTATGTGCATAGTCTCAAAAGTGCTTAGAACTTGGAAGAAAGGGTTTGTGATGGAACCTAAGTCACCTGGGTTCGACGAGCTTGAAATTCGACAAAATATCGATCGTGTAAGTTTTGGTAATAAAATTTGACATTAATTAAAAACCTCTAAATTTAAAAATGTGTAAAATAATTCAGTAAATATAATAAAAATTCATAAAACAAATGACCAAAATTAAATAAATATGATACATACGATATATAAAGATATATGAATATGATAAATAAAGAGACGACACATTATAAGTATGATCTATATGTATGATAAATATGAAATAAATATAATAAATAAAGATATATGAATATCCTTGGAAAAATAAAGATATATGAATATCTAATTTATAAATAAAGATATATCATATAAATATGCCAAATGAACTATGAAGTGCTCTCGAGCAGAGAGTAAACACTGTAAGTGCCATAAATCGTTACTATTAAGTGCTTAGTGCAACTCTTGATGTAAATTCAGTGAGACGTTTAAGTTCCATATGAACTCGTGATGCTGTAAATTGTAAATTGTAAATTGTGCACCAGTATGAGAGTAAATCATCGAGCAATTCATGCACTTGTAGGAGAGTGTCGAACAATGATCAAAGTTGGAGCTTGGAGAGAAAAGCAAGCTACGAGAAACATAAGCCAACACGAGTTGCATGTGGTACAAAGTTTGAAGTGGCAAAGAATTAGGGGCTTTCCCTTTTAATTAAAAAATAAAAATAAACCCACAAATTCTAGTTGAATTTGAACTAATCCGACCGAATTTGGACAAAATCCCATGAATTTGTCCACCTAATTGGTTCATTTTTAGGTTCCACAATCAATTCTGCTTGAGGTTCGACGAATAAGCCCGAATATGTTTGGATTTACTTAAAGCTTCAAGTTCGCCGGACCCGGTGACTTAGGATGGAACCTAGAGTGTAAAGAGGCATACATGAGTCTGGAATGATTGTATACCTTGCATGATGGAGAAGTCATGGCGATATGGCACCACTATTAGTGAGCAAGGATACTCAAGTTGAGAGTATAATAGCAATGCTTGTTAACAAGCAATCTAAATGTCATAATCAAAATGGATGGAAGCCTTGAAGATTTCACTTGAAGGTCAAGCACACGAGAAAAGAAAAGGGACCAAGGTTGTTGGTGCCCTACTAGAAAGAATGCATTCCATGCATTAAATTGCAATCACGTAAATACGACTTGTAGAGAAAGAGCTATGGGTGCTCTTGGTTATTGTATGCAACAAGATGACAATGCTAGGTAGAAGGAATACAAAATATACCAGCTTATAGAGAATGACTGCCCTGTGCATAAAATAAGGGTGTATGTCCTTAACCCTTTAGTCAAGGAAAGGCAACCAAGTAATGGAGGTTGTAGAGTATGATGGATATCATCATTTCACATTAAGGAGTTATTGAAAACTTGGTATTGTAAAGGAAATCTACCATGAAGACGAGAACATGCATGAAGTTATTGAAAACTTGGTATTGTAAAGGAAATCTACCATGAAGACGAGAACATGCACTTCATGCATGTGATGGGTGAACCATTTTAGTTGCTACGATATACATATATGCCTAGGGAAAGTTGAGGATGTGAACCAACAACTTATGTGTAAAGAACCTGAAGCGAATGTTGAATTTTGATTCACTTAGGAGCCACTATTGGGAAAAGAAGCATTCCACTGTGTGGAATTGTCTTGCTAGGCATAGTTGAACTCGATTGATAATTTTCTATGGAAATGAAGAACAATTTTTAGAATCGGATAACAAGGGCAAATTTCTGGAGTTAGCTGGGATAGCATGAGATTTGCAAATTTTTGGAAGATGGGGCAACACCAAGAGTTAGGCATGGTTAGCTAGGAATTTATGGTAATGCGAGAGATTTTCCAACCCAAAACTCTATTTTGGATATAAAAGAGTTGTATGCTATTAAAAGTAGCAAACATAGTTCTATGAATATGAGCTATAAATTGCTATTTGGGTGAGAAAATTATAGTTGATGACCTATAGTGTGATTGACATTAAGTCCATGGAGTAGATCAATTGTGTTGTTCCCACAAGGCATCACCAAACATCTAACATCAAGGATGTTGATAGCAACCATAGAGGGATGACAAACCATGCCAATATCACGCGTGATGATAGGGATTTAGGTAAGAATTCATTCAACCATGCTTGATATCATAGTTGATTTATTGATGATATTTGAATGCATAAGAATGGTTGATATCCAAGTGGGGTTATGGTAAGGGCAATAAGCTTTGCACATGTAAAAATTGTTGAAATCTTTTGATGCATTCATGTGATGAAGTTTTGTGTTAATTTGGTTATGAGATCATAACCAGGGAAAATAAACATTTATGCTTGTGATGTGAAAAGGAATGCCATGTGAGACAACCACGTGTGAGGCCATGTTGTTGTTCAACTTAGAAAGGCCTATATTGTTGCACATATATCCATTGGTCTCCCCACTAGTCTCAAACTTCAGTGTCCTAGACTATAACCTTCTTGTCTACACTAAAGGTCACTGAAGCGGAAGGGTTCTCAAGGGATTGTTGAGCAGAGAAAGGAAAAGGCCTTCCCTTGTGTTGTGTTTGATTGAAAAGGAAAATGTCTAGATGGTCAAATAAGCATTGGTGAGGTGGTTGGCGATGTGTTGAGGCATTGGCCAAGCCCTCCAACTTGTCATGGTGGATTATATAATTTAACATTATGGTATTCTTGAATTAATGCAAGTGTGCATTGAGTGAATTTGGAGAATGTGCAAAGTTGTGGTTATGCATACACAAATCTTTGCACATATTTTTGGATTGTATTATGTGAATGCATGATGGTGATAACATTGCAAATATAGTGAACAATATTTCATTGCAAATTAAAATGTTAACTGTTGAAAGTGATTGAATTATTGGTGTATCATAATTTTGTGATCATTTCATGCATTGTTGTGAATATAACAATGAAAAGATTATATGCATGAATACTAATGTTTTGTTTGGAGAATGTGCAAAGTTGTGGTTATGCATACACAAATCTTTGCACATATTTTTGGATTGTATTATGTGAATGCATGATGGTGATAACATTGCAAATATAGTGAACAATATTTCATTGCAAATTAAAATGTTAACTGTTGAAAGTGATTGAATTATTGGTGTATCATAATTTTGTGATCATTTCATGCATTGTTGTGAATATAACAATGAAAAGATTATATGCATGAATACTAATGTTTTGTTTGGTCGAATGAAAGCTCTATTAAGAAGAATAGATTGCAGGAAGAGTTGTCTTGGATATGGCCATGAGAGTGAGCCCATAATGAAAACTGGTTTCTACTGCATGTAAAGGCCTAGCATTATGAGAAGACACTCATTATTGTTGAATCCAATTTTTGAAATGGACAAATTCAAAACTTTGATTGAAATTTTGATGATAATATCTCATGGTAATTGTATGTCCATGATATAAGTGAGACGATGTATTTGTTTAGTGTAGATAGATGATTGTTGTTATAAACTTGAAAGCATGGGGAGGATGCTACTATGATGACATTGGAACCTCGTGTTATGCGTTGATCACTTTGATCTTATTATTGTTGTGAGGTTCCCAGTGGGATGCCTTGGCAATAGAACTCTGGAAGTCTACTCTCTTCTTGGATGTGAAAGCCTTGGTTAACGGTGGATTGCCAGAGGGTCTATTTATTAGAGAAGGGCATGCCTGAGATTTTAAGGGTGAGTGGATGCAAGGAAGAGGGGACTTGAATGAATACATCGTGTGAGATTCATGACATGCGCTGGCTTGGATCAAGAGGCATTATATTTTGGGCGTGTCAGAGAAGATAATAAGTTGAATCTTGCCCGTGGCAGCCATGTGAAGTAAACTTATATTTATGTAGATAAGTATTGGGTTGAAATCACACCCTATATATTGTATGGTGATTTCAAATTCCTGTGGATGTAATAGTTGTGGCATAGAAATGACTATGATATGCATGTCTACCTTGATGATTATTGTAGGTATATGGTGAATGCTAAGGTCTATGAAGCATCTCAAGGTAGTGAAAAGGATTGTTGTACATTGTTGACCGAGATTGTTGAAAAAGGTAAGTTTGGAATGGAGAGGATAGCATTGTGGACACAACTAAAGAATGGAGGCATGGTTTCATTGTTGGAAAGAAAGGTTTGCCAAAGACAATGTTATTCCAATGGGGAGGGGAATGTAATGCCCTAGTTTTGACCCCAAAATTATACTTCATTAAATTATGTATCTTTTGTACGATGTGATATATGTGACAGAAGTCAAGCCATGTGGGTTGACTTATAATAACTTGTTTTGCATGGTAAACATTCCTGTAAGACCCCTAGTGGATATTCCTAGTAAGACCCCTAGTGCTAGGGTTTGTCTTGAAGTCTTGGTGTGAGCTATAGACCTAGGGTTTGAGGGATGAAACCTTAGAACAAGATTTGTAGCACTTGGATGCAAGTGGAGTTTGTGTGATGCATACTTGGTGAATCTTTTTGATAGCTTGTGGGATGCATACTTTGGTGAATCTTCTTGATAGCTTGTGGGATGCAAGTAGGAGATCCAAGGGCGGACTTCTTGGTGTTGATGCTATTTTGTTTTGGAGCCTTTGGTGTGGCTAGATAGCTTAGGGGATGCTTTGCTAGCCCTTTGTATTGCTTGTTAGGGTTTGCTGTTGATGGTGGATGCCCTAGCTAGGGTTTAGGAAGTGATTGGATTGTTCTTGTTTGGCATGAGCTGGAGAGACTTGTTGTACTAGTTTCAGATGAGTTGAGGTATTAGACTTATTTTCATTTGTGTAATATATGGAGTGTACTATTGCTGTCCTAAATTTATATGTTCCGGATCTTAAAATCAGACTTTGGTTTCTCATTGCTATGAGTAGTTTCATGGCTGTTTTAATGCATTGATTTGTTGGGGCAACTGAGTTGAAATGTTGTGTTTTATCATGCTCTAAGAAACATATTTAGGGCTATTAAAAATCTGCTGCTATGAAAATACTTTTTAGATTTGTGTTGGTTGAGATTGTGACTTAAGGGTTGTAATATTCTTTTCTTTTTTGTGAAATACATATCCTAAGGAAACTTGTTGGGCACTTCCCCTCATTTTGAGGACGGTACATAGGGTAAACTAGATTTCATAGAAGCTTGAGGCTTTGCCAACACATGGCTCAACGCCATTACAACAATATACTCATTTATGAGCCTAACATGTCACTTGTGGGAATTGAACATGGATAGGGAGAATAACACTCCTTTTCACAATCACTCGGGCTAAACCCAATTGACTTATGGGCTGTGATATTCATCTCTTTTTCAAGTATATTTTCGGTGTTCATCTTCTTGAGCTTGCCTAGTGAAAAGGTTGGACAGAATTGAAGTATTTGATGATGTATTAAATAATTTAGATTCAACCATAAGCCTAGAAGTTCTATGAAATAGATAGGGGGAACATCAAGTAAATGAGATAAAATTTATGAATTTGTTTTAATTAGCATATTTCTGAAATTTCCACATTGATTCAGAGTTGATTTGATTGAGATTGCCCTCTTGGCTAAGAGGGAGTTGGATATTTCGGTTGTTCTATGCTTGGAAGAGGCACTTGACCTATGATAGGTTGTTGAGTGTTAAACCCTAGTGCGCTCATGGGAAGCGCTCGAACCCTAGAAGGCTGATCTACTTGATTTGTTATTGATTTTTCTTAGAGGTGTGCTTCATATTTGCAGGAATGACTACTCTCGGTCTTTAGAGGGTGTGATAAGTTGGAAGGTGCTTCAATTTTACACCTTAGAAATACAAGATGCAAATGCTATTGGAAGAGGTTGAGCATGTTGAGAAAGAGATCACTACACCTACTGATCTGAAACAATTGGATGAGCATAATAAAAAGGAGGCCAAGGAAAAGAGAATCATTCTTAATTTGGTGAATGATTATTTGATCACTCACATTGCAAAGAGGAAAATTGACAAGGAGATGTATGATGCCTTGATTGCATTGTACCTGAATGTGAACATATCTAGGAAAATGTTGTTGAGAAACAAGATCCTAGTCATCTGCATGAGTGACACTAATTTAGTGGCTATCTACTTGGAGAGGATCATGGAGTTGAGAGTTCAGTTCACTGCCATTGGATCAAAAGTGGAGGATGAGGAGTTGGTTTCCATTGCTTTCAATGGGTTTACTCGATCATGGAAACCCTTTGTCGAAGGTACACGTGCTCATGAGAAGCTACCATCTTTTGAGAAGCTTTGGGACGAATTTGTGTAGGAAGAGACAAGGTTAGAATTTTGCTCAACAAGACAAAGTGAAGTAGAAGACCTAGGCTTCATTGGGAGGACGAGGAAGGGAAGCAAAAAAGGACCCAGGAAAGGTAAGAAGGAAGAACCAACCCAAGGTAAGATCTCCATGGTCTCTTGTTTATCCATTGACACTATGTTAGGGGTTAAGTGGCATGTGGATAGTTGGTGATCGAGACATGTGACTTATGATAGGAAGATCTTCATCAAGTTTCAAGAGCAAGAGGGAGGGGTGCAAGTGGAGTTGGGTGATGATGCCACTTATCATGTGAAGGGGTTGGGCTCCATATCTTTCTGAATGCCTTCAAGTGTTGTTCTTTTGTTGAATGATGTTTCAATTTTTCTTGGTTTGACAAAGAACCTTTTTCAATTTCTTGTATGATAAATTTTTCAGTGTATAGTTACTTTCGAATATCAATGGTTCACTATTAATGATTGTAGTTTGGAAGTTTGAGGACTTTGGCTAGAGGTGTGCAGGATGGTGGCCTTTGGGTGTTACTAGATGATCTTGTGGCACTTGTACATGCTAGCAAGAAGTTGGGGGAGCCTTCTAGTCTTGAAGAAGCATATGTAGAGCGTGTATGGTGGAAATCCATGGAGATAGGCTCAAAACTATTGTGGAATTGATGATTGATTCCAAGCTTTCAATTGATAGGAGTATTGAGGTGTACTAGGACAAGGTTGTTGGATTTTTTAAGAAAGAGGGAGCTAACCTTGATGAGAGTCTTGCTCCAGTTACCAAAAGATTTTCTTGGAAAGATGGAGTTGACCTTGTTGAGGTTTTTGCTTCAGTTACTAGAGGTTTTGAGGTGCATGGGTGTGATACCCATGTTTACAATTTATCGGAGGCCCTGTGTGGGCTATTGTCTGCACTACGAGCTTCATATTTCGGATGGATGAGACTTGTGCATAACATATTTTTATCTTTTCTTGGTCCCATGTATAGATGGGATTATCTTTGCAAGATATTATGAACAACTTATGATGTGGTGTGAGAAGATAAGGGCTGTGAGGTTGGCTTGAGGAATGATGGAGTTTGGTAGGGTGATGTTGGTCGAGGGTTGCGTTCCTTCAAATTCACAGGTCACTGGTGGTCAAACCCCTAGCCGAGCTGACTTGTTAATGAGCTGATTTTTTAGGATAGTTCCTAACAAATGATTCCATAATTAACAAATAAGCTCAAACCCCTTTGGTGGGATCAGACTTCAATGATTGATTCCAAGACTATACGAAATTCAGATTTGTAGAAGGCAGGTTTAGTTAAGATTTAGAGGGAGAAGATTGGTGTTGGTGAAAACACTTTCTTCACAAAGAGGGAGTGTTAATTTTTGTGTTGCTCCAAAACGGTTTACACCATGCTAGGGGTGCACTTCATGTGATGGGTGCATGGTGAAACCATAGCTCCTTGTTGTATCTTAGACTGCTTTGGTTATAGACACTTGGAGAGATTGCTATATGTGGATGCTTGTCCTTGATATTGTACTAGAGGAGGCACACTTCTTGTGGAGGTAGTTATCTTATGTGGTAATGGACATCTTCTACATAATTGCATGTTGAGGAGGATGGGTGCTTGACATAGGAGGTTGAACTATCTTGTGTATGAGACTATGAGTGCTAGGCATGAGAAGGAAGCAACTTGGCTCTAGGAGCATTGTGATCGCTTGCCACATAGGGGGAGTTAGAACGCTTGGCTTGAGGAGTCTTGCTTGATGGGTGGTCCATTGGAGGTTGATTGTGGAGCCAATAACACACATGTGGAGGAGGAGCATTGAGCTTGGGATCCTGTCTTGGTGAGCGTTTAGCCTTGTGATGCTGATCACTTAACATGTGGAGGCTTAACTTGGAGAGCGCTCCACTTGAGAGGTGTTGGCCAAACATATAGTGACATGTGTACTCTCTTGGTAGAGGAGCACTCCATTTGTGGATTTTTTTAGTCTAGTGACTTAGAGTAGGTTGTTGTGGACCCAATCCACTTCTCTATTGTTGACCTCCCTCATGTACCTTAGATAAAAGGAAGAGAGTGTCTTTCTTATTTACTACTTGTAATCTTGATGTATTTGTATTGGAGTCCTTGTGTTTGTGTGGTACAAAGGTTGGAATAATTATGTTTTATGTGAAGTAAACCCGAGAGAAGACTTGGAAAGCTAGAGTTTATCTTGAAGTCTTGGTGTGAGCTAGACCTAGGGTTTGTGGGACGAAACCTCATCGCGAGATTTGTGGCGCTTGGGTGCAAGTAGAGTTTTCTGACACATACTTGGTGAATCTCCTCGATAGCTTGCGGGATGCAAGTGGGAGATCCAAGGGTAGACTTGTTGGTGTTGATACTAGCTTGTGTGGAGCCTTTGGTGTGGTAAATAGCTTGGCGGGATGCCTTGCTAGCCCTTTGTATTGCCGGTTAGGGTTTGTTGTTGATGGTGGATGCCCTATCTAGGGTTTGAGAAGCAATTGGATAGTCCTTGCTTGGGATGAGTTGAAGAGATATGTTGTACCAGCTTGGGATGAACTGAGGTATTGTACTTTATCTTCATTTCTGTAATATATGAACTCTACTATTTCTGTCCTATTTTATGTGTTGCAGATTTGAAAATCAGACTTTGGTTTCTCATTGTTTTGAGTAGTCTCATGGATTTTTTAATGAGCTGATTTGTTAGGACAGTTGGGCTGAAATGTATGTGTTTTAAAGCATGCTTAGATGAAGCTAAGAATTTTATTTGTTGAAAAGAAAGTCACTTTAAACTTTTGATTCCAAGAGTAGTATCAATTTTAGTTAAGGTATTAGAAGTGAAGGCTAGGTGATGTTTTTGAAATATGCTTTGACCACTCATTTGCATGTGAGAGGTACAGGTTGGAAAATGATCCAAACATGTTGATTCCTCCCTCTCATTCATTCGTTTCATATTCACTACTAGTGTTTATATTTGATATTTATATATTTAGTTATTGGATGTGCGTTCTAGATTTAATCCCCTAAAACTTGTTGGAGGTAACAAATTCAGGCTAATCTTGATTGATTTTGTGTTGGCTTATGAACCCATATTGCTTAAGTTAGGTAATTCATTCTTTCAATGCAGGCCTAACTCTTCACGGTTTTAAGAAAACGTTAAAGTAGAAAATTGATGATATAAAAATAGACTTATTATTATTGAGATAGGTTTTAGTGGGAAAATGTTCCATTATTATTTGTTGTAATGGTAGTTGACTTTAGCTTTACAATGGTTTAAAACTTTGGGAACCGCTAACTTAAATTTAGATTGGTTTTGAACTTTTATTTTTGAACCCAAAGAACATTTTTTGGTTGGGAAAGAGGGGTTTGATGCATTAATACAATATAATAATACAACATACACAAAAGTTTTCATAATATTTGCTGGGAAACTTGGAACAACTCCTTAGATCCATGAATCTAAATCTATGCTTCTGTATTTGAAAACAGGTGTACCTATTAGATCCATGAATCTAATATTATGAATCTATACATATTACAATAAAAACTTGTCTAATAAAAACCAGTGTTGCTTTCCATAGATATTCTGACCATAATATATAACTGCGAATTTTAATAGATGGTAGGATAGATAGAAGAGGATGAGAGTCGAGACTTCTAGTTTATGCTTATTTGTGGTTCACTTACAATTTTAATTATGTCAATTCCTTCTTTATATTTCAATTTCCTATACCCATACCTCCTACAAAAATAAGATAAGGGGGGCATCAAAGTTTTTTCTTTTTCCAATATCAAGATAATAGTGATTTTGCAAAGATAAATGGGGTGTAGCACTCTACTAACCCAAGAAGACAAAACAAACTGCACTCTACCTGCTCTAGATTGCTAATGGAAGCATTCTACTTCCAAAAGCAATAAAGGGACACGTCCAGTCACAATTAAATATTCTCTATGACCTATAGGGCCTACTCTTTTATTGAAAACGACCCCCTTGGCATTGTTTCCCCCTAGGAAACATTAAAAAAACACAAAGTTATTAGACTTGGCGAGGGCAAAAATTATGACTTAGCGCGGACCAGCTTTTGACTTGATGAATGGTTCAACCAAATAAAAATTACATAAAATTTTCAAAGTTTAATCAAAAAATATATATTTATGTATGTCCATGTAAATGCATATAATTAGACACCAAATATGCAAGTTTGTTGATTTGTATAAGGGTGCAAATTGGAAAAATTAGATTGAGTTAACGACATCCAACTTTTGTTAGACCCCTGTAATTCAGATAGGTTAGGGAAATGATGATTCCCAAAATGGCTATGTTTCTTGGAAACTTGCTACCCACTATTGGAATTGTGGATTTGAGATAATTGAATAATAGTATAGGCTACAAACAATTGCCAAGAACTCCACAAGACATTTCCACCACCCTAGTAGGAATCCTTAGAGTGGGCCAAATGTTGCCAAAATCCACCCAACACAACCACTATTCTCAAGAAATATTTATAGCCATATCGAAAATCATAAGAGCCTCCAAAACACTCCATATCAATGGGAAAATGAGATAGCCCAAAAGACCTTGAAGAGGACGCTCAACTCTCATAGAACCTTCAAACACCAAAAGGTCCACTATAAACTTCATAGAATACGAGAAGCATAAGAGGCGCAATAGGAAGCTTCGAAACCTTGGTTGCAAATAAGCACTTTGTTTTTAATTTGTTGACCGGGCTTGTCGGTATGCAATGTCCTTGTAACCAAAATGGACACTACACTATACCAATTATTGATATAAGATAAATAACAACAAAATAAGGAACAAAGGTGATCTTAAATGGATAACTATTTAATTGTCATCTATTTTGGTACTTTTTGGATGGAAAAATTGGAGTTAAAGGCTTGCAAGGCCAATTTTATGGGCGGGTCTTGTTTTTGTGATTTAGGGTCCAAAAATTTTCAGAGCTCATTTGAGGCATTTAAAGGGTTGTTTTTGGGGTCAAAACTTTGCAAACAAAGTTTACAGCCTCTCAGCGTTGTTCTACACATCGAGAGCTTTGCAATGATGCAAAGATCTCTTCAATCATAGTTCATATGAGGAAGTTATGCCTCCCTCAAGTTGACATATCATGTTGACCACCATGGTACTGAGTGGATGCCATGTTAGCTCCCATTACTCACACATGTGGAGCTAGTCATGTGTGGACTTTTAAGAAGATTCTAGAGTGTTGAAAACCCTAACCCTATTCGAGAGCCAAGGCATGCAAAAACCCTAATCCCAACCCTAGACGACGATCAAGATATGTTAAATATTGGGCTGCTAGGAAAAGAAGGGGTTCCATTCTTGTTGTATTGATTCACTATTCCATAGTTGAGCATAACAAAGGAAGTAAAAGACCTTGTAGTAGCCATATGGGCCATAGTGTCTACGACAACTCCAAAATGAGTTCACGTTTCGTTGTATTTGCATTTCATGTATGAGAAGAAAAGAACAAGGCATAGTCCTCACCTTCCGGTTAGGTTTTCTCATCGTGGGTTTCCTAGGGTACATCTTATGTTCATTGTGTGGATGGTATGGTGTTTTGCTTAGCTTTTTCTTACTTTTAGTCTCAACTTATTTTGGAAGTTAGTAATATTAAATTTGAATCTTAAGTAAAACACTGTATAACAAAGAGTTTGTAGAAACTTGTAAGATTTGTTGTGACCAACTGTTCTAGTGGGATATCCACAACTGTTTACAAATCAAAAGCTTGGTGGCAACTACACACCCAAGGGTTGGATGCACTTATAATTCCTAAAATATGGAGGAAGTCAACTCCTTGTGATTCTCTATTGGAAGAGAAAAAAACTGAAATGAGTAACAATGTTTTGATTGATATTAGGTCGAGTGATTACGAGTGAGTGGGAGACCTATTTTAATACAACTCTCATACCAACACCTCTCCACTAACATAGTGGTGAGTCGTTAATGCATGTGAATAACACCTTTCCACTAACATAGTGATGAATCATTAATATGAGTAACTGATAACTTTCAACAAATTGGTGATGGGGCATTGATGAGCTTACAAACAAATAGCTCATATACAAAATATGTTGTATATAGGTATTGTTGCCGTCCTTATACACACTTGCAAACGTGAGCTAAGTCCTGCTCACTTAGTGTGTCTTTGGAGGCACAATGCCTAGGTTCAAAGTCCACACTGTCACTTTGACTTGAACCTCTTCCGTCTAGGCTAACTCCTAGGGAAGCCAAGGGGGGTAGACCCTAGTCACTAGATGAGATTAAGAGTTTTAATGTTCTAGGAGTTGGTTTTAATTGGTTAAAAGGTTAAGGGGAATCTAGCCTATGATGTCAATCAGCAAATGCAAGATGCAACTATCTAAGTATTATGAGAGTCAGACCTTTTCCTAGGGCAACTAAGACTAGTGCCTAATATTGGGCAATGGGGTCAACTAAGTTAAGGGGATGTTCGTTACAAGATAATTACAAGTTACAAAGTATTACAACAATATGGATACAACTAGACACAAAGAATATATCAGATACAAAGCTACCTTAGACTGGATACAAGATATACAAAAGAATGCTTAAGATGTACAGATTAAGACTAAGCTAAATACATGATATACCATATACTAACACGTTTACTTGCATGTGCAGGAATTAAAGATACTCAAGATAAAGCAATCATCAACACATGAAGCCAAGCGTGCTAACAACAGATAGAGTTTCGTTGGACTGCTTTTCAATGGCCAAGAGACGCAAATCACTCAAGACCCAATCAAGAGAATGCCTCTAGGTGGATGCGCACTTCTTGAAGGATCACACCACGAGATATAGGAACAAAATAGATGAAAGCTTGCAAATGTAAAGTAAGTTCCAGATGACAAAGATATAACCACTTAAATATTTATTCTACAACAGATAAATTAACTTGCATAGGAATGTAGATTGAAAGACAGTGAGACCAGTGAGCTTGCAAGTGTGTAACTGTATTGCTGATGTTGTAGATTGAAAATTAAATTAAGTGATTAAGTGTGAGATTAATTTTAGCTCTATCTAGGTGTCAACCCAAAACTCTCCTCCCCCTATTACCAAGTGGTTGTTGGATGCTCAAGAAGTGAGGCAACGAGGCCTACCCTAGCTTCACAGGTCAACCCTAACGCCGAGTACTTCGGAAAAATTTCCGTGGCTTTCCTCAAAACCCCAGTTTTTAAGTGGCGAAGATGGTGAGTTATGGTGTCCTATTAAGTCTAATTAATAAATTTTAGACCTATGAGCTAAATATTGCGAAATGTGATTGAGTGCTTGTAGCTTTCTCAACAAAGGATTGTCAAAATGTTGAAACTGAAAGATAAGCAGGCTGATGCTTTTAAACAAATGGATTGCAAGTTAAATTTTAGTTTCCGGAAAAAGCCTTGGGGACCCAAACTGGAATTAACGATTGAGTTCTTAGTTTATTAGATTGCACATGTAAGATATGAGAACTAATACTAACTTGCATAATTGTAAAAGATTGATTAATTGAGCCCTTTAAGATATTGATGTTTGCACACATGTGTTAAGATAAAACGCTGCAACAGAAAATGACGTGCATGCAAAGTAAATCACGAAAGCAAATATCAACTATGTCTCCACGGGCTCTAATCTAGCAATTAAGTGTGAGATCTACTTTAGATTATTTTTAGTTAAGCATGCATGTAGAAATCACGACTATTCTAGCTAAGCCTGCAAGGTAAAGACTGAAAGGAAAGCAAGCCGCTTGGGTACAACTCCTTTGGGCTTGCGTTTACAGTATTTCAGAGTAGATCGGGAAGAAGAAAACATTACCACAGTGAGATGAGTTGTTGGAGGATGTGTTGTGCATGTGATTTGGGCAGCATGCCCTCTTGTGTTGGTAAGAACCTGCAAAAATCAGCAAGCTATTGCTTGCTGATTTGAGCTGCAACACACTCAAAAAGTTAATGAAATTTCTGTTTTTAGGCAGAAATTTCTTACATATGTAAACCAGAAAATTATATGATTTTAGGTGACCTATCTAAACACATTAACTACTAAAATCAAGAATGAGAGAAGGTGAATAATATCAGAAATAATTTGGAGTGTAAGTGAGAAGTAAGGGCAAATCCGTGCTTGGATTTGTTCCAATATCCTCTCCTTGAAGTGTCCTGCAAAGCTTAAACAGATGTGAGACGAAAATAGATAATGATGACATATGTTAATAATCAAAACTAATTTCAATCATTAGTACATGCAGATCAAATAAGCTAACAATTATACAGTCACTAAACTTAGTTAAGTAAACTAATTTACCCAACAATCTACCTATAATCACACAAATATTTAAAACAAAATGATTTCACCTCATATGCATGTAAAGAGCCCAGACAAATCTTGAGATCTTTGAATCCTCCAAAGCATTTCGTTTTATTATCCAAATGGAAGAAGTTGTAGCAACTAATTGCTACAAGTTCTTCAAGAGCCACACCAATGAAGAAAAGTGACAATAATAATGAGAGAGGAAGAGAATAAGATGGTGAGAAAATAGTAGCATAACAGTGCAATAATGAAAGGTGAAGAATGAGGGAGTGAGAGGTCTCTTAAATAGCCTTGGGAGACCAAGAGACCCGTCTTGGATCTTCAACACTTGTTAAAGATCCAAAGGTGAAGACAACTCATTGAGGAAAGCAACCAATGAGATAACAGGCTTTTAGGGTAAGGGGAAATGGAAAGAAGGAGAAGTGGAGAGGATAAAGCAAGGAAAGGGTAAGCGAATGGCCAAAATGAGACCCACGTAAGCTTTGAAGGAGGAGTTGCTTGCTTTGACTGAAAATGTTTCCATCTTCACGTGAGCTCTTTCCATTCTCTCAAAGGTAAAGCGTTAGTTGCCAAGAGGAAAGCGTGAGCTTTTGAGAGGGCGTGAGGTAGGAGTGTGGATGGCATGAGGAGCACATGCCCAAGAGGCACGTGAGAGGTGGATGAAGGGAGTAGAAGGGACCCACGCATTAACCCAAAACAAAAACAAATTTAAAGTTGGTGTTTCCATGCTTAAAAAATAGAAAGGCGTGAGATGGATACGTGAGAGTTACGTGAGGGTTAGTTGGCATGTGGAGTGTGGAGTCCACACTATAAAGTGTGAGTGTGAGGTGGAGGAGAGTCGTATGTAATGGAGAAGGGACCCACGATTTAATTAAGGAGAGTTTTCAACACTTACGTGGGAGTGGGGACGTAAATCCACAAAGGAAAGCTTGAGTGTTTGATTTGGAGTGTGGAGGGGGTGTGGATACCACACTCTCCAAGGTAAGGTGAAGGGATAGGGAGGGCGCACCTCATGAGGAGGGGCCCACAACTCTTTATTAAATGACTTATTAATTAAATGCATAAGAGGGTCGTATTTTAAGAGGAGACGTGAATAGTTAAGGTGGGAAAAAATTAAAGTGAGTAATAAATTAAAGTGTGGGTAAAAGGGTAGGTAAAGGGTGTGGGTAGGTTAGGTGGGGTCTCCCTCTTATCATTAATGCCACTTACTTCACTTGATTTGGACCATTATTACAAAATTTACATTTTCCCATTAAAACCGCCATTTTTTCGAAAAATTCCTAAGTGTACAAACAACCTAGCAAAACTTGTTCGATTGAATTGAAACTTGGTCCATGGGTGTAGGGGGTCTCATTGGCTTTCTTTTGAGTACAAAATTCAAATACCCCTATCAAAAATCCCGAGACCTAAGTTTTACATTAAATACCCATAATTAATTAATTAATTAATTCTGAAACTTAAAAAAAACTTGGCTAAACTTGACGGAATTCCGCGAAATTTCGCGTGCCGTCTTACATGGTCATTTACATCATTCCTAAACATTAGCTACCTAGGAATGACTTCATTAGAACGCCTTCCACCACTTTGGAGGATTTATTGGGTGGGAGTGAAAAACTCAAGGGAGATTAACCCGGTTGGTTAGGCCACATTAACCTCCCGAGGATAAAAAACACTCAGTGAAAGGAACTCTCCTAATGAAGAAACCCTAAGGCAACTGACCTAACATGATCCATGTAGACCTATTACATTATAAACCTGCGCAGGGGTGCGGTAATCCCGCTTACAAAACTGTGTGCTGCAGCAAAAAATGCCCTATAGAACCAAAAAGTCTTCGACATGTTTGCATCTGTTGATGCATATCTTCATGGTACATGGAGTTGACCCCCTAGTTGAAGAGGCGGTCAACATGTACACAACATGCCCTCCCTCTTAAAAACGTTGCCCCCAAAGCTATCTCTAATCCTATTAATCACTTATTTAGTGCTTACATAGCAAAAGTAGGCCAGCTTATACAAAAATGGCCTTTATTAACATATTGGGTCATTACCAGCTAATGGAACCCAACGACTATGAAATACAATAAGTACACAACATGCCCTCCCCCTTAAATACGCTGCCCCCAAAACTATCTCTAATCCTATTAATCACTTATTTAGTTCTTACATAACAAAAGTAGGCTTGCTTATACAACAATGTCCTTTATTAACATATTGGGTCATTACTAGCTAATGGAACCCAACGACTAAGAAATACAATAAGTACATCCATTATATTCATAAATCTTCTTGTCACTGGTTGTGTTAGGGACACAACAGGGTAGGTGTCCAAGTTAGTAGCATCGTGCTGGGCTGAGTAAGATTGAATTAGTAGTTGACTCCACGTCTAGGCGAGACAACATGTTTGGATTGGTTTGGGCCCCAAAAAGACCATACTTAGCCAAGTTTGATAACACTAAAACGTGCCATTTCCAAAACACTCCCTAGGAAATGCTTTGATATGTTTCCATTAACACAAACGTTTCTTCGGTGTTTCTTGACGGTTTCATGCTATGTTAGTCCTTTCCCCTTTTATTTTATGTTTTTTAAACTCATGCTTTATTTTTCCCATGTTCAGATAGAGGATCTTGATCTAAATATTCTATAATCATTTACTCTTCATGCTTCATATGATCAAGTCTATTCACGTTATATATATACAACCTTTATGTTATATTTTATTTCTATACTTATTTACTCTTCATGCTTTACATATGCAAGTCTATTAACATTATATATATATATATATATATATATATATATATATATAATTATTTACACTCCATGCTTTAGATGTGCAAGATTATTCATGTTATAATATTAGATATGGAGAGTAAATGATTATAGAAATAATATATAATACATATGCATATTATTGTTATTATTATTATATATAATGTGAATAGACTTACACATTTGAAGCATGAAGAGTAAATGATTTTAAAAATTTAGTTCGGGCTCCTTTGCATGAACTTGGGAAGCATGAAGTGTTCTACTATAGAGCTTGTGTTCTTTTGTTGTCTCCATGGAGACTTAAACATTCGTGGAGATTGATATCTCGTGACATTGTAAACTTTGATGGAGTCGCACTGTTGGAAATTTGCAACTTCGGGCAATCATTCTCCACAAGAAAGTACAAGAAGACCCATCTACACCATTACAGAAGCCCCAGGAAGAAGTTGAAGACCCAGAAATAAGAAGTCGGCTCCAGACTAGTGCCCAGATTATTATAAATACAGGATTGGCTCATTTCATTTGGATAGGTAGACAACTCCTTCTGTAGTGCGCACAAGGTAGTTGCAGCTGCAGTTTTGGCAGTTTCACTATTTCTGGGTTACTGGTTATCTTGGAGAGTGCGCCACTCTTGGATAAGCTCTTGCTTGGTTATTCTTGGTCATATTATTGAGGAGCTAGGTCTTGGTGATGCTAGCCTTGGGGAGGATCTTCTCTGTATGGTATTTTGGCTATTGATGGTGATGTATTGGTAATATCTTGGACTGAATTCTTCTAGAGAAAGGTCGCTGGGTTTTCTCCAAAGTTTGGGTTTCCCAGGATAAACTCTTGTGTTCTTGTGTTTACTGTGCATGGTTAATATTTCTAGATCTTGTCATTTCCACTGCAGTATTATAGTTGAGATTTTCAGTGTATAGTTATTCTGTGATAAGTGTTGTATGAAACTATATCTTGTTATTAATCATAAGGCAATAACTATCAAGATTTGAGAAACATATAAAACACCAACATGGTATCAGAGCTAGTTTAAATATTGCCACTGCACAGTTACAATTGCCAGTTGCAGTTGCCAATTGCCAGTTGCAGTTGCAGTTGCCAGTTACAATTGTAGTTGCAGTTGCAGTTGCTAGTTACAGTTGCTAGTTGCCAGTTGCTAGATGCGCAAACCTTGAGATTAGAACACAAGCTGGATGGTGCTACAAATTTCAGAGGTACACACTTGTATATAAGTTATATCATGAGGGTGTTTGCAGGAGATGTACACTTGGCAAAATGACATTTGTCCAAGCAGTAACAAAGGGATCCTAGATCTAGTGCATCTAGAGGAATAACGCACCCTCCCTAGCAATTAAGACTCTAGGTTTGCATATCAGGTTTGATATTTTTATATTGTTGCATCTTAAATAAATATTGTATCCGGGACAACAATCTTTAGAGTTCTATTACTGTTGAGTACTTTTTTTGCTATTAAATGTTTAGTGACACTTAAATATTGTTAATACAATAATCATTATGTAAATGCTCACTGTTTAGTACTAATGATGCACTTGTTTGCAAGATAGAATTGATCTCCTCTAGGAGATGTTCTTGGTTGTTGTCTTTGTTCCGGGCAGGTTACCACGGAGGAATGATTAGTAACAACACTAGAAAAGTGTTGTTCCTGTTTCCCATTTTTTTTATTATTTTTGTTCCTATTTCCTTATCATAAGAAAATTGTTCTTGTCTGCTATTTTTTTGTTATTGTGCTTGTTCCAGGCAGGTCACAGGTGATAGCTCTTAGAGGGAGCTATAGTGACGGTTGCAGGAGGCAATAGATTAGATGGTCTCTAGTTTGAGACATGGAGCAAGCTATCTAGACATAGAGTTGTGTACATGATCGTATACATCCATATATCGAAGACAAAGAAGACAAACTTAGAACCTTCCGAAAAGAAGGATACTTTTTGTGGGATACAAAGTGTTCCACATGGAGATTGATGGTGAGGAGTAGGTGGCTCCATCAGTGGTAAGGCAGACGACCCCACCTAGTACCAGTTCAGAGGAAGCTAGAGTTCAGAGGGAGTCAACCCTCAAGATCTAGTA
This sequence comes from Picea engelmannii, assembly GCA_009831015.1. Taxonomy (NCBI): domain Eukaryota; kingdom Viridiplantae; phylum Streptophyta; class Pinopsida; order Pinales; family Pinaceae; genus Picea; species Picea engelmannii. The sequence goes on along the minus strand of ML777567.1, from coordinate 653,719 downwards.
GGGAGGATCAACCTCCAAGGACAATTCATTGGAAATTAGACTTCAGAGGAGATCAACAGATGCAGAGGGAGCAGATGGCTCTAGAGATTGTACAGATTCTGAGGGAGTCATGTTTCAGAGGGAGCATGGTACTCCAGGATCGATGGATACTTGATGAGCTTGGTTTTAACCAAGAATGTATAGACTCAGAGTGAGCTTGATCTCAGAGAGAGTCAGTTGGCTCAGAGGGAGCCTGATTTCAGAGAGAGTCAGTTGGCTCAGAGGGAGAGCTGATCATTCAGAGGGAGTTCCCCCCTCAAGTGCAGGTGGGAGAGAGACATCTTCCAGGACTGACAGACAAGTGTCATGATTTGAGGAGGCTTCGAGGAGATGTGAGATCTCCTGGGAGGATACACTTGTTTCAGTAGATCTTGCTACAGTGACAGATGAGACAGCTAGTCAGGAGGGCTGGGTATTGATTTTGTCTCAGTCAAAGAGGGAGCATCCAGTGAGGCAGACTGGACAAAAAGACTTACTCCAGTGAGAGAGGGAGTTGGCCTCAAAGTTAGAGATGGAGGATCCTGATCGGATGTACTCTTGAGATTAGAGGTGTGACGAGATCAAATGAGATCTTCCTCATTCAGGAGATACTGATGAGATTCGATATGATGGACTGCAAGTCCATGACTACACCTGTGATGAAAAATCTAAAGAAGAGTGCTTCAGATTCAGATTGGGTGGATCCCACGACGTACAGGCAGTTGATTGGATCCTTGATGTACCTAGTTAATGCCAAGCCAGATATTTGCTTTGCAGTGAACACCCTGAGCCAATATTGGGTTGAAGCCAAGGCAGTTCCAATAGGTGGCAGCGAAGCATGGCAGATTGAGCACCTTAGGGTGCTGCTTCAACTTGGAATCAGTGACGATTTCTAGGATAAGCTGGAAGCGGGCTTCTGTAGCACTAAGTACAACAAAGAGGAGGATGTCACAGCCAGTGTCACAAGTCGTGAAGTGGTGCAACTTCAGAAGCTTCTTGTAGGACTTCATCCGAGACATGGTACACAAGGGAGCAGTGAAGCCCCGATACTTATCCACAAATGAGCAGATTGCAGATATCCTCCCAGAGTGGCCATGCTGACTTGGCTGAGGAGGATGATACACAGGATTAACCATGCTGATTTGGCTAGTGATGAGAGTTGATGTTTCAACATTGGGCAAACATTCCCCCAGATTGATCATGCACGGGGCTATACTAGTGTTGATATGACCAAGGGGAGAATGACTCATTCACTCATGGGGCTCTGCTAGTGGTGAATGGCCCAGGTATGTTGATAGCATCAAGAAGACATTCCCCCAGATTGGTCATGCACGGGGCTATGCTAGTGCTGATATGACCAAGGGGAGAATGACTCATTCACTCACAAGGCTTTGCTAGTGGTGAATGGCCCAGGTATGATGATGTTCTCTAGGTTTGGGCAGACATTCTTCCTAGATTGGTCATGCACGAGGCTATGCTAGAACTGATATGACCAAAGGAGAATGATTCACTCATCCACGGGGCTTTGCTAGTGGTGAGTGGCCTAGATAAGCATTAGGCAGAAATTATCCCAGATTGGTCTTGCATGGGGCTATGCTAGTGCTGATATGACCAAGGGTAATGATCCATTCACTCACGAGGCTCTGCTAGTGGTGAATGGCCTAGGTGTAGTCCTTCTCCTGTCAGGGAGTGGATGGACTCGAGATGCTACACATGCATATTTCGGGATGGAATGCATGTGTGGAGATGGCATATCAACATGGCTCATGAAGACAACCTTTCTATGGCAGAAGAAATCGAAGTATGGAAAATGCCTCCCTCGTTGAGAGGGAGTGTTGGAAATTTGCAACTTCGGGCAATTATTCTCCACAAGAAAGTACAAGAAGACCCATCTACACTATTACAGAAGCCCCAGGAAGAAGTTGAAGACCTAGAAATAAGAAGTCCGTTCCACAGGAAAATAATAAAGTAATCGAAGACCCAAAAATAAGAAGTCGGCCCCAGATTGGCGCCCAGATTAGTATAAATACAGGACTGGCTCATTTCATTTGGACAAGCAGACAACTCCTTCTACAGTGCGCACAAGGCAGTTTCGCTATTGCTGGGTTACTGGTTATCTTGGAGATTGCGCCACACTTGGAGAAGCTCTTGCTTGGTTATTCTTGGTCATATTATGGAGGAGCTAGGTCTTGGTGATGCTAGCCTTGGGGAGGATCTTCTCTGTATGGTATTTTGGCTATTGATGGTGATGTACTGGTAATATTTTGCACTGAATTCTTCTAGAGAAAGTGTGTTGGGTTTTCTCCCAAGTTTGGGTTTCCCAGAATAAACTCTTGTGTTCTTGTGTTCACTATGCATGGTTAATATTTCTAGATCTTGTCATTTCCATTGCAGTATTATAGTTGGGATTTTCAGTTTATAGTTATTCTATGATAATTATTGTATGAAACTGTATCTTGTTATTAATCATAAGGCGATAACTATCAAGATCCGAGAAACATATAAAACACCAACACACACTAGGTGGTATATATTTTGTCAAAGTAGCATGGGACTAACAGCTGACCGCATCTGCATGCAGTGGCTTCCTTGTGGAGGTGTGTCATCCCACCAAGCGTGAATATGTCACTAGGTGAATTGAACCTTGGTGGGGGCGATAACAACACCTTGCTTTCACTAACTAGGCTAGCCCCCATGGACAAACTTTTAATGTTTGCCCATCTATTTTATCAAATTAAAAAAAAGGCACATTATAAGAATACACTTTTCCAATTTTGACCCTTTTCCTATAATTTGAAAAATTGGGGGTTTGTAAATAAAATTGGAAGAACACATTAACTTGGGGGGTTGCTTAATTTTCCTAAGGGCTCTCTTTCTAAGACTTTTCTTAGAGGGCAATTTTCCTTATAAAGATTCATTGTTTGGAAAGTCACCTTACTTCCTATTACTTTTAGTGTGTCAAGGGCCATTTTTAAACTTGTAAAAGGTAGGGATTTAACATACTATATCATAGTTCTTAAAGGAGTGTAAAGTTTCTTTTCACAAGATTGATTATTGTACTTCAAAAATGGTTAAAGGATATACACAACTGTGATTCTTGTCATGGCAGGCCTATGTCTCTATTTTATTATGGCACGTATGTACCTAAATAAAGGCAAATTTTGGTTGTGATCCATTTAATTATTTTCCTTCTTATTGCCTAAATTCTAATAAATCAAGGCAACTTTTAGTTGTGCATTGACTTGTGTATTGTGAATTGGACACAAATGAATGAATGATTTTAACTTTATTTGTGAACATTAAAATGTTTATCATGTTTCTATGTATGATGTTTCTAACTCCCCACACACACATACATATAAGCATTTTTGTGTTCCTAAAGTTTTGAAATGACATTTTTGAAACTTGTACCTGTTTTGGAATCCATACTTATTTCCTTTTTTTAGGTAACTTAAGAGGACCTATATGATCCTAAAAAGAGGATGACCACAAGAATTAGCATGATTATTCAATAATGTTATTTTACACAAATTAAAGATCTTGTACTATCCTATAAGACCCAAGATTAATCATTATAGTCATTTGAGGCTATTGTAACGATGTCGATTGAAATTAATTAATGGTTGTGCCCTAGCAAATTTGTCTCATGTTGAATATGATGGAGGTATTGTGGAGTGATTTAAAAAAAGACAGAGTTGAAATCTGGTTGAAATTAACTGTTGAGAGGAGTTGCGAATGAACGAGGAGAGGATAAAATTTAAATGTGGTCGAGAATTCATCATAGACCAATTATAAGGTGACATATGGCGGGCCAAAAGAAAAAGGATTAGATTAATTATGCACGTGTGAAAAATTATAAATCGACAGCTTTGAATGATCTGATCGTAAGTTAGATCTGATAGTGTATGGAAGGGGTAGATTGACGATTCTTATCAATTGAAGAGCACAGAGGTGTAGAACATTAACATAGCTCACGTCTCTGCAAACGAAAAACTACCTTAATACACGTGTCCGCTTCTTATCAATTGTCGAGGCAAAAGACATGAATACAAAATCACTATTGTTGCCTCTTTAAATTGCTAATCCGGAATTAGTGAAATCACACAACAATGATTACGGGTAGGTAAGAACGATCAACATGCCATATATTAATCGTTTAAACTCAAATCAAAAGATGACAGATGTTTGGTTGCTTTGGGTAGTTTTAATATGTTACTCATTCAAAACTTAAACAAAATGGTGGTCATGTTACGAAAACAACCACATGTGCAAAAACAAAGCTAATTCGTATTTGTCTATTACGAAAACAACCACATGTTTCTCCAAACTGCAGGAAACAAAGTTGTCAACAGGATTTCGGAATTTCAGATAGATAGTACTATCACTTTTCTTTTTTTACAGTCAATTATATTTTGGCCTATCACTTTGAAAATAGTAGGAGAAGCATAATCTTGAAACCATGGCCCTAAGGTGGAAACTTGCTATCTTTGCCCAACCCATTACAAAAAACCCTAATTTCGATATTTGATTGATAGAGATAGAGACGTTTCAAAACACTCACACAGTTCCGATCCATAAAATTTTGCTAGCATTATGACTAATCGTGGAAACCTACATACTCAGATGCTTAGCCTCTATGGAGAGGGCTGTCTCAAAGAGACCAATTTATTTGAAAAGTTCAGAATCTAAATGATGAAAAGAGTTTTTGATCTTACCTTCTTGAAGTGATGTCACGACTCCGGTGTTCTTCCTCCATTTACTCGCCTACATCAGCATAATCGAAGACTTGATCTCAAGCGCATTCTCACTAGGGCTAGCAATGGCATTTTACGTGCAAAAATCCACTTCATCAGGTCTGAACTCAATCGCTTATCCCTTCAGGTACATAATCTCCATTTGAAACTTTCTTCTACGTTTTCTAGTGATACTTGGTCTATTTTTGATCGTAGATCTTATAACACAACTTGGAATGCTTTTGAATTTTCGTCTTCTGATAAAGTTTGCAAATTCTTCAATCTACTTTCTAAGCATTTCCTCCCTCATCCTCCAGCTCGTTCTCGAACCTCGGCCCATTCAATAGTTGGGTTCTCCTCCAGTGCACCCATTGAACTCAATGCAGATGGTTCTTCTTCTCCTCGTCTCCCGAGGTCTCCCCCTCCTCCTCTCGCGCTGCTCTATTCTGTTAAAGCAGAGATCCTCTCTCAAACCTCTCTTGGAATGTACAATATTGATCCCACGATACCTATGCAGCGTTTGGTTCTAGCACATAGCCTCTTAACCTCTCGCTTAGGCATGACCTCGCCCTCGTCGCCTCCTCATTTTTCTTCCATTCCTCTGGACATTTCCTCACCCGAGCTGAGCTTAGAGCTCGTTTCCAATCTCCACCTCTCTATATGCAAAGACTCTCTCTCTCCCTTAACACTCTCTTTGCTAACCCTAATGCTAAGAAGATCCTTTCCCCTCTAGTCGCTCTCAACAACCTGTCCTTGCCGAATCCTAACTTTGCTAGTGATCTTATTCTGGTTAGCCCGATCTGCAACCTTGATTACAAGCATTGTGCCTTGTCCAAAAACCCTAATTCTTTTGGCAAACTTCCATCGATAACTCGCGATAAATATTCCGACATCTCAATCTTATCCAACGATAAATCTCCCAACGTCTCAATCTTATCCAGCGATATTTCTCCTAATCTTTGAAACTCGTCGATCTCTAATTTGCAGGAGGCTTCCTCACTTTCAGATGATGATCCCAACCCTAATCATTTTCAATAGCAAAAGGTGAAATGTTCTCATAATCTCTCAATCGATTTTCCTTCTTTAGAAGACCCCAACACCATCAACAATTTTCGTCTCTCTCATCTGCAACCTTCTTCCAGTTCTAATCTTCCTAAGGTTATTGATTTATCTTTGATTAAATTGGACCCTCCCACCTTCCAACTTCTTGACAAAGGGTTTAATTTCGCCCTAGCCCCAAGACGTATCCCTATGGAGGATATTATTTGCTCCGTTGAATCCATTACTCACAACCTTCCATCTCATGAAGCTGAAGAAATTACGCAGGAGTGCGGACGAATCCTTTGTCGGTCTAGACCTCCTAAACCTAACCTCTCCAAAGAGCATTTTATTTCGATTCGTTGCCTTAATGATTACCCTGACATCATCATTCTCAAAGCCGATAAAGGCAATACTACTGTTGTTATGAATACCACCGATTATGATTCTAAAATGCTTGACCTTCTTTCTTCCTCAACTTATGAAACTCTCTCAAAAAACCTCGTATGGAAGGATCTTCTTCCTTGGATCCTTCCATCCACAAGCGTCTCATTCCTCATAACCCCCAAACCCCGAGAATCTATAGACAACCCAAAATACGCAAAAAAGACATTCCTCTAAGGCCTATAGTAAGTGCCATAGGAGCCCCCACCCATGCCCTGGCTCAATTTCTTGTTGATAAGCTTCAAGCCTCCGTTGGTAACACCTCCTCTTTAATTAAGGATTTCATCGATTTCATTCAAAAAACCTGAAACCTTCGCCTCGATGAAGATGACCTTATGGTCAACTTTGATGTGCTTTCTCTCTTTACCGAAATTCCAGTTTTGAAAGCCTTGACCTTGATCTCCAAACTGGTAGACCCTAAAACTCTTAACCTAATCAAAATCTGCCTATCCTCTGCTTTCTTTACCTTTAAGGGGGTGTGCTATGAACAAACCAAAGGTACAACCATGGGGTCATCCTTATCTCCAGTGGTGGCTAATATATTTATGGAACATTTTGAGTCTTTAGCCTTAAGTAGCTTTCATCTCAAATACAAATGTTGGTTTCAATTTGCTGTTGACAAGTTTATCATCTGGCCTCATTACCATGCCAATTTTTTTTTTTTTTTTCAATCATCTTAATAGCCTTTACCCCCACATCCAATTCACTATGGAAACCCAAAAGGACAACTCTATCCCCTTTCTGGATGTTCTCATCACTCGTCTTCCTAATGGATCCCTCTCCCACCATGTCTACAAGAAGAAAACTCACACAGACAGATACCTTAATGCCAGTTCCCATCTAGCTCAAAAATCTGCTGTCCTAAAGACCCTAATTATTTTTGCCATCCGCATATACGCCCCTCAATTTCTCGCGGAAGAAAAGGCCCACTTAACCAAAGCCCTTTTGTCCAATGGCTACTCTCTCTCAAATCAACCAAGCCTTTTACTCCGCCAGAAATCCAAAACCAAAAATCTCCTCATCCGCCTCCCCACCTTGTGCTTACTTGAAAAAGCAAATATTCCTGAATTAACCCTGCCTCTTCAAACAGATATTTTCTTAGCTCTGTTTAGGGAGGATATTGCAATGATTTGCTGGATTTTAGGATATGATAATGATTGCATTGTTGATGAAACAATTTGTCCAGTTTCCTTCTTTGAAGTGTTTTAGGTTTCAATCCTATTTAATTTATCTCATGCTATATTGTTAGTTTGCCCTTTTGGAACATTTGGGATTGATCAAAATTGATCAACAAGGTAAACTCCTTGTTTTAGATTGGACAAAGATTGTCAAGGATTAGAGTCAAGAAAATGGTTTTAAGATCTTTGTAGACCAATTCATGTACACCGTTAATACAATTGTTCATAATGAATGTCCACCAAGACTATTTACAGAATGTAAGCAGTTGCTTCAATTGAGTCCATATTCTAGGGTAGGATATTGGTATCTTTTTGAAGAATGTACTATTACCAGGATTTATGGTTCAGAGCTTAAGCCATACTTGCTTCTAGTCTTCCCGATTCCAATAATTTTTGCTTTGGAATATATTAGGCAAAGGTTAAACTTAGATTTTATCCATTTTGCTGCAAAAAATCAAAAGGTCACTTTTTGTTTGCTAACTGAAGTTTTCTCTTTTTCGATCAAAAGTTAAATCTACTATGCTTGTGGTAGAGAAAATGATAAAGTCTTTTAATTTTATGGAAGGAAAAGCTTGGAATTACGATCCATATCATGCTATTTCTAACTTGAGAGTTTCCATTAGTTCTGCCCGTTATATTTATCATGTAGATTCAGATATACAGAGATTAGAAAATAACGAAAATTGGACAGAAGTACAAGAGGTTCTGCAAGGATAGCATGTTTTATCATGTTTAAAACAAACTGTCAAGAAAGAACTAGTCAGTAAACAAAATGTAACAACTGAGATCATTCCAATTGATAATGATTGACCTTCAAACGCACTAAATGCTGTAGTGAGTTCTATTGCCACAATGGCAGTGAATCCAGACAATGGTACAACAATGCAAGAAATGGACTATATCATGGACACTCTTGATAAGTCAGAAATACTCAGAAAGAGGGCAGAAACAGAAGAAACAATGGAGCAGGATGAAAGTCAAGCAAGTGAGCAATTGCCCAAAAGAATGAGAATAGATTCAGAACCAAAATTAGAAGAGCAAATTGCTGAGAAGCAAAGAAAGGAAAACATAAATGCTAGTTGATTGGTTCCTGAAAAGTCCATGATTTCTATCCCTCAAATTCCAACAACAAATAAACCAGATGAAATATCACAGAATAAAATGGCATGGATGTGGGAGTAACGAGTTCAAAGAAATATCAGTGACAGAAAAGGATATTGATATTTTTACAGAGATGGTTCTAAATAAAAAACAATCTAAGCAGTCAAAGGAAAGATTGTTTTCCCAAACAAGTCATGGAGGATTAGCACCTCCTAGATTATTGACTTTACTTAATTATGATAAAGGAACATTTGACATGATCATTCTACAACCAAAAGTAAATAAAACAGAAGGAGAAATCAAGCTCATGAATATGAGACTACAAAGGTGAAACTTGATCTTGACAAGATGCCAGTGGGAGACAAAATAGAATGGCATAAACAAACTGGTAAAATGGTGTCAAGAGATTTGATACAAGCCAGAACAAGTGTCAAGAAGCTGACAATAATGGTGGCTAAATTAGAAAATCAATGGAAACAAGAAAAAGGTTGTTCACAAAGCAAAGCTAGTAAACATTCATGATTTGGAACAAAGGGTGATTGCTCTTGGAGAAAATCCAAGTGATAAAGATGTGGTTAAATCTTTAGTCAAAGAAGAAGAGAAGGAAATCTAGCTCTTAAAGTCAGACTTGAAGATACCAGCATTGAAGCATATTCAAACCAAGGAGTTGTTGAAGCACAGAAGGAAAAGGAGCAATTGACCGAGCAAGTTACCAAGTTAAAGCAACAGAATATCAAATTGGGTTACATAATTGAAAAAATTGAATGGCGAAAAAAAACAGCAATATTAGCCAGTTTGGCTCAAAAGACATCCACCCTAGAAGTGGAAATTATAAGGGAAGGAAATAGAGGCAGATAAAATAGCGAGTTTGGAAAACCAAATCTCCACAATTTCAAAGGAGCTGGCAATAATCGAATCAAATGTCCAATTGGAAGAATGTTAAAGTCACAGAAACAAAAACACAAATTTAACAAAGAAATATGATAATTGATGATTGTCATAAACAATTAGTTGAAAGAGACAACTATTGCTGAAGGAACACAGAGAATTGAGGATTTGAAAAAATCATTAGAAGAAGTTGAAAGAAGAGTAGTTGGGAAGAAATTTCTGGTTGGAGCAAAGCATGTAATTTGGAATCAAAATATATTGATAATGGAAAGCTTAGGGGTCATTTTGATGTTGTACAAGAAGCTGAAATTTTAGCATGGTAAGTACAAATTGAAATCAACAAATCTTGGACACAGTTAGGAGATAAAGCTCAAGTGGCGGAGGAGGTAATTAAGTTTCTAAATGGTAGAACTCAGTTTGAGTTAATTGCTATGGGCGTCAAAGATCAAACTTCTATGATCATGGCAGCTAGTGAAGTACACATAAAGAAAAACTTAATCTGACAACATAAAACAAGTGCATTGCAGTGAGTGAGCATGTTCAATCTTTCAGGGACAATTTCAAACCATCATTCGAGTTAGGATTACCTTCCCCATGGACAAATGATAATTGGTTTTATAGTACTGAAGGATACAATGAGGCATTCATCAAACAAAGAAACAGTATTGAACAATTCAGGGTTGTTACTAGCCCCTCAAGGGCAAATTGATATTTGATAAATTTTCACTTGAGTCCAGGGTTTTGAACAATGTTGCAAATTTACATCAAAGTTTACCACTTGCTTCTTTTGATATTTTTACAGAATTAGATTTCGCTGTGAGGATAATATCATAATTTAGATATCTTGAAGGGAAAGAATGAGATTTATTAGCTAGACTAAGAAGCAAGGATTCAACAACAATTCAAGCACCTCAAGTTGCTTCCATGTCATCACCTCAACCCCTACCTATGTGAAAAAGAAATATATGACTGGATAAACAAGTTACACAAATTCCAGGCGTAACATAAGCAGGGAAAACTGTTTTCCAGGATTTCTGAGCACCACTCTTCACTACTTTTGGAAAACTGTTATTTGGAAAAATCTGTTAAGGTTCATGAGGATAAAAAGAAAGAAAGAAAAAAAAAGCATTGAGATTTGGACTAGAAAATGACTTGCTTCTATCAGCCATATCGGTCACTGTGGAGAGAAAATTGTTTTAAAGTTTCTGGGTTTTATAGTCTTTTTGAGTTTCCAGAGGATGCATCACTCTTTCAATTAGTACTTTGTAATTGATTTTGTATTTCACTTAAGTTCTTCTATTTTCTATTCAAGCAGTTAAAACATTTTCAGATAAACTTCAGATTTTGAGTCAAGAAAATCTTCACAGATTTATTCTCAAGATTTTCATTGTATTTATCAAATTTTTAATATATCAGCAGTTGCATACAGGTTTTCACATGTTCATTCTTGAAATTGATGTTGATAATGTTAAATGTGGAGCTGAATATACCTTTATTCTTATATTGATAATTGACAGTGTTTATTACTGAATTATGTTGAAAATAACAATAAATCAGATTTTGCATGGAAGTTTTTTTTTAAAATGTTAATAATCAGCCATATGTTGTATGTATGCCAATATGTTTTTCTTTATTTGAGTATTTAGGAATGTGTATTTTGAATATATTTGCTTGCATGTTTTCTTTAATTTAGTATCGGCCTTGAGCAAAATTATTTTAGAGGAATTTGTGTTCTTTATCATCTTTTGTCTTTCTTTCAATGACTTTCTTAAAACTGGTTGAATGGGAAGATGATGCCCTCATTAAACGAGGAAAACTGTTAAAAAATCATAATCTTTATTTCATTATTTCTCCAATCTTTATACAAAACGTTCTTTAATTAATTTGAATTTGTTGTGAAACTTCATCTTTCTTCAATTTATTGTAGAAATCTTAACTAAAACATCTTTATTTGAGGGTTACCCCATCTGGATGCTGAATTCTTTCAGTATAGCCTAAAGTGGGGAAGTTAGTTTGCCTCCATATGGTTCGTTGGCATTGGTCCCTAGCCAGGAACATTTCAAGGAACAATAGAGACACAACAACTATTTTGTGATTTGGAGCACAACAATCATAATTGTAACAAATCCTGTCACTTAGCATGGTTTGATGTTGTTTAGAAGTAGCACAATATGTGTTTGAATCATGGATAATGTGACATCAATATTTTTATGCCTTCCTTGCATTCGCTCTATTAGGCTCCCACCTTGCTGCCCTAGTTAGGAGGATAGGTTGTTAGTAGTTACTTAATGTATTGGGGGGCCCTCTCTATTAAATAAGGCCTACGTGGTAGTAGACTGTGAAATTAATAAATGTAAGTTCGCCTCATTAAAGAAAGTCCATTAGTTAGTGGTTGTAGCCTCATAGGTGGTTAGGGTATTGGTCAATTAGAAACTATATACATTAGTAGAAGCTTATGTAATTGGGTGTCAAGTGAATAATATTGTATGTGGAGCTCTGCTCAATTATAGGTTGCCCCCTCGAAGAGGCAAGTGAACATTGATCTCTATTTTGAATATATTTAAAGGTTTGCTTATTGTTGCTATTTCCATACTTTGATTTTGTTTATTTTCTTTTCATAGTTATATTACTATTTGTTTCAGCAAACAAGAAACACAAGTGGTATCAGAGTGCTTTCTTGTGCCATGTGCCCAAATTTTAGAAATTATTTTTTAGGCTAGAGATGTGTTCTGGCATCTTTAAACATAGAGATCTATCATTCAACAAGTAAACTTGTGGCCGGGGAAGCATACGCATAGAAAATCTAAGTGGAAGTCACATGGTTGGATACCCTTGTAATCCCTATTGGTACCCCTTAGAGGAGTACTGCATCAGAGAGAATATACCTGAAGTTTCGATCTTCCACTTACCTTTAGGTATAGTGGAAGCTCCCTAGGAGCACTTGAAACCAACTTTACATGAACTTGTCAACCATCTTGTTGCTATAGTGCATCGAAAAAAACACTCAGGGAGACCACTCTCTAGTACCTTGGAATCGGGAAGTACGACCAAGGGTACAATTTGGCCTCCTTAGTTAGCATTATGAGAGATTTGACCAAGTACTATTGTTGGAAACCGTTGGTATATCAGAGAGCTATAGCACTTGACACTCATTTGTCTTTAGTGCCTTGCAACTCTAGCCTTTGCAGAACAAGCAACTAAAAATAAATTTTCTTGGAATATCAAGAATTTGGGAATTCTGTCACCGTAATACTATTCAAACAAGAGTTATAATAATATTGTTGGACGATAGTTCACAACTGTCCTGCGATTGAACTAGGCCCGTCCGTTCGCGATTCTAGAAATCGCACGGGATCGAGTCGCATCCTTGACCACGACTACCTCCCTCGACCACCACTGGAACCGTCGATCACAACTGGAACCCTCAATCACGATTGGAATCCTCGATTGCAACTCTTGACCATGACTGGAACCCTCGACTGTAACTTCAAATTTTGCTCGTAATCACCTAGCCCATCCCAGCACCTCGACTTGCACTTTGACCCTCGACCTGAGTCTGCCCGTTGATACTCGAATAGACACCAACTCCCAAATCCTGCTCCTGCTCCTGCGAACTATCCTCGTCTTGCGTGTTGGTGTTTGTAGCATCGGATAGGTACTTCCACGTTGGCTTGTGTCTAGCACATGGAAGTCATCCTTGTAACCTCTCAAAAAACCTTAGGAAGTTCACCTTATGAGTAATTAATAAAGTGAATGATCTTTTAGTTAATTAAGTTAAATGCCTAAGTTTTGGCAGTAGTAGCTTAGGTGAAGAGTTGGTTAAGTCATAGTCGTCAGATCTAAAGTGAAGGTGAGATTAGATCTCATCCTTATCACTTTGGAGGACATCTAGGGTTTTGGACTTAAGGTTAACTCAATGTAATAAAAGGAAACCTAGGTGAGAGGATGAGACACAGTGATGGTACACAAAGAGTGAGTGAACACTCAGGTGTGCAAGGGCAGGGGCCGAGGAAAGGCAGCAAAGAGATAGCAGCCAGGAGGGCTAGGTTATTACTGTAGTGTATTTCTTAGAAGGGCCATTATCCCAGGATGAGAGCCCTGATTTTATATAAATAAAATCATCACAGATTTGGGTTTTCCCGCAAGGGTTTTTCCAGGGGTTATTTACCCAAAAATATCTTGGGAAAATGTGTTTGGTTTTCATTTATTGCTTTTGCTGATTATTTTGTTAAGTAACCTAGCTGTGCATTAATTCAGTAATGTGTTTTGCTCAGAATTAACTCTCGGGTGCTAGGTTTACAGAATTCAACACCTTGATTCCCGCAATCGTGAACCACTGCTCGCGACTCCAGAAACCCTGGACCCCCATCATTCGACCTCAACGATTGTTCACAACTGTCCCGCGGTCGAACGAGGTCCGCGATTTCGGCTTGCGACTCTAGAAATCACACGGAATCGTGTCACATTCGCTGGGATTGAAATCGAGCTGCCAACCACCTACTGATCCCCCCTTCCCCTCCCTTCTCCCCCTACACCCCTCCCCTCCCCTTTCCTTCTTTGTACAATTCACACTTGCGACCTTTCTCAACCCACTGTGCATAACCCCCCTCCTTTCAATCCCCCCTGATCCATTCCTTCCAGAATCCCCCCTTTGCTCCCCCATTTAGGATGCATAGAAAAACATAGAGCAGTTGGGAGGATTTTTTTTCAAAATCTACATGTATCTTAATGGAGCAAACCATGTGGAAACAACCAATAGTAGAACAATCGACAAAAAGTAGCAGTCTTAATTATGAGCACACAATAATCCTCTGAACAGACCCAGATTCGTAATCTCGCCTCATTGTTGGAACAGGTACAATAGGGAGTGCTCACCCTCTCAAACAAAGTTTCACATGTGGAGTTAGAAAATCAATCCCTTAGGAAACTATTAAATGAAAACAAAGTACAAGAAGGTCTTCACCTCCCACAGGATGCCTTACATGCATAAATTCTTGACTTCAAGACCAAACAGGGAGAGATCAAAACTCAACATGCCACCTTTAATTGAGACACTGAAGCACACATCAACACATGGGCACAAGTGGTCCGAGGGAAGGATGCTCCCCTGCCCCTTGTAGTGGTTGAAAAGGTGGTACAAATTTAGCTCATTGAGGAGCGAATTGGGCGGGCAAGGGAGTTGAACCTTAGAGTGAGGGGTCTCCCTTTACCTCACCCATCCCTAGACCCGAAAGAGGTTGGGGCAATGTTCCTTCAGGATACCCTGGACCTTCCTGACGTGGCCCTCGACAGTGCTTGGCTTGGCTCTTACTCCACCCCCTTCCTTTAGTTCAGGACTACGGCTGATTGGCTTCAGGCCCTCAAAGCCAAGCAGAAGTTGTTCTATCTCCCCAACAAGATCTTCCTAGATGAAGATCTTACCAGATCTGAGGTTGTGAAGCTCAAAAGTTGTAGGGAACTGGTTATGACAACATGATAGGTAGGGAAATTGTTATATGTATATATATATATATATATATATATATTAAATGATAAAGCTAAAAGATAATATTAAAATGAACTTAATAAAATAATAATATATTATAATAAATTAAGAGTCATGACTAAAAGTCACGACTGCTCAATAAAGGCGCCTTGGCTATAATATAAAATGGGCCCTTTTCAATGTAATCCGTACCATTCAATTATTTTTCAATCATCTATTATTATATTCTTTATGCCTTGAGCATTTATTTATATTAAACTAGTATCAGAGTGAGATTCGTACAACCACCAGCAGTCGTCAACCGTACCAACAGCTGTCGCCGTACAACAAAACCATTACCAAACAACAAAGCTACCGTCGTACAATAGATCCACAACCGTACTATCGTACGCTATTAATCAAAGCAAATTTAATTGGTTGTACAACCCACCTATTGTAATTAATTACCATAATTACCATTGTACGGTTCATACCAACTACAAAAATAATTAAAATTTAGCAACAATTGATCGAAAAATTCTCCCAATGATTAGGAAGATGTCGATGTCGATGAGTGAATTTAGTACAAAATTGGAAAAAATGCAAGCAAGGTAGGACCAATTAGAAGTAGAGATCCAGTAGAACCATGACAACTTACTAGATAAACAAGCTGCGATGAGTGAGACAATTGTTAAACTACTCGGGGAAGTCACTCAAAATCACATCATGTTATCGCAGGAACAAGCAAAATTAGGTGCCAAGATCGATACACATCACATAGAATTAAAGAGCCTCATAACAAATCTTGCTAAATCTCAAAACAATATTGACCCACAACAAAATTCTTCAATTCCTTCGAATCCTTCGAGCCCGCTTGACACACCCAACCCTCAAATAAGTATACCCTTGCATAACACAACAATTCTGCAAATAAATATACCTCAGGGCATGGTAGTCCATAACCAATCCCCTTTATATACCAACTTTGCATATCCACCTAGAGCCAAACTCGAATTGTCAAAATTCGATGGGAATGAAAAACAAGGAGTGGCATGGTTTAACAAAGAAGAAGAATATTTCAAAATTTACGGTATCGATAGTGACGATGAAAAAATTAGATATGCGTCCATGCAAGTAGAGGGAGACACGTATAATTGGTACATGTGGTGGAAGAAAACTCGATACGCAATAAGTTGGACAAAGTTTAAACTTTAAAGATGAATTTTTCAAAAGATACCAAGGTATCAAAGAATATAATTTTTTTTCCAAGCTCATGAGACTGCAACAAAGAGGAAACGTGGACGATTTCACTCATGACCGAGAAACACTGGCCACAAGAGTACTCGGGCTATCGAAGGAACGTTTGGTTCAACCATATATAACTCGTCTCAAACCTCACTTTTAGAATGAATTGAAATTACATGATATTACAAATATGGAAGCAACTATACCTAAGGCAAGGGCAACGGAGAAAAAACTTGAAAGATCGTCATTGCAAAGATTTGATAAAGTATACTCAAGGTGAAGCCTCCCCAAATTACAGATGGAGAAAATTTATGATACCTTCCACCGCACCTAAGAGAGGGAAGCAAACCTAATTTGGAAGCTCAACGAATAAAAAAAGGCAAATGCAAACATTATGGACTAGTTTCAAGACTATAACTTAGAATTCCAATTTTACATTGTACCCTTGGGAGGAGTAGACGTAGTCTTATGAGTCCAATTGCTACAAACATTAGGCACTTACTCAACTAACCATCAAAAAACTTTATAAAGTTGAGATGGAAAGGGGAAAGATACAAGTTATATGGACTCTAACCACCCCAAAATCAAGTGGTGTCCTCCCTCCAAATGGTGAAGCTAATTTGAAAAGGGGCATTGACATATATGATACATTGCAACCAAATAGAAATATTGACCTCTGAATTAGTTAATGCCAATCCACTTGAGATCCAAAAACTAATTCAAAAACAGAAGAACGTATTTCAAGATTTACCTATGGAGCTACCACCAAAAAGAGAAATTGAGCACATAATTGAAGTGAAATCATGTTCAGACCTTCTCAACATCAAGCCCTATCGATACCCCCACCACAAAAAAACAAAAATCGAGAGAACAGTCCAAGATCTCTTGAGGTGTGGTATTATTGCAAAAAGTAGAAGCCCCTATGCGACTCTCGTAATTTTAGTTCGGAAGAAAGACGAATCTTTTAGATTGCGTATAGATTACAAAGGGTTGAATAAAAGTACAATAAAAGATAAATTTCCTATTCCCTTCATTGATGAAATGATGGATGAGCTTCATGGAGCTAGATACTTTTCAAAACTGGATCTAAGATCAGGATATTAGCAAATCTGGGTAAGATTAGAAGATGCGGCAAAGGCTGTCTTCTGGACTCGTGAGGGGCAGTGTGAATTTAAGGTGATGCCTTTTGGGTTAACCAATGCTCCAACCACCTTCTAGGCTACCATGAATGAAGTATTCCGACCCTACCTAAGGAAGTTTGTGTTAGTGTTTTTTGATGACATTCTTATATATAGTAAAGCATGGGAAGAACATCTGAAGCACCTGGAACAAGTTCTCTCCCTTTTAGAAAGGAACCGATTTTACGCAAAGATGTAAAAATGTACCTTTGGAAAAGAGGAAGTAGACTATTTGGGACATGTAATATCAAAAGATGGAGTGAAGGTAGACCCAAATAAAATTAAAGCAATCATAGAATGGCCCAGACCGAGTAAAATTTCGAAATTAAGGGGATTTTTGGGTCTGACAGGGTACTATCGAAGGTTTATCTGGAACTACACTCACATCACCGCTATCTTGACAAACCTTTTAAAAAAAATTCATTCCAATGGGATGATAAAGCATAAAGATGTTTTAAGATATTAAAGGAGATTATGCCCACCATACCAATATTAGCCACTCTTGACTTGTCAAAACATTTTGTAATCGAGTGTGATGCTTCAAGGTTCAGAATAGGAGCAGTGTTGATGCAGGATGGCCATCCCATAACATTCGAAAGTAGGAAGCTCAATAAGAGGAAATGCTTAAAATCCACATGACAAAGAAATGCTTGCCATTATGCATGCCCTAGACAAATGGCGACAATATCTCCTTGGAAGCAGTTTTTTGATTCGTACAGATCATAACAGTCTCCAACACCTTCAACAAAAGACGCTTTCCACAGAACAACAAAAATGGATAGAAAAATTTGCCACTTTCGATATGGAGATATTACACAAAAAAGTTAAGGACAATGTAATAGTCGATGCTCTTTCACGAAAGGATAAAGAATCAGTGTCATTTGCAGTTTCGGTTATAATGCCAGAATGGCTGAATGAAATCTGAAGTGAATATGCAAAAAATCCCAAAACGTGTGCTATCATCAATAATCTTGTCAAAGACTCCAAATACGAATGGAAAAATGACATCCTTTGGTATAAAGGAAGAATTTACTTAAGTCCAAATTCAAAATTTATGTCCAAGATTCTTGAGGAGTCCCATGACTCACAAGCAACAAAACACGTCGTTTTTTTCAAGGCCTTCCACAATGCACGTCAGTCTTTTTTTTGGAAGGGGATGAGTAAAGATATTAAAAAATATGTAGCAGAATGTGGTCAATGCGAGAGGAATAAAAATGAAAATGTTAAAGTCCCTAGGATTGCTCCATCCACTACACATTCCTAACCAAAAATGGGAAGAAATATCAATGGACTTCGTTGACGGGTTACCCATGTCAAACGGGAAGGGGTGGATAGATTCATGAAATATGCTCAGTTCATAGGAATTAAGAAGAAAAATTCAACAAAACAAATTGCGGAAATATTCTGTAAAAATGTTTACAAGTTACATGGATTTTTGAAAATCATTGTTAGTGATAAAGATGCAAAATTTAAAGATGATTTCTTTATAGAATTGTTCACACAAGTTGGAACATCTCTCAACATGAGTTCAACCTACCATCCCCAAACATACGAGCAAATAGAAATTGTCAATAAGTGTTTGGAAGCATACCTTCGTTGTTTTGTAACCAATAAGTAGAATAAGTGGTTCCGATGGTTACACCTTGCTGAATGGTGGTACAACTCCACATATCACACTTCAACTAAGATGACTCCATTTTAGGCTCTTTACGGTTATGAGCCCTCCTAAATGGAGGGAATTTGCTATAAAGGAAACAAAAATTCCAGCAGTGAGATTTCAATTAGAAGAAAACCAAAAGGCCTTTTAGACACTCAAGGAAAACTTAAATATCGCAAGAAATCAAATGAAGCAACAAGTTGACCAACATTAGACAGAAAGAGAATTTGAGATCGAAGATTGGGTGGTCGTGAAGCTCTAGCTCTACAAACAACTATCCTTGGAAAGAACAAACTGGCTCCAAGGTTTTACGGACCATATTAGATTAACAAAAAGATAAGCAAAGTAGCATATGGCTTGGACCTATCGGATAAAAGCCACATTCACAATGTTTTCCATGTATCTTGTCTCAAGAAAGTATTGGGTAAGCACCATACATCACAAACAACATTCCCTACGTTAGATGATGAAGGGAAGATCGTTTTGGAACCAAAGGGTATTATTACCACCAGAGAAAAGAATTTACGCTCTCGAGTAATTAGAAAGTATCTCATCAAATGGAAGAACCTAGCAGAAGAAGATGTTTTTCAGGAGATAGAGGAATTTTGTAAACAACATCCTTCGTTACCCATGCTTTGAGGACAAAGCATTCTTAAGGAGAAGACAATGTTAATGTATATGTGTGTGTGTGTGTGTGTATAATGACAAAGCTAAATGATAATAATAAAATGAACTTCATAAAATAATAATACATTATAATAAATTAAGAGTCATGACTAAAAGTCACGACTCCTCAATAAAGGCGCTTTGGCTATAATATAAAATGGGCCCTTTTCAATGTAATCCATACCATTCAATTAATTTTCAATCATCTATTATTATATTCTTTATGCTTTGAGCATTTATTTATATTACAGAAATGGGTAGTCATTAGGAATCTCAGAGCTGTCATTTGAGACTCCTTCCCACCTAGATGGCAACCTCGATTGGGAGATTCCAAATTACGGGCCCAATAGGAGAGGCGACATGGCACATACATATCCATTAGCTGTTGGAATGGAAATGGATAATTTTGGTCATCGCCGAGCTTGATGTATGATGCTCTTGGGTCATCAGACACTCTCTTTGTCACCAAAACCCATGCTAGCCCTATTCGACCTCTCCCTGACATTACAGGTTATCATTGGTTTTCAACTTGCAGACAGTAAACAAGGTGTTATGGTGGTGTTAGAGGTTCCGATGGAGTAGCTTGTTTAACTAAGGACTCCCTTCGGAGCAGAGTTTCTATGGTAGCCTCAAATGAGTTGGCTAGGCTTATGTGGATTCAGGTTAGTGGTGTATCCCCTCTAGCCAGAGACATCTACATCGCCGTTTGCTATTTTCCGCTAGTCTCATCACCTTTTTTCGCCCATAATGATCTCAACGGAGATCCATACACAAGCTTATATATCGACATCACTTAGTATCCTCCTAGGTGACTTCAACGCCTGCACCAGAGCTCTCCAGATTCCTCTCCACAACTAGTCCGAAGATGTTTTTTGTACTCAGAAGACGGATCCCGAGACAATGAGACTTCATAGATTGTCAGACAATGCTTTAGGGTCCATTACAACATATGGCAGACACCTTTTATAGCTGGGGGAATCTCACAAGTTGTTGATACTGAATGACCTCCCTTGTTTCTTGAGTTCAAATCACTTCACATGCTTCCCACATATCGGTGGAGCTAGTGTAGTTGACTATGTCATGACTAGTCAAGACCTACTTTTTTGGGTGTGCCAGTTCTCCATAACCCCCATCCCCTTAGTCGATCACTCCCTCCTTTCCTTCTCCCTCCAAGACGATCCTCCCTCTCCCTCGATTCCACCTCACTCGGGCCCACCTCATACCACTATTCTTTTTGACGAAGGTGACCCAAACATCTTTTTAACCCACCTCTGCCAGTTTCTCCCTCCTGAATCACTATTCTCATCTCTCAACTCTAAATCTTCTAAATATGAATGTCTTTCATTTGCTATTTGGGAAGCAACGCTCAAAACCTACCCCCATGTCACCCCGCCCAACTCTCTATCCCAAAAAACTTGATCATGCCCCATGAACCGATGGTATGACGCAGATTGCAAAGCTCTCCATCGCCAACTTAGACATGCCTTCTCTCATGATCGTCGTTGTTATCTTAACCTCAAAGCTTTCTATCGATGCCTCCTCTGCCACAAGAAACACCTCTTCATCTCATAGAGACGTGATTTGCGTGCTTCCCTTCTCCATACCCCTAAAAACTTCTGGCACACCATCTTTCCCCGCCACTTGCCCCTTCCACTAGATCTTGATCTAGTTTCCATGTTCTCCCATATCTTCGCTCTATATGATGTCGCTGGACAGGCTTCGATTTAGGTCATCGCTCCCACCCATTCTTGCTATTTATTCTCATATCAGGATATCCGGGAGGCTATTTTGGAGATGAGTACTAGCAAAGCAACATACGAGGAAGGATTCTAAATAGAGTTCTTTAAGCATGGTATTCATGCCCTAGATTGCTACTTGGCTGACCTGCTTAACAATGTTGTTTGCACAGGTTTTCCACAGGCTTGGTCACTTCATTCTATTCACCCAATCCATAAATCGGGTCCTGGTGTAGGTCCAGACAACTATAGAATGATAATGGTGGGCCACACCTACAAGCTCTATGCTATAATACTTCATATGAAGATTTCTAGAGAGCATGAGAGGAGACTCCTTAGAGCTAAGGGACAAACAGGTTTCTGTTCAACACATCAAACCACTGATCACATCCTTACACTCCGAGCCATCATTGAGGAGGCACGCCATCACTCTTCGAAAATCTATTCTTGCTTTGTAGACTTTTGAAAGGCTTTCAACTCTGTTCCCCATGAGGCCTTGTTCCAGAGACTTAGAGGCATTGGTATTTCAGAGACACTCTTGAATGCCATTATGCGCTTGTACAAGTCGGTTCTTGGTTGTCTCCGTATTGCACATGGGATGTCCAACTTTATCGGGTGTACCATTGGAGTCAAACAGGGGTGCCCTTTATCCCCCACCCTCTTTGGTATCTACATAGATGAGCTTGAATCCTTTCCGCATGATCATATTCAGGACGGTGATGGGTGCCACCTCTACTAGGTATTGATTTCTATCATGATTTGCTGACGGTGTGGTACTCTTGGCCTCATCTTTGAGGGGGTTATAGATATAACTAGATGCTTTGGCACTTTTTTGTGATCTTAAACAATTGACGGTTAACATAGGTAAAACCAAGGTTATGATCTTCAATGGGTCGAAGAAGGTTCTATTAGACCACCATTTCCTTTTTAGAGGAGAGGAGATTCAGATCGCCAACACTTGTACTTATTTGGGGGTACAATTCTCATGGCCTCGCTTCAGTCTTTGACATGCTCTTCAACCTCGTGTAAACAAAGGTTATGGATCCTTAGCTGCTCTTGAGAGACAATGTTTTTGACATTGTTTTCAGGACATTTCATCCAAGATGTTTCTTATGGACTCCCTTATTCGGCCCACATTTCTTTATGGTTTAGAGGTTTGGGGCCTTGTTTATTGGAGGTTGATTGGGCTTCAGTTGAGCGAGTGCAGATCCTTCTCCTTCGATGCATCATCAGATGCAAGCAGACAAAGTACCCCAGCACATCATCCTTGTAGGGTTTGGTGCTCGACTCTTTCGGCTTGAGATGATTTTCCTCTCGATTTCACTTCTTCACCGTATTCGGAGTTTCGCCGATTCGGCGACAGGTCACGACCGGTACCAGTATTTGGCTTATTGCTCATTGGAGTCCATTGTCTTATCTAACTCTCATGGTCGCACTAGATGTTGGTTTGCAGGGGTCTCAAACCTCTTGGAGTCTGTTGGTATTTTGATGGATCGACTTCCTCTGTTCAGATACTCCATGGATGCACCAGGCCACCGCCTACCTACTAGGCAGGAGTTGAACAAGATCATCAGGGATGACATTTACAAATAGTTCATGCAGGTCACTTGGACAAACCCCCAGGGTGGTTTATGTCCAAAGATGGTCCCTTCTATGCTGAGCATTTCATAGAGGTGAGGGATTGACTGATTATCCAACCCTCATACACATCCCGTCATTGGACACATTCTCTTCCTATCCCCCTAGGTCAGTTTCGAGTGGGCTCAAACAAACTTCGAGTTGAGATAGACCACCAACCTATACAAACAAAGAGGATTTGCTAGTTGTGTCATGTTCGTGAGGTGGAGATAGAGGAACACTTCATATTTTGTTGTCCCATTTATTATGAGATCCGTGGGAGATTCCATTGCTTGTTCAGGGGGATCGAGACCCTATCCAATTGCTTTTTATACTCAGACTAGAGATGTCTAGCCCTTTACATGCAGGAGGCCCTTAGATTTCGTGGCCACATTCCCCATCCTCTTCCTAGACCAGATCTCACTTAGCGGATTACTTCTTTATTTACGGTGCTCCCATCAGCTAGGGGCACCAAGAGACAGACTAATAGCAACATTGCCTTTGACTCCAGATCGGTGCGGACCAAAGGGACCATTACCCCTCCCCAAAGACCTCAGAGACATTACCAGACCAGATCCCTTACCAACAACAAACGAGATCACCAAGACATTAGAGGCAGGTTACTTCTTCCAAACAACAACACAATACGTAGTCCAAATCTCCCCCCAACTCTTCCTCGGGACAACATTCCATCTCAAGTTTTCTCCATTTGGCCTCTAATGTTAGGAGAGAGATCTAGTGGACCATGTTATAGTCCTCAGATCCCTTCCTTCTGTACATCTCCCTTCCATTGCGGTCGCCCACACTCAGAGTCGATGCTTTTCCATGGTGTAACTTAAACCTCATGCTTTGCTTTACTTCTGTCTCTTTATATAGGAGACATTTTGGTACTCTTGCTTTGTATTGACATCATTGCACTCAACAATCCCATTGTCCTACTTTGTGGTCACTTGGACATTAATATAATTATCTTCTCTTCTCTTATCTAGTAATCATTTTTTGTGTGGACGCATCAATACAATTGCTTGTGACCCATCTCAACGGATTCCCTCGTGACACTAATTGTATTGGGCTAACTCTTAGATAATCTCTCAAGTGGTCCCCATGGTCTCATGATCCACACCTGCAACATGTTAGCCATGGATGAACTAAAGCAAATGGTTCAGTTTCTCACCTAGTCAGTAACCAAACTTGAGACCAACATGACTACCCTCAATGTTCAAGCCGGCTTTTGTTTTGATAGGATTGAGAAGGTAGAGGTTAAGCATGGTGATGGTGGCAATTTCTCCCGTGAAGGATCTAATAAGGAAGAAGTTTACAATAATGACCACTCCTTTTTTGATCATTCTCACAATTTGATGCCTTGCTTACATAAAGTAGAGTTGAATAAGTTTGGTGGTTTAGATTCGACAAGTTGGGTTGACCAAATGGGACACCACTTTTCCCTCCATGCCAGAGAGGATTACCTCTTGAAACTCTGAATTGGTATTTTATATCCAAATAGGGAACGTTGGTGGTGATGGCAATGGCATAAGAAATCCGCTTCATGGTTCATTACGTGGAAGCAGTTTGTGAAAGCCTTGTTTGCTCGTTTTGTTCGAGATACTAATTTTGTGGGCTAGCTTAACAAATTGCGTCAAATAGGCATGGTGGAGGAATATATTGACGCTTTTGAGCGTTTTGCTGTCAGATTCCAGAATAGTAAATTTAGTTGATGACTTTTTTAATCAATGCTTTATCATTGGTCTTAAGGAGGAAATGAAAGCCGATGTGGGGATGTGTCATTTTGCTACTTGGTTGGAGGTCACTTAGCTCACTCGTTGTGCACAAGTTGTGTCCTATGCCCAGTCCAAATGCCACAACTTTGCTCCATGCCCACTCCCAAATGTAGTGACCCCTTAGTAGCTTGCTCTGCCCCTCAAGGTCCACAAGTTGACATGCATTGAAATGGCAGAATGCCAACTCAAGGGTATTTGCTAGAACTACGATGCAAACTATTTTCTAGGGCATAAATGTAAGGAACATATTGATGGCCATCTCTGAGGACACTTTTGATGATGAAGTTGACATCACCCCCTCCATCGACGACGTTCCTCTTCTTGACCAACAGGGCGAAGAATCCCAAATCTCACTTGATGCTTGGATTGGTATTTCGTCTCCTTAGACGTTAAAGTTGGTTGGCTATATCGAGGTCATTGTCTTAATTGACAATAGTAGCACCCACAAATTCATTCATCGCTATATCGCCCAAGAAACACATTGCTATATCCATGTTGTTAACATTTTTTAAATTATGATTGTTAATGGGGTCTATGAAATATGGCATCCAGTGTGAAAATGTGAAACTTTATATGGACAATTCCTTGAAAACTCATGTGTTCACCTTTGAAATGGGTGGCTGTGATATTGTTTTGGGCACTGAATGGTTGAGAACATTAGGGCCCATCACCATGGATTTCCTATAGTTATACATGAGTTTTCAGAGGATGGGCATTCCTATACTTCCAAAGTTCTCAAAGCAGTCTCTCTAAAAATCGTCAACTCCCACCACATGGAGAAGCTTCTTAAAAAGGGTCTTTCAAAGATTATTGCAGAATTCCATGCTATTCAAGCCTTTGAAGATGCTTCTCAGCCAGTTCATCTAGACTTGTAGTTAGTGTTGGACAAACACCAACAAGTCTATGAACTTCCCCAAGGATTACCACCCTCATGTGGTAAGCATGATTATAGTGTCCCACTACTCCTAGGTAGCTTACTGCCCAATGTGTGCTCGTATCATCATCCTTTTGCCTAAAAGAATGAAATTGAAAAGATCGTCCAAGAGTTGTTGGTAGCAGAGGTGTCATCTGTCCTAATTCTAGTCCCTATTCCCCACCTGTTGTCATGGTTCTTAAAAAAGAAGGTACTTAGTGCATGTGGCATGACTTGACTTTTGAGCTCTTAACAACTTGACAATCAAAGATAAATTTCCCATTTCCATTGGTGATCTCTTGTATGAGCTATATGGTGCTTAGTTCTTCACCAAACTTGGTCTCTACTTTAGTTATTACCAAATTCGCATGAAGTAGATATTCCTAAAATTGCTTTCCACACTCGTGAAGCTCATTATGAGTTTTTGGTGATGCCTTTTGGTCTTTGCAATGTGCCTTCCATATTTAGAGCCTCATGAACAAATTTTTTTGACCCCATTTATGCCATTTTGCCTTGGTCTTCTTTGATGATAAGATAATAAGATAGGATAATTTTATTAATGTCCTACTAGTGACCACAAAACTTAGGTGGCACATGTGGATCAAGTCTTACAACTCCTCTGTAATCACCAATTGTTCCTCAAATGTTCTAAATGTGCTTTTGGTGTCTCAGAAAGTGCAATATTTGGGACACATTGTGAGTGGGGAGGGTGTGCATGTTGATCTGAAGAAAATTGAGGTGATGAAAGATTGGCCTGACCTCAATACCCTTAAAAGTTTGTGATGCTTTCTTGGCCTCATATGTTTACTACAGGAAGTTTATGGAGAACTATGGTAAATTTGTAGCTCCCCTCACCACCTTGCTAAAAAAGAATGCCTTCAATTGGAATGAGGAAGCTAAACATGCTTTTTAGGCTTTAACAGATGCTATGTGTACTACCCCAATACTGGCCATGCTCGATTTTAATAGGACTTTTGTCTTGGAATGTGATGCCTTCAACAAAGGAATTGGGATAGTGTTAATGCAAGAGGGGTGCCTACTGGCCTTAACCAGTAAGTAATTATATGATAGAAACTTAGGGAAATCCATGTATGAAAAGCAAACGTTGGCTATTCTTCATGCAATTGATATGTGGCATCCTTACTTGATGGGGCCTTGTTTTTAGATTAACACAGATTATCACAGTTTGAAATATTTCTTGGAACAAAGGTTGTCCTCCTAGAGCTGCAAAAGTGGGTCACTAAAATGTAAGGTTATGACTATGAGATTATCTACAAGAAGGGCAAGGAGAATGTGGTGGATGATGCCCTATGTAGGAAGCATGAAAATGATATCTTCCTATTTGTCTTATTTTTCCTAGTGCTTGGTTGGCTAAAGGAGGTATGTCAAGAATGTGCAGTGGATGCCAAGATAATGTACATGATCCACCAATGATAGGCTGAACCACATGCACATCCGGGCTACACTTGACAAATTGATGAGCTTTGCTATAAAGGGCATATTTTTTTGGTTTGGGATTCAACATTTAAATCTAGAGTGTTATTTGAATATCGGTCCTCTACCATAGTGGGTCACTCTGAATTTTAGAAAATATATGAAAGAATTAAGCGTTCATTCTTTTAAGAAGGCATGAAGACGAACATCAACATCTTTGTGGTAGAATGTGATATTTGCCAATGACACAAGGGGGAGACGATGAAGCCCTAGGAGCATTACAACCTTTACCCATCCTAGCCTTTGTGTGGACTAACATTTCTATAGATTTCATTGTGGGCTTACTGAAATCGGGCAACAAATTAGTGATCATGGTAGTTGTTGATCACCTTTCTAAATATGCTCACTTTTGTGCCTTGCAACACCCATTCAAGATCTCCATAGTAGCACAAATCTTCATGGACAATATTTTTAAATTCCATGGCATGCCTAAATCAAGTTTGACTGATCATGACCCCACGTCCACTAGCAATTTCTTTCAAGAATTATTTTAGCTTCAAGGTATCGAGTTGAATCTTAACATGACATATCATCCCCAAATAAATGGTTAGATGGAAGCAGTCAACAAGTGTTTGGAAGCTTATTTACATTGTTTTGCCTCGGACCGACAGGCTCAACTAGTCCAATAGTTACCCCTAACCGAATGGCGGTACAATACCACCTATCATGGTGGTACTCAAATGACCCCCTTTGAGATAGTCTATGGACAAAAGTCCCCATCAATGGTCTCCTACTTACCATGCTTCTCTAAGTTTCAGGAGTGGACAAAACCCTGACAGCCCGTGATGACGTTCTTTATACTCAAGGATAATTTGGTGTTGGCCCAGTTAGCACACTTTTTCACCATCCAATCAGATCTGATAATTAAAAAGCGATGGAAAAATGGCCAATTCAAGGAGAGAATGCCCCAAATTGTCACGGGCAAACCTCCTCTACGTTCGGGCTAGTGCGCGCCAACCTCAAGGGGGAGTCCCTAGGTACCGGGCTGCTGATTTGTTAGCTGATTTTCTGCAAAAACACCCAAAAAACAGCAGCAAAATTGTCTTGGACAGCGTGTAAAAACACCGCCAAGACATTAGGAAAATATAGTTTTAATTTGCTTGTTGGGACCTTGCAATGTTAGCGTGAGAGAGATGAAAGAAGTACAAAAAGAAACCACTTAAAGGGTAGATGAATATCACAATAAATGGTAAATGAACTATCAATTCAATGCACAAGTAAGAACATGATATTGGCAAGAAGGAAAGTTCGACGATAACACAACACTTCTTTATTAAAGGCTTGCCAAAGGGTTTATTGCGCCACAATAGACAAGTCCAAAACCGGCACAACGATTATCCTTGCTCAAAGAATAGAGTAGCTAGACTAGAAAGAATGAGAGAAAGAGAGAAAGTAACGAGTGCTACTGCTGCAAAAGTCCGACCATAATCTTGTGACCAACACTCCAATATATATCTATGAGGGGTGCACTTCACCAAGAAAACCAAGGAGGGTGCATGAGGAGTTAAAAGAGGAAGTAAAACGCATGAAGGATGAGTATGAGTGAGGAACACATGCGCTCAAGGTAAACCAAATCAATCCTCTCACGTGTGAGAGTGAAGGAGTGTAGGCATAGTAAAGAGAAGGAAAAGAGGGTTGTGTGCCCTAAATTTTAGGGAGAGGGGCGCATGGGAGGAAGATAATGAATGAGAAAGGGAAAATAGAAAGGTTTTAAGAGGTGGATAATGGCATGTGTAGGAGATTTAGAGAAAGAGAGAGCACATACTAGGATAAAAGGGTAGATAATTGAGAGAGGAGAGGAGTAGATGTGCATGGCCAAGAGGAATGTGCCCTAAATTTTAGGAAGGAGGTGCAATAGATGAAGAAGAATGGGAGATTTGGATGCCATTTGTGAGGGAAATAGAGGTAGAAGAGGCTCTTTAGAGGAGGAAAGCTCTAGGAAATAGGAGATAGGAAGGATGAGGGATGGCGCATGGAGGAGGGAGTGTGGGAAAGCTAGGAGATGCGCCACATGTGTGGGAGATGAGGGATAGTGAGGGTGCACTTTGGGAAGTGAGGAGTTGAATGAGAGGAAGAAGCATGCGTTGAAGGTTTAAAAGGGAGTTAGGATGTATGGAGGGCTAATTTAGGAGGAAAACGCATGAGAGAGGCTTAAATTAGCCATGAGAAGCATGCACTAGCTTAGAAGGGAGATGCGCCCTAATTTTTAGGGATAAAATGCTTTAGAGGAATTAAAAGAGATTTATTGGAATTAATTGCATGGAAAACGAGTTCATGACGAGTTAGAGGAAATTTAGTGAGTGATTTAAGCCTAGATTGGCTCAATCACGTCTATGAGATTGTCACCTCATCCACATGCCCTCATTTAATTAATTAATTGCCTTTTAATGTTTTTAATCTTGGAAAGTGTGCCCCTCCATTAATTATGCCACCCAACTGCCACATGTCACACTGCATCACCGCCAAATGTCGGAATCTGACCCACCCACGTGTTCCCTTTGGAGTCGACCACCCCTGCTATAAATTGAAAAAACTAAAAATAGGGTCCGACTCCTAAAAAATAGGAATCTGTCAAAAACATCCAAGATGACTAGGAGAACACCGCCATGTGTCAAATGTCTAAAAATAGACATTGCTAAAAATGGAATCTTGCGGCATGTCAATGATATCATACTCATCGGATTTGATTTTCCGTGAGTATTTCAAATATGCAATCAGAATTGACATGTGAGCCTCGATGCTCCACCTGCTAAAAATAGAAAATGCTGACAAGTCATCTCATAAAAGGTTCAAAAGACTCAGAATGTCTCCAGGATCAATACTGCACACTCAAAATGATGTTTTGAGGCTTGGAGCTCAACTTGCTAAAAATAGAGAGTACTTGCATGATCCTCGGAAAAATACCATTGGGCTCAATATCATGCAAGGACCAACACTGTATGCTCAAAACTGTCAAATGAGTCTCCGGTCACTGTCTCCTAAAAAGTAGGGTCACTTGTTTTCAGTGTTATTAAAACTGGACCTGTCTGGCAAAACCGGCCGGTCGGACTGGTCTTTAGGGAAAAAATGGTTGGACTGACGGTACAGAACTGTTTTTGGCTGGTTCTGTATGGAACCGGCCAAAAATACTGAACCGGTCGGTTCCATACCAGTTCTGTACGACACACATACGACAGACTAATTGGGCCAGATTTCAATTTTTCTTAGAGAAAAAAACGAATTAAGGTTGAGAGGGCCTACCAACTAATCCTAGGCCCTCCCTCAAACCTATTTAAAGACCCCTCCCCTCTATTTCATTCACACTATTCATTTGAACTCCTTGGAATTATTGAGCTGAGTTTCTTTGGTGGTTTTGGATAGCTGTTTGCAGGGATTTTGTGAAAGAGTTCTTGGGCAGATTTGGAGAGCTGGTTGAAGGGTTCAGTTGGAGACCTCTTGGGCTGATTTTCTGCAGCAAATTTGGAGCTGTTTCAAGGGATATTCTTGGGCTGTTTTTGCCAATGTTTAGGTGGTTATTTTCCACATTTCTGTGGGCTGTTAGAGAGCTGTTTTTTCTGCTGTTGGGATTTTCTCTTCTTCTCCATATTTCTACTTCTTGTAAAGGTATATCAAGGCTTCTCTTATTCCTCTCTTTTTCTCTTTAAAACTGCTGATTTTTTCCCCCAAAATTAAGAAATCTTAGGGTTTTATTTGCATATTTTTGTTTGTTGCTGAAAAAATGTCCAACATCCCTAAAAACAAGAAGGATCCAGCATGGGCTCATTGTCGGTTGAATGAAAAAAACCATATATTTATGCAATTAGTGTGGGAAGACAATTAAAGGTGGGGGTATCCATAGGATAGAAGAACACTTAGCACGTGAAAAAGGCCAAGTAGAAGGTTGCACAAAAGTCTCTGATGAATTAAACTTGGAGATGCAAAAGCTTCTTGCATCCTACCAAGTAGAGAAACCTAGGGCCAAGAAGATTAAAAAAGATGTGGGGAAAAGTCAAGCCAATGATCCTTTTACTATTCATAGTTTTGAAGAATCCTCTAGTTTTTTTGTTGGATTGGGAATGGGACATAGAGATGAAGTTGAAAATGTTTCTTCCGTTGGCCCTAGTGCATCAAGTTTGAAGAGAGCACGCAAAGGGCTTCACTCTTTCTTTGTACCCCGCACCACCCCTGGTTCTCAATCCACTATTGATGCTAAATGGAAGAAGATAGAGAAAGAGGCTGCTTGGGAATGCATTGCTAGATGGTGGTATAATGCGGACATACCATTCAATGCTACTAATTCTACACATTATCAACCTATGATAGATGCTATAGATGCATGTGGTCCCGACTTCAAAGCCCCGAGTTTTCACGATATCAGGGGATCACTTTTACAAAATGAGGTCCAAAGAATAAATGAATGCCTCATAGAGTTCAAGGAGTCATGGACTAAAACAGGGTGCACAGTCATGTCTAATGGTTGCACTGATAGAATATCTCGCACCATTCTCAATTTCTTAATTGCTTTCCCAAAAGGAACCATGTTTCTTAAATCTGTGGATGCCTTTGATCAGGTGAAGGATGCACAATTATTATTTTGTCTTTTGGATGAAGTAGTTGAGGAGGTGGGGGTTCAAAATGTTGTATAGGTGATAACAGACAATGCCTCCAACTATGTTGCAACAAGAAGGATGTTGGAGGAAAAACACCCCACGATTTGGTGGACTCCACGTGCAACCCATTGTTTGGACCTCATGCTTGAGGATATTGGTAAAATTGAGTGGGTGAAGAAGTGTGTGGAAGAAGCGAAATTCATAACCAAGTACATCTACAACCACACATGGGTTTTGAACCTGATGAGGAAAAACACTGGGGGTAGAGGGCTTGTTCGGTTAGCCATTACGTGATTTGCAACAAACTTTCTTTCATTGCAGTTCATTGTTCAGCAAAAAGCCAATTTGTGAAAGATGTTTTCTTGTGATGAATGGAATGCATCTCAGTGGAACAAAAAGGCTGAAGGGAAACAAGTGGTTGACAAAGTGTTCGAAAACACTTTTTGGAAAAAGACAGAAGAGATAGTGCTATTCAGTGAGCCTCTTGTGAAAGTGTTGCAAATGGTGGATGGTGATAAACCCACTATGGGTTTTGTTTACGAGGCCATGGATCAATCCAAAGAGGCAATCAAGGCAACATATGGGGATAAAAGACAAAAGTATTTTCCTCTATTCAGAATCATTGATGAAAGATGGAACAAACAACTCCATGGACCTTTACATGCAGCTAGCTATTACTTAAACCCAAGGTATGTAATTTCAAAGTTTCTAAGTTCTGGTATTCATTAGAAAAGCATAGCGAAAGGTTCGAATTTAAATTTCAATTGATGAATATTTTTTTGTCTTTTGAACCTTGAATGTACCATTATACAAAAGATTTTGAAGCAGATGGGGAGGTAAAAGAGGGATTGTACAAATGCATTGAGGGCATGATTTCTGATTCCACGAGACAAGATGAGATACATAGCAAGCTCTTGCATTTCAATGAGAGTCTTGGTACCTTTGGCATGTCTATGGCTATGCGAAGCAGAGCAAAGGATCCACCGGGTAAGAAAGTTAAAAGTTTTCAAATTATATTGTTCATTGCAAAAGTTGAGCCAATGTTTCAACTTTCAGCTTTCGAGGTCATTTATTAAAGATTATTTGCCTTCAACTCTTATTGCAGGCTATTGGTGGCAATAATTTGGTGGTCAATGTCCTGATCCACAAATATTTGCAATTCAGATATTGAGCAAGACATGCAGTGATTCTGTGTGTGAACGCAATTGGAGCGTTTTTGAGTGTATACACACCAAGAAGTAGAACAGTTTGGAGCAAAAACAATTGAATGACATGGTTTATGTTCAATACAACCTTAGGTTGAGGCGCAACCAATTGATGAACAAAACCCCTGAATCAAGCAACATAGTCTTGGATGACTTTGATCCCTCATCAGAGTGGGTTGTGGAGAGTTAGGCACCAACATTTGACAACAAAGACCTTTCTTGGATGGACTTGGACCCACTTCCACAACCAGAGGTACAAATACCTTCAGGGCCAGGGGAATCAAGCGGAATCCATAATCCCCATGTAAGGTCCCAATCTATTCATGTTGAGGATGAGGATTCCGATGACGATTATGATGATTAGTAGTATCTAGATTCTAGTATCATACAATATACTATTCTTATTTTTGGACTCTAGAGGGCATTTAGAGCCTCTTTATTGACGTATTTTTGTTCAGAACTTCAGATATGTATTGTACTCGGTGCTATTTTCGTTATATGCACTCTTACTTGCTATATAAATGAGAATTTTTGCATATTTGTGTATAAATGGTTTGAATTTGTATTGATGCACATGAATATATATGTTTTTTTTTTCAAAATTTGAATATTTTATGTAGTTTTTGGTCGACTGGTTTTTTTGTCTCGTATTTTTCCGTTTTTTTTCTGGTCCGATTCGGTTTCGAATTTTTGGGGTCGACCGGTCCGGTTTTCGGTTATGATAACATTGCTTGCTATATATAGAAATCTCTCTCAAATCCATGTCAAACTGTGCTAACTCTATCTCAGAAACAAAAACAACGATATACCAGTCATGTACCTGTCTCTATTGGGAACCAACCTCTGTCTCACACGAGTGCTAAACTCTAGGGAAATCTTTGAATGCCAACCCAAATGGTGTATGCTAGCTCTTAACCCTTTGGATCTCCAAGGGTGAAAATCCAGGGGTTAACAAGCCCATAACAAAATGAAGCAACATGTCAATCAACGTTCCTTTGAATGCCACTTTGAAGAAGGGGATAAGGTATTCCTCCATCTCCAATGCTATAAGTAGACATCACTCCAGGAGAAGAGCCACTATAAATTAGCACCTAAGTTTTATGGACTCTATACTACGCTCAAATGTATTGGCCCGGTGACTTTCAAATTGGCTATTCCCAACCATTCTAAGTTCCACGTAGTCTTTCATGTGTCTTGCTTGAAGAAAGTGGTTGGGTCCAATTGTGGAGTTCAATATGGCCTTCCTAAACAGGATGAGGATGGTTCCATTTAGTTGTAGCTCGAGGCATTTATGGACAAAGTGCACTATCCAGGAAGTCTTGATCCAATGGAAGGATACACAGCCCAAAGATGCTACATGGGAACCAATAGAGATTCTGGACCAATTTTCTCTTCTCCAACTTTGAGGACAACACTGCTTTGTAAGGAGGAGGGCATGTTAGGGTCCCACCCTAATTCCCATAGTTAGGAGAATAGGTTGTTAGTTATTGTATTGGGACTAAGAGGTAGTCGAGTGTGCACTGTGAAATCAATAAATGTAAGTTGGCTTCATTAAAGAATGTCCACATCACGAGTTAGTGGTTGTGGGTTGATTAATGGAGGCCCACTAGGTGGTTAGGGTTTTGGACAGTTAGAAACTATATATAGTAGTAGAAGCTATGTAATCGTGTGCCAAGTGAATATATTGTATTTGGAGCTCTTCTCAGTTGGAGATTACCCCCTTGAAGAGGCAAGTGAACATTGATTACTATTTTAAATATCAATAAAGGTTTGCTTACTGTTGCTATTTCGATTCTCTGGTTCTGTTTATTTGCTTTATACTGTTATATTACTGTCTATCTTGCTTTGGATATACTGTTTCAGCTAACAAGGAACACCACATGCTTAGATAACATAATTGTGATTTTGTGCAAACAGTGAGCAATTTTTAGTTGTTGTAAATATTCATTTTTCTTTTCGTAAGTGATCATATTTGCATGCTTGATGTATATCCTAGTCCTCTGGTATTTTTGGCTGAATGATGATGCACATAAATATCGTGAATGTTTCGAGCGTTGTTCTAATGCATTTTTTCCAAAGGTCAAATATTGTTTAAACATTTTTGTTGTAGATGACCTGGCTAGGACTAAGTTACTTATCCATGTATTAGAACTTAGAAGAGTCCTTCCAGGATGCATTAGGAATGCCTGTAAACAAATTTGGAGTTTTTCTGCATGATACTCAAGTTGAAGGATATCCATATGGTGATGATACATTAAGGTTACATGGTGTGGAGAAAACTAACATGTGGAAGAGGCTTCCTATGTGTGCTGTGCGCTCACCTTATACATGTTAGTTTTACCTGTGATTGCTCGGGCAGTTCTTCCTCCAGCAGAGATGGTGCGCTTAAGCAGTCTTACATTGGTCTGTGTGCTGCAGTGTGATTGAGGGTGCAGTATTAGCTTGTCTTGGGTGCTGCACTGCAGCTATGTAGGAGAGAGTTAGAGGGGGCACGTGCACGTCTCCAGCATGCATGCGCCAGTCTTTGCTGCTGTTCCAGAATTAACATTCCTAGTTTAGGAAATTGCTTTTCTTATTTTGGAGTTCAGATTTTGGGATTTAGAATTGTGCTGTTTTTATCTTCAGTTAGCTTTTATTCTAAAATTAGATAGGGCGCATGAGCAGCTTTTGACTTCTAGTTGGATAGGGTGCACTATCCTAGGTAGGCGGCGCATACTTGCATGCATGATTAGCCTCTCCTAGTGGGAGCACTTCCTTAGGAAGTTAGCTCATGCAGGGAGGCACACTGCCCTCAAGCAGTTTTAGGGTTTTCTTTTCTAATCCGGGTTCCTACAGAGATGGGTTATTTTTGTGGCCTGTCTGCCTTCTTAGTCTATAAACTTATAAAGGAAAGGTAAGTGTAAGATGTTAATCATTCAGTTTTCTCTTTTTCAAGTGATTAGCAAATTGCTGTAATTTCAGTTTTATGAGTTAAGAGAAGCTGAGTGTATTTTTTCTTCATGTTTCTGGCAGTATGTGTTTGTAGATTAGCATACTAGCAACCGAGGTGCAGTATCCTAGGGGTGTGGATACCACCTGACCCTTCTTCTGGTAACCCTAGGGATGACCAGATAGGGACACCGGGTATCTGGTAGGTACTCTTCAGGGCTGAAACTGCCCTTTGGTCCTGAAGTATGGCCTAAAATTGCTTCTGCTTGGCTAAGAGCTCGTCTTCCTTGGACACAAGGAAACAGGTTAACAGCCCAAGACCCAGAGGCATCTGGCAGGAGTGGAAGTCTGCCCCCTTATGGACCACCTGCAGGTTATTACAGGTGGCCAGGTTTTGTTTCTACACAATGATGCTGCTGCACATTGGGTAGATCTGAGGATTATACTAGGCCGATAGCCCTGAGTATCAGAGTTGTTTCCTGCTTTGGAAAAAAAAGATTAGCATACTCAGATCTGCTGCTTTAATTCGAGTATTTTAAGCTACCTACAGTAACCTAGTTGTTAGAGTTTAAATTCTGACTGCAGAATCTGCTCACCATGTCTAAAATTTAATGGTACATGTCTTATTGTCTCTTGTACAAAGCTATGGATCTATTTTTTTCCATGGAGAAGGGTACAAATAATAGTAACTAGTAACTTGTAGTTGATTTATCCATGATGTATTTCCAAGAAATAACTATTTACCCGAAGGCATGATGTTGAATGTTCCCAAGCAATTCTTCACCCAGAATCAGTATT
Source organism: Picea engelmannii (assembly GCA_009831015.1). Taxonomy (NCBI): domain Eukaryota; kingdom Viridiplantae; phylum Streptophyta; class Pinopsida; order Pinales; family Pinaceae; genus Picea; species Picea engelmannii. The sequence goes on along the minus strand of ML777567.1, from coordinate 617,051 downwards.
GGAGATACATTCAGGAGTGTCAAACAACAGTAAAGCCGTATCAACAATATAAATATACAACGTTGATGGAGAAGTACTAACTCCATTTTTTATTTACATTTTTTATTTCCTCCACTAATGATCCATACGAATACTTGCATATAATATAGCAGTATACCAAATTAATTACACTGTAGATTATGTTGATGCTTTTCATTTTGAGGCAAAGGAAGTGCCTATGATACATGTCTTTATATGGCATGTCTGCCAGTGAATTGGGCTATTAATTGGAGCCATATTGCTATGCTCTTAATTCTGCAATCTTCAAGTTCGAGCTTTTGTTGTGCATGTTTTAACCAACTGATGAGAAGTAAATAAGCTACTAGATAAATGGTGCAACAAAATATACATGTCAAAGCTTGTCTAGGTTCTAGTCTCAGAAGGTGTTGGTCAATTTCTATGTTTGTTCTAGAAAAGTGTCTTTTTGGTAATATATATTTCCTGTTTCAGGTATATCTGTTTAGATGGGCATTAGTCACGTTCTTTAATTTTGCTGTTATTTAAATGACATCAGTTTCTCTACAGTTATGTCGGAAGATATGGTGATAGATGGATATCGAGAAATTGTGAACATTGATATCTCTTCTGTCGCAATAGGCATGATGCAAAAGAAGTATGAGCATATTCCTCAACTGAAATGTATCCTACTTTTTTTCATAATTGAATTTACATTTTGTTGTATTAAAATATATCAGGGCTGTTTTGGTATAGTGAAAGAGATTTTTATTTGGTTTCATTATTTTAAATATTTTTTGTTGTATGCAAATTTTCCTTCACCCTCTGCAAGATGTCCACATGGATGCCCGTAACATGAGTTGTTTCTCTAATGAATTATTTGATTCAGTAATAGACAAAGGTATGTAATGCACTCCATTTTAAAGTAAGTACATTATATGTATATGAATAAAAAGCTATTAAAGACATTTGATTCAGAAGTTGCCAACTAATTTTCTTTATTTCAGGCATTTTTACTGGAGATGTGTTCAGTGTAAATGAGAAATTTAATTGAAAACCACTCTGATGACTGTAAATTCAACTGACCCTCATTTCTGTGTTTCTCTCTACTATTGCTTGTCCATTTCTTTTGGCGATATGGAACCTTTCTAGGCACCCTGGATTCTCTTATGGTGAGTCTAATTTGCTTCATCTGGATTCTAGATTACTAAATCTGAGTTGTGCTCGCTATTTACTTGAGTCTTTCTGGCTATTCTAAGTGTGCCTGTACTTGTAACAGTGTGGAGCAAGTGCACCATTAAGTGCTGCAAGCATGTTAGAGGAAGTGAGCAGGTTTATGCTGCACTTAGCTTGAGGCATTTTAAGAAAAATAGTTTAATTTATGAGCGAATAATTATATTGGATACTTGTTACTCTGATGTTACCTGTAAACCCAGTTAATATTATTATCAGCAATAGGCCTGAATGTTGACTGTTTTAATGTTGAAGACTCTAATTTGTCTTTTCTGCCAGGGTGCTCAAGCCTGGAGGGGTTTATATGCTGGTATGCATTTATTGCCCTTGTTTTTGAAAATTTATTTGAAATCTAATTATGAGCATTCCTTGAGCATTGTCAAATTTGCTGCAGATTACATATGGTGATCCTCGTTTGAGAGTGCCTCACTTGAAGTTGCCTCACTACAATTGGATTGTTACTTTATACATTATCTGTAAGTCTCTTAATATTACTGTTCCCTTTTCTTTTGAAAGTTTAGTTATTTATAGACTATAGTCTTATACTACCACTACCTGGTAGACCTGCCTTGGCTAGGGTGCAATTGGAGCTAAGTTGATTGTGGGTAGGGATTACATTGGTGTTATGGAATGCTAGTTAGGATGCCAATATAGTCATTTGTCTTCTCTTTTATGTGACATTATTGCTATTATTGATTTGTTCATTAGCATATGGTTGGTATTTTCTGTATGCAATATCACTTTTCATATTTCTGATTCAAGCACTTGGCTTTTTCCACTATCTTTTCATGTTTCTTAGTAGTAGTGTTTCTTCATTTTTCTTAAGTGCTTTATTCCTTCTTTCAATAGGAATAAATTGGTTAAGGTGGAAGGAAATTGTGCTGTTAGACACTCAAATTCATTGCCTATTCGTTTAATGTGTATAGATCCATAGTTTCAGAGAAACAGAGACAAGAAAGAACAAGAAGAATAAATCCAGTTGAGCGGAGCCAGGACCTACCAACAAGCATGTTAGAAAAGTCAAGATACACGAGAGAGATAAAAAAGGAGTTGTGTATCTGACATAGACAGTTTGGTGACAGATTTAGCCTTGCCATACTTTTTACCCCACTGAATTAATTGATCTGGTTGTGAGGGTTTTTACTCTACTCCAATAACTATGCTTCACATATCTAAATGCATTAACTGCAGTTGTAATTTTATTTTCCAGGCAAGGGAATTTTTTTCATTGAATTTTTCTAATGCATGTTTCTCCATTTATAGAAAATAACCCAAAAACTTTGTATGTTTCTGCCTTTTGTGTTAAAAACAATCCTCAGTGAAATACTCTACAGAAAAATAAATATCTATGGTTTTTGTTCTTCTCTGTGAATATCCGTTGGACGTCTACTACGTGGTATGAGCAGTCTGGTCTGTGCAGATTTACAATGTGTTTGTGAATGAGTTGCAACTGTTCGGGGTGTACTTGGACGTGCTTACAGTGTGTATTGTCTGCATGTCTCTGTCTTGCACTGGTATGTGCAAGTATTCCAAGCTTCTTGTGGGTGCAAATTTTCTGCGCCATTAGAATTTAGGGCTTCTGCTTCATGTCTGGTGTACAAGTTTTAGATTTCAGGGTGCATTGCCTCTCTGGTTGTTTCACATTTTCATGTGAGGTATGGTCATTTCCCCAGATGGGAAATCCTGCTTTGTGTGTATTCATCACTCAGCCCAAGATGTCTCGGATGGTCTGTGTTTCTTTAGTTCTTTATGTGCAGTTGCAGATATGTCGGATTTTGTGTGTGTGGTGTATGCATCTCTTTCTACATGTCTGGTCTTGTATGGTAGTGTCTTCTTTTCTCTGTTGTTTCAGTCTGTCAGCATCTGCTCGGTGTATCTCTGTTCTTTGTTGGGAAGGTCACGGCATTCTCTTATCTCTTCTTTGTGAAGAAGGTTGCAGTGGTAATTCTCTCTTCTTTTTTCTTTCTATTCACATATTTTCTCTCTCCCTCTCCCTCTCTTTTAATCAAGTGCATTTTGTAAATTATATACTTAAGAAACTTTCGGAAATAGAAAGCTTTAAAACAGACATTGCCTTCCATATTTTATTCTCTCTCTTCGATTCTTCTTTGTTGGACTTTCTCACATAGTGGTGATTCCAGATGCTTTGAATCCTGTCTTTACAGGCTCATAGGCTTCAGTATTGCTCTGATACCATGTAAGAAAAGCAAAGATACATGAAAGGGATAAAAGAGGAAACATATTCATCATCAATGAAGTCATTGATACAATATGAGTACATCCTTTTATTGATGATTTAGGTAGTTACTCTACCTAGTCATCTTTAACTCTAAATAATAGCCCTGAGCAGTGAACTAATTGGACACTAGTATCACTTGAAACTGGAAGGGATCGAATGGACATCCAGGGAAGGAGCTAATGTCACCTCGCACAATCCCTCTCACTTTGGGCTTGCTTACTAGCCTCAGGTGGGAATCCCTATCGATCTGAAGTAAAAATCGATCACTTATGCCCTCCAAAATACTTCAAATCTGCAATATATACTTGCTAAAATCTCCAAACAGTTCAAATTTCTGCTATTTAATGCTTGATAACAACAAATACAATTCAGATTTACTTTTTCTAATGTCAAGTCTGCGCTAATCTTTAGTAAATCTGCAACAAAATACTTTAGATCTGTGACAAAAATTGCATATATGCAAGTAAAATACACCAAATCTGTACATAAAATGGTTCTTTTTACTTGTTTTTTCTACTGGTACTTCAAATCCATTGGTTATGGAGTCAAGATAGAGGAGAAAATTGAGTGGGCAGACAGTATACCCTAGGCCAATCGATTTAGAAAGTTCCACTTTGGTCCATCAAAATTATCCATAAACAAGAATTGGTTATCAAAGAGTGTTAGCTTTATTCTAGAGTTGTCAATACAAACTCTATAGATCTCAGCTTCACACCATAAGAACTTTAGGGGACGAACTATCACTTCTTGAGTGCTTTATTCACATCATGCTCGAGGACACAGTGACATGAGCACCATGGGAGTGACTCACAACACTTACTCACAAATTTGTTCAATTGATTTGACATAAAAAAACTTATGAAAGAAATACAGAGATAGAAGACTAAATGGACTAAAAATTTACCTATGTTTGTCTCGATTAACTCTCCATCTCTTATATACTGAGAATGGGAGTGTACAAAGAAAGTGACCAATAATAGAATCCCTAAAAGCACGACAAGAGTAGACCAAGGAGAGGGCCTTGCTTATTATCATCACCCAACCTTGAATAACCAACCTAATTAGAGTCTTCAACAAAAACAAAGCGTCGTGACTTGAGAAAGGAACCAAGATCTCCAAGTAGGGTGTCATCTTCCTGCAAAGATTACCTTGAGTGAAAGAAGAAAAGCACTCCAAGAAAAGCTTGTCCTTGAGGGGGCACTAGCCTGCCAAGAATCACTGCAAGATATTTCCTAAGTTAACCTAAAGTGGGATGCCCCTTTCCTACCCAGAATAACCACATGCAAGTTTGAAAAGTCAAAGTATGTGATCTCCCAAGGTAGGGTGCACTTCTCCTAGCTTTGAATAGATGTTTGCTTGACACACAAGCCAACCTAAAATAGAAATCTGCTTGGAGAGGAAGTCACCATGAAATAAATGTAATGCTTAGAAGGGAAGTCATCTTACTATCTTAGGCAACTCAAAGCTCAACTCCCACTCTCTCAAGTAGGGTGCTCTACATCTCTAGCTCAAAATAGAGAAGGCGAAGTCTGCAAATGGAAAGCAAGTGGTCTCCTCAAAGCATGTGTCCAAGTCTAGAAACGATATCTTGGATTGGAAGTAATCTTGTCGAAATAGAACCTACTTGACTTGCAAGTTACTCTGAATAAACATGGGAAGCTTTATCTTCAAGAAAAATATATGGATAAGGTCCAACGAGGGCATCCCGTTTGACTAGAAAGAAATAAAACAATGCATACACTCTCCAAGTGAGTGGCCTCCGTCCCTGTATAGATAGATTTTGCTTGAAGGACAAGTCAGTGAAATCAGAATCATTTTAAATCACGATTTTCGGAGTTTGAATCGGGTCGGCCTCCAAACGAGCTGATCCAAAGCTCACCGATTCAACTCACGATTTTAGTACAGATCACGATTTTGAAATTGCGAGTCTTGGATGGATTGCACTAGTTTGTCTATAAAAGAAGATTTTGTGGGTTTTCTCTCATTTTTTTGCCTGTTTGAGCTAGATTCTTCTCTACTAGTCGACTGCAAGTGACAGGTAGTTACAAACAGAGCTATAGAAGGACGAAGTAATCCATCTAAGGCCATCCACCGACACTACTAGACATATATGTGTATATTGTTATATTTTTGTACTTGTTGAGTTTTTCTCGATTTATTCCTGATCCGATTCACACTCTTGCCTCTTTTGCCTTGCAAATTTTTTTGTCAATTACGAGTCTGGTAACGTTGGAACAAGGTCGTAAAAGAGCAACTGCCAGAATAGCATGTCTTGAAGTGCAAATCATTTGGAATGAACTTGGAGTGCATGTTAGAGATAATGGTCATGACTCATATTTAAAACTTAGACGTATTAGAACTTAGACATGTAAAAAAGTCTTGCTAATAAGGTGATGTAATAATGAGGCATTTAGTATAGCAATAATGTAGTGGTTATTGGTTAGGTAATTGGGAGTTACATAACACACTCCTCTTCTCCCACTATGTAATGAGACATTGCATCATCTAATGAAAAATGAATGTATCCACTCTGTCATTCTAATGTGTATTCTTGTTCATGGTTGAATGTAAAACCAACATGGTATCAGAGCAGTGGTGAAGAGAAGAAGCTGAGGAAGAAATGAGTGAAGGAGCTGAGGGATTGCTATGATCGGAGAAGGTATCGAGGGACTGCACATACACAATTGGACAGAAGAACTAAGGAAGCTGAGAGGGGATAGTGTGAGCAAAGTTATATTTTTTAATTAAAAAAATGGGCCATGAAATTGAGCTGCTGGATGAAGAAAAACCTGTCCATTGTTTTGTGTGTAAGAAATAGATGGTAGGCTGGTAGGGTTTTGATTAGGAGTTGGCACCAGTGGTTGTGGTGATTGTGGAAGTGCTGAGTCGAGCCATCGCTAGGATTGTGGGAAGCACTGGAGTAAGAGCTACCATCGGTTCGTGAGATTGGTAGCTGCTGTTTGAGTTGCCATCAGAAAAAGGGAGCCACTAGAATATTTGATAATTCGTAGTCCACCCTGATAGGCCCTCCGTTGAGGTATTTGACAGAGCAATCGCTCTGCCGTGGGATAAAGAGTAGACCATTGTGGACAATGGGGGACAGTTCATGCAAGTTCTGCTGCAAATCTTCCACAATGGGTCGCATATGGTGTGCAAGTATTGGCTCAAGATCAGTGCCTCTATCTGAAAATGGAATTTCTTCACAAACAATGCTAGCCCCCTGCATATCATACTTAGTATCAATGATTATTACATGCATAGTGAAATCAAAACAATGTCGTAAACGTTTCATCCAATGCTGGTCTGCATGCTGGATTTGGGCCCAAGAGAACAAGGGTTGTCTTCATGCAAACTCAGTGAAAAATAATGGTCAGAATCAGCAAATGATCAGTGCCAACAACCACCTACAGGAGCACCTCTTTCCCATGTTCTAAACTCATCCCGTATCTCCCATAAACTTGTAATACAACCAGCATAAGCAAATCTGCCACACACCTTATTAAGACATCTGTAATTAAGGTGTAGAAGATATCTCAGATCAACACTTATAACACCTCAAAAGGCGTCTTAGGAGGATATATAAATAGTAGTTACTGTATTCACCAACCAGGATTGGCCCAAGTAAAGATGACTTATACATAGGTTGGCCCTAGATTCATAGTAAAATGCTATCTATGTCAGGTCAGCCAATGCCCTCTTCTGCCATGAATAAATGCATCAAACAATCCTGCTGCTGGGTATAAAACTCTTGTGTGAAGACAGAAAAGTGTAAGCGCTAGTACATTTATCATAAACTAAAGGAGGCACCCCCATGCTGGTTATAAATTACCAATGACACAGAATGTAATATCACATCCTACTGTAATGCTCTGAATCGAGTTCCAAATGTCATGATAAAGCAGTTCAATTGCTGATCTACATGAAACCTGTTGGTGTTTTGTAGCTTCGGAAAGTATTCCCAGAAGAGGCTTTGGTGTCAGGCATGTGGGAATCTTCGTTGGTACCAGATTACTCTTTCGTTTCGGTGAAAACGCCCTTGAGATGAAACTGGGCCTTCATGGGATTGGTGATGGGCTTGTGTTGGGGTTTCACACCCACAAAGAGGAATTAATGTTCTAATTTAATGTTGAGTTTAGTGGAGGGATTCTTAGAGTTAGCTAAGGGCTTCTAATCTCACATTAGACTCCTATAAAAGGAGAGGAGGAGATTGTGACATCTCATTGTGACATTATGGAGTTAACATAAGTGAGTAAACACTTGTGCTAGGAGGCATGGTGATTTCAGGAAGGAGATTTCTGCACCTAGGCAATCTGGCCCAGGGTTTCTTGGACATTCTCTCTTTTCAGTTTTTCAGCCTAGAAGGATAGCCTGCACGTGGAAAGAGGTCACACGTGTGAACAGGAGAAGAGAGAGAAAGTGTCGCACGTGTGAACATGAGGAAGGAAGTGCCACGTGTGGTACAGCCAGAACATGATGCATGTGTGAGCAGATCCACATGCGTGACAGACTTGTACGACTCTCAGGTGCGATAGGTCCGTATAGTACAACAGGGTGATGTCAGCAGCATAGCAGGGTGACGTCAGCAGGTTTGCAGGTGATAAAGTTTAGAAGAAATTTGTTATTTTGTGGTTTTCCAGAGGACTGATTTTGTCCTCAGATTTGGTGATTTTCTGGTTGGTGGGATGGCTGATTTTTGCCCTCAAGAAATTCTAAAATTGCTAATTCACAGAACATAAATTTTTGTCTCAAGTGCATTGATGATTTATCTCTGATCTTGTTGTTTCTGTTGCTGTAATTTTTCTGTCAATAATTTCAGTGTAAAATTGTTTAGTGATAACAACTAGGCTTTACTGTTTGTATCACTTGGAAGTAATTTTCAGATATGAAATTAGAAGTATAAAAATTGACACGGCTTCAGAGCTGAGGCTTTGAAGAAAGAGAGGAAGTCATCTCTTGAGACACAGTGTGCTGAATTTTTTTTTGTTCTAGGTAGGTTACTGTGGAGACTTGGTTGGTGGATAGTGGAGCTTCTTGTCATATGACAGGATCACAAAGATCACTCACCAATTTGACAGAGGAGAACTCACGATTGCAGGTGGAACTTGGTGATAACACCAAGTATGTAGTCAAGGAAGTTGGGATAGCTTCATTTCAGTAGAAGTCTTGGAAGCCTCACAGGACAAGTGATTTGTTGTATGTACTTGGATTGAAGAAGAACCTACTTTCTATCTCTGCCATGGAGGACAAGGGATATGCAGTGGCATTCATAGATGGATAGGTTCTCTCTTGGCCAAAGGGATTGTGTCTTGACTCAACAGAGGTCATTGGTACTCGTGATGGTAGTCTTTATAGGTTGATTGGACAACCAACTCAAGCCCTGGTACACGACAGTGATAGTTTGTGTGAGCTTTGGCATAAAATATTGGGACACTTGCATTACAGGGCTTTTCCAGTATTGAGGAAGATGGCTACAGGTCTTCCAGAGTTTGGAGCAAAGCACCAGGGAGTATGTAGGGGTTGTGCACTTGACAAGAATGCCAAGGCTTCTTTTCCAAGCAGTGATAGTAGGTTCAAGGAGATCTTGGACCTAGTACGTTTTGATGTATGTGGACCGATGTTAGTTCCATCTTTGAGTGGTTACCGATACTATGTGACCTTCATTGATGATTATTCCAGGAAGACATGGATCTTCTTCATGAAGACCAAGGATGAGGTCTTCGGTCGATTCAAGAAGTTCAGGGCTCTAGTAGAGAATCAGACAGGGAAGAAGATCAAGGTTTTGAGGTCAGATAACTGGGGTGAGTATACCTCCAACGAGTTCAAGGATTTCTGCAAGGAGGCAGGAATCAAGAGGGAGATGACAATGCCTTTCAACCCACAACAAAATGGGGTTGCGGAGAGGAAGAATCAGATCATAATTGAGGTTGCCAGGGCTATGCTGCATGACTAGGATCTACCCATGATGCTTTGGGAAGAGGCGTGCAACACAACAGTCTATGTTCAGAACATGAGTCCTAATAGGATCTTGGAGGACAAGACTCCCGAGGAGGCATTGATAGGAGTGAAACCAGAGATAGGTCATTTGAGGATCTTTGGTTGTCCAGTTTATATCCATGTTCCCAAGGAGAAGAGGACAAAGTTAGAGCCTTCTGGGAAGAAGGGCATGTTTGTGGGATACAACGAGACTTTGAAGGCCTACTGGATCTACATTCTAGGACAACGGTACGTTGAGGTTAGTCGGGATGTTAGGTTTGAGGAGGATTTGGCTTTCAAGAGGTCTTGAGAGACCACAACAGATGGTGAGGAGCTGGAGGCTCCGAAGGTTAAGGAGAGTTCAGATCCATCCAGTACAAAGGATCAACCTTCGGACCATGAGGAGTCAGAGGAATCAGTGGATCCAATGGCCCTCCTAGTGATGAGGACACAAGGCCTAGATGGCTTCGAGATACCTGGAAGGATGTGAAGGGACATTCTACACCCAGAGGCACCTTCAAGGAGAGTAGACCTCCACAAAGGTTTTCTAGTTATGTGGCCCTCATGAGTAACATCATTGATTCCGAGCCTTCCAGTTTTGAGGAGGTCGCAAGGAAACAGGTTTGGAAGGATGCCATGATGGAGGAGTATGAGTCCATCATGAAGAATGACATATGGGACATAGTTCCGAGACCAGAAGGGAAGTTGGTGGTGATTTCCAAGTGGATCTATGAGATCAAACATATTGCATATGATAACATCAAGAATTATAAGGCAAGGTTCATAGCTAGAGGGTTCTCCCAGAAAGAGGGAGTGGACTGCGAGGAGACGTTTGCTCCAGTTGTCAGGTATACTTCTATCATGACGGTTATTTCTCTTGCTTTAGTTATGAGGTGGAAGATACATTATATGGATGTGAAGACATCGTTTCTCAATGGTGTGATTGAGGAGGAAGTTTACATAGAGAAACCTCAAGGCTTTGAGGTACATGGGAGGAAATCTCATATGTGAAAATTGAAGAGGGATTTGTATGGACTCAAGCAGGCACCTAGGGCATGGTACTCGAGGATTGATGGGTATTTGCAGAGCTTGGGCTTCACCAAGAGTGAAGCAGATCCCAACCTATATCTCCTACCGGTTGGTAAGGATCCTCTTATATTGGTGTTATATGTCTATGATTTATTCCTCATAGGAGCTAAGGAGCTCATTACCATGTGCAAGAAGGAATTGGCTTCAAAGTTCGAGATGAAGGACATTGGGTTGATGCATTACTTCCTAGGATTAGAGGTGTGGTAGCAGCCATGCGAGATCTTCCTCAGACTGGGGAAGTATTCAGTTGAGATACCGAGGAGGTTCGGGATGATGGACTATAAGTCCATGACTACACCTATGACCACCAATCTGAATACGTTGGGGGCTTCAGATTCAGATTTGGTGGATCCCACAATGTACAAGCAGTTTATTGGGTCGTTGATGTACTTGGTTAACACCAGACCAGATATTTGTTTTGCTGTCAACACCTTGAGTCAGTTCATGGTTGAGTCAAGGCAGGTGCATTGGGTAGAAGTAAAACATGTGCCTAGGTACCTTCGGGGCACAGTTGGATTTGGTCTGAGATATGTCAGAGGTGATGGAGTGAGGCAACATGGATATTCAGACTCAAGTTGGGTAGGTAGTGCTGTTGATGGGAAGAGTAGTTCTGGTGGATGCTTCAGCTTGGGATCAACAATGGTTTCCTAGTTCAGTAGGAAACAAACTTTCATGGCATTATGTTGAACAGAAGTCAAATATATGGCAGTGAGTTTGGTGAGTTGTGAGGCTATTTGGCTTCACAAGCTTCTTGCAGGGTTATTTGGTTAGGAGTTGGAGCCTACTGTGATTCATTGCGAGAATTAGAGTTGTATCAAACTCTCAGAGAATCCAAGGTTTCATGACAGGTCGAAACACATTGAGATCATATACCACTTCATCAGAGACAAGGTACAAAAGGGAGCAGTGAAGCTCCAACACATTTCCACAGAGGAGCATATTGTAGATATATTCACCAAACCCCTAGTAAAGGGGAAGTTTGTCTACTTTAGAGACAAACTAGGAGTGGTGGAGAATACCTTCCTCGCTAAGAGGGAGTGTTGATGTTTTGTAGCTTCGAGAAGTATTCCCACAAGAGGCTATGGTGTCAGGCATGTGGGAATCTTCATTGGCACTAGATTACTCTTTCGTTTCAGTGAAAACGCCCTTGAGATGAAGCCAGGGCTTCATGGGCTTGGTGATGGGATTTGTGGGCTTGTGTTGGGGTTTCACACCCACAAAGAGGAATTAAATATTCTAATTTAATGTTGAGTTTAGTGGAGTGCTCCTTAGAGTAAGCTAAGGGCTTCTAATCTCACATTAAACTCCTATAAAAGGAGAGGAGGAGATTGTGACATTATGGAGTTAGCATAAGTGAGTAAACACTTGTGCTAGGAGGCATGGTGATTTCAGCAAGGAGATTTCTGCACCTAGGCAATCTGGCCTAGTGTTTCTTGGACATTCTCTCTTTTTAGTTTTTCAGCCTAGAAGGACAGCCTGCACATGGGAAGAGGTGACACGCGTGAACAGGAGAAGAGAGAGAAAAGGCCACACATGTGACAAGGAGGAAGAAGTGCTGCATGTGTGGTACGGCCAGAACAAGCCACATGTGTGGTATGACCAGAACAGGCCACACATGTGGTACAGCCTGTACATGATGCACGTGTGAGCAGATCCACATGTGTGACAGACTTGTATGGCCCACATGTGCAATAAGTCCGTACAGTACAGCATGGTGACGTCCGCAGGTTTGCAGGTGATAAAGTTTACAGGAAATTTGCTGTTTTGTGGTTTTCCAGAGGACTGATTTTGTCCTCAGATTTGGTGATTTTCTGGTTGGTGGGAGGGCTGATTTTTTCCCTCAGGAAATTCTGAAATTGCTAATTCACAGAACAGAAATTTGTCTCAAATGCATGGATAATTTATCTCTGATTTTGTTGTTTCCGCTGCTGTAATTTTTCTGTGAACAATTTCAGTGTAAAATTGTTCAGTGATAATAGCTATAGGGTTTACTGTTTGTATCACTTGGAAGTAATTTTCAGATCTAAAATTAGAAGTATAAAAAGTGACAAAATCAATCTCAAGCAAGCAATTAAGGAAACGCCCCAATGAGCCATCTTGCATGCTAAGACAGGACACCAAAGTCAATTGCTGGTTCATGCACAAACTTGCTCTAATTTTAGTGCCTTTGGGCTGCTTCAACATAGTCATCTCAAAACAATGACATGAACATGCTTGAGAACAAATGGGATTGGTTCAAATGCCTTTGTAGCGGAAGTGCTCTCAAGTAGTATAGCCTATACAACTTCTAGATCCAGGAACAAGTGGTTGAGAAGTTCAAGCAAGAAGATAGCTATCTAAACTCTTAGTCCTTTGCATTTCAACAACTGAAGCATTGTAAGTAGAAGCAAAGAGAGACTATAAGAAAGTATGACTCCTACATGAAGGAGCCTCTCTCTTAGTTGACATATCACATGCCTGGTAAAGAGAGAATATATGCTTCATTTTTGACCTGCACGCAAATATTAGAGCTGTAGTCAAAACCTAGAAGCCAACAACCTACAAAGAAGTTGTTGAAGCAACTCTTGAGTGATACATTGGAACTCTCAAGATAATGAGAGGCTCAACCAAGAGCTCAAGGAAGACCTCGATGTAGTCAATAGGACTCTAAAAGTGATAGCCTAGGTGTCTTCATCAAGAGCCAAGGAGAAGCTCAAAAGAGAAGACTCTGATGAACAAAAAGATGATGGAAAAGGGTCTAGACCATATAACTTCATCAAGTATATATTTCTAGTAGAAGTACACAACCTCTATCCATTCATGGTTTAATTACAAAGCCAATCCAAGAAATGTTAGAAAGGAGTGAAAGCGGGAGAAGAAGCAATGAATTCAACAATGGTCGCAACAAAAGGTCCATGCACAAAATGAATCCACAAGGATCCTTCAAAAATGAATAAAATATGCACAAATAGGAGTATGCCCTCCTAGCTCATGACCACATGTGTGAGAGCAAGAATGGAGTCAACATGAATGGTCCACCACTCAAGTGTATCTGACCTCGTCAATAAGAATATGTGGGATCTCCATTACCTCTTTAAGCTACATGTGTGAGCACCAAGTATTAAGTTGTCCCACCCATGTGATGGAAGGCATGCCAATGGAATCTCAAGCCACACGTGTGAGGGGTCCAAGGTAGATAAATCACAACTACAAGTCAAAGTGTGGTCTTCAAGGAGTAACCACCACCCAAATGTAGTAATGACCTCATAACAACCTCCTCCATGTCATCCAGCCTCAACAAACTTTAACTAAGCTCATGAATTTGGGGTCAGCCCCATCCTCCAGCAATAAAATAATCAAAGAAATATAATGGGGCGCCTCAACATGTGTTCCAAGAGATGAGTGCTCCCTCAAATATCGATGTATATGTCATAAAATAATCATGTAAGTGTGAATAGGACCAAAATGAGCTGGGGCACTCAAATAATATGCTTTCTCATAATCAAATGAATGTCAAATCAAGGCTATATCAGTGCAATGAACCTCCAAATGTGCCCAAGTCAAGTGCTCCACCTAGGACAATAAAGCATGATGTCCAACTACAAACTGAGTATGAAACATATCCAAGGAGGCTAGAGTGCTAAATTTAGATGATCTCCACCATATGAAAACGTGTCAAAGCAAATCTAACCATGCTGGAATCATATCATAGTACACCATCAATATATGAAATATCCATAACAACTATACCATGCTCACACCACATACTGCCAATATGCCAAAGGGATTGTGAGCTATGCAAATCTGTACATCCTCGACATGCAAACCAAGTCTCATTGCTAATGTATCATCATAATACAAAGGGACATCAAAGTAGCCCGGGTGGTGAAAATCCATCAATCAATACCAAGGGGTACATATATCATTTTCCTCTAGACATCACAACACTAATCATTTTCCTCTAGGCATCACAGCACCCACTATTGAGCAGTGGTCAGTAATTAAATTACCATAAGGGTAATGCCTGGGAAAATGTGTGCATCCATAAAGTAACCCCTGGCTTCATCTGAAAGCTGAAGTACATGTATCATCAAGATACGTGTGAAAAATGCAATTGGAACATGCTAACTGATCCTCATACATCATGAGGGGTGACAAGTTATATTTCCAGTTTTATGACAGCTCCTAATGATGAACATTGGGAAACTGCCAACAACCAAGAGAGTTTTGAGGTATGTACAAGGTACCTTGGAGTATGGCATCTTGTATGATAGAGGTGAGGATTTCTAGTTGACAGCTAGCATAGATTCAGATTGAGCAGGTTCTGTAGATGATAAGAAATCTGCTAAAGGTTATGTTTTTACTCTTGGTATAGGTGTCGTTTCTTGGTCGAATTAAAAGCAGCATGCAGTGGCACCCCCCTCTCTTGAAGCAGAGTATAGGGCAACACTGTTTATAGCTTATGAAGCAGTATGGTTGTGGAGGATCCTTGCTGATTTGCAAGTAGAACAAGTGGATACAACTACACTTTAATGTGACAATTGAAGTGTATTCAAGTCTGCAAGAATTATGGCATTTCAAGAGCGGACAAAGCATTTGGAGGTCCATTGTTACTATATTTGTCAGCTTGTGGAGAATGAAGATATCGAGCTACGATATTGTGCAGCTTGTGAAGAATGAAGATATAGAGTTACAAGTTGTGCAGCTTAGGATATTCACCAAGCCTTTTGGTCCAGATAATTTTGAAAAGTTTAGAGATGAGTTTGTGTAGTTTCCCATATGACCATTAAGGAAGGGTGATATTCATGTTTTATAATGTTCATATTGTAATGTATTGCACTTTTGTGTTACTGGTCTGAACAAAGTAATATCCCAAGTGCTTTTAATTAAGTTGCACGCCTTTTTGGTTATGTATGGTGGTTGGCACCAACTTATGTCTCTCTCATGAGACACATCATTGTACATGTGTTTCTCATTATTAAATTGAATAATATACTCTCTCCTTCTCTGCAACTTTCTCTCTCTCTCTCTCTGCAACTTTATACTCTTTGTGTGCATCATTTAATAGAATATTGACAAGATATGCCAACAATCTTGATGTTTTCGGAGTTTATTATGTTTGATGCAATGGTGCATCCTATACTGAACTGTGAAGTTCCATAATCAGTAATCATTTTGTGGATCTTTATGCTTCTAAATTTATTCTGTTCCTCTTAATTATATATTGTTGATGTGCGATTATCTGACATTATGAATCCAAGCCTAATCTGATTTGTAATACAGTATATAGAGCGGTTATACTAAATCTATTTTGTCTCTAAGTCATGTTTTAATCCTACTGCAGCTAGGCCAGGCTTTGAAACATCGGGGGCGAGTTCTGTTAAGTCTCATTTGGAACCTGTTCCACTTACAGAGGATGGTATGCTTCCACCAAATTTTGTATTGGAAGATCCTGATTCTCACTATATCTATGTTTGTAAAAAGCTTCTGAAGATAGACTTTTAATCATCTAATATCACGAGAATGAGTTGAGTATCATTAAGTTATATATTTTCTGATTGAACATTAGTAGTGAGATCATCTTTAGCTGATCTTTAAAACATAGCTACAGGAAACATTACCTCCTTAAGATGAATTGCTCGACTTTAATTGTCTCTACTTAAATTCATTCTTCATACAGGTCAGGTAGGAGAGAATCTGTTTGTTTCTATTAGTAATATGGGTTACTCCATGTAGTATATTATTTGATTATTCCTGAATCTTTAGGTTGAGAGATTATCATCATAGTGGAAAATGCCTTGTGCATGGAAATTCATGCCAGGAAGAAAAGCTGATAGCCATGCAAGGGAAAACTTATTAGAATGTTTCGCTTGAATTTGGATTCAAATATTACACAATTACTGAAGAACTTTCCAGGATTTCTGGTCCCTGTGATCAGGTGCAAGTTATAACTCAAAGCATGTGATTTCTAGTATTTGTTCTAAGTGTTTTGTGGAAGAAACCTAATTCATGCAAGTTCCAATACTTATGAAACCTTTCTTGTATGTGTTACATCTGATGGTAGAGTCTTAGTACTGTCCTACAAGAGGAGACTGAGAACTCTTCTGGAAGGGTCACATTCAAAGAAGTTGACATTGGCCACAATCTGGTGTCTCATTAGGTTTATTGAGGGCCAGCTCAAAAATACAAGCCTGGGATTTTTCCAGGTTGATTGTACATACAAAGGCAGAGTTACGGGTTCAGTATGGTTATCATGTTGTATTGTTTCCTTGCCCTGTTTTGACTTTGGTTTCCAGTTTCTGCTATTCTATGGAGGGCAAATTCATGACAAACAGGAATTTTGACTTTTTGAGACCCACGAGAGAAGTTTTCTGATTGGGATAGGGCTTGCTGCTGAGAGAGATTTTTACTGCTTCGGCCAACATCATATATCTGGCTCTGTTAAATCTTCTCTTTTCCTTGTCATTCTATTATTTTATTTTCTTCTTCAGGTAATAACAAACAGCTCTGGCCCAATTGGGAACAGGCCTGATTTTACTACGTATTCGTGGCTCAAAGTTAGCCATTGAGGTCTAATGTTATGTACATTACTATGATTCACTTCTGCATGTCATGAATATCAATGCTGTTCTAACTCTGAATTACTTGATCATCTGATTTTATGTTTAGTTAGAATATTAAGGTTCTTGATCCTAAGTTATAGCATATTTATATAAGAAAGAATGCACATGTATACTTTGTTTTTCATGAGTTTTGTGTGATGCTGAAGCATGGGCTTGCATGGGCTTGGTGGTTATGTGTTTATAGGTAGAATTAGTGTTTTTCAGCTTGTAGAATGCAGTTATATGAAGATTCTTGTTGGTAAAGGCTTTCAAATAACTATCCGTACATGTATTCAGAGGAAATGGGAAACACATAATGTGGTTTGACTGTCATTTCATAGGGAGAGGCAGAGCATCCTATAATGAGTGTGTTCTAGTAATAAGGTAGCACCAAGGTAAAAAGTATCCCAAAGCTCTAGATGGGTTTCAGAATTTGATGGTTTGGGAATATTTGCTTCCAACTATAACTCTGTTATTTTATTTTCTTCTTCAGGCCATAATAGATCTGGTTCAATTGGGAACAGACCTGGTTTCACTATTTTTTCATGGCCCAAAATTAGCTGTTGAGGCCGCATTACTATGAATTAACTTGTGCATGCCACAAAGATCAACGCTGCTCAACTCTGGATTTCTTGATCATCTGAATTTGTATTTAGAGTACATATTAAGTTCTTGATCCTAAGTTATAGCATGTTTAGATATGAAAGAATGCACATGTATGCCACGTTTTCTGTAAGTTATAGCATGTTTAGATAAGAAAGAATGCACATGCATACCACGTTTTCTGTAAGTTCATAGGTAGATTTAGTGATTTTCAGCTTGAAGAATGCAGCTATGTGTAAATTCTTGTTGGTAAAGGCTTACACAAATACCATTTATAATTCTATTTAGAGGAAATGAGGAACAGAGTGTTATTTGACTGTCGCTTCATAGGGTGATGCTGAGAGTCCTATAATGAATGGGTTCTGAGGCTGATACACTCGTAGTAATTTTCTGTACATTACTTTGAATTATTGCATATTTGCATTGTGCATGCCATGAAGATTGCTTGATCATCTGTTTTTGTATTTACATGGAATAATGACTTGGTCCTTAGTTATAACATGTTAAGATAAGAAAGAATGCACATGTATGCTATGTTTTTCATGAGTTTTATGTGATGCCAAAGCATGGGCTTGGTGATTGTTATCATGTATTTCCTATTTATAGGTACAATTTGTTTTTAAGCTTGAAGAATGCAGCCACTGATCCGTAAATGAAGGACTTATAGCCCACGTGTCACCAACGTGGATCTCTGCTGAACTAAACAATAATCCTCTGTTTTCAGTGCAAACTTCTCTGCTGCTAAATGCCAACAGGCATAAAAGAATGGTTGCTGAGAACTGTCTTCAAACTTGTACATTGCTTTGTTTTTGTAGCTCTGTGCATGAATGGAATCCTGTTTCTGAGATGGATTACACTGCTTGGTTTACTTGCTTATGGTGTCCAGACCAATGCCCAACAATGGGAAGCAAATCCACTCCATTTCCAAGTCAGTTACATCACGTACTTTGTGTATCGAATATGCAATCACAGAAATCTGTTTGCACAATCTCTGTCAAGCACTCTAAATCAATTGCCCGTTCGTACATCTTGCTCATATGAGCAATAACGGGGAAAATTGCTTTTACAATTACAAGGCACCAATCCATAAATGCAAGTAACAGTTCAAATATATGGCTGTAGCTTAGTTTACACAATGAAAATTCCTCCAGCAAACTGATAAAGAAGCAATTTGGGTAATCAAAACCCATTGGGGATGAGCGTGAGATAGAGCATCACCTAATAGAATACAACTTGTATATAAGTTTATACACTCAAGTGTTGAATTTTCATTAGTTTTGTTAACATTAGATTTACCATAGCATTTTGATATTTTTTTAACATTCAATAACCATATACTGAAACAAAAAGAAACAGATAAACAAACACAAGAAGACACAAAGATTTATCCTGGGAAATCCTTCTTCACAAAGGAGAAAAACCCAACAAACTTTTCTTAGAGAGAATATCCTTGCCAATACAATATAACCAAGAACCAGTTCTACCCTCTAGAGCAGACCAACAAAGAATAATACTTTATCCACAAGAGATAACCCAACAATGCAGCTACATCAAACCCTAGCCAGAGCGCTAGAGTATCTGGCCTCCACCAGCGTACCATCAAGACAAAAGATAAACCCTAGCGAGGGTTATGAGGAAACCCTATCCTACCTGCGCCCTTCTTCCATCCTTTTTCGTTGGATTGCTGCAGCTGCAACTCTCCACTAAACTTATGCTCTAGATGAGTGAGTGTGTGACAAATGAGGAAAGCGTCACCATTATTTATACTGGACTGGGCAGGTGTCTTTTCCAGTAGGGTCGACCTGTCTTCCTGGAAAATATATTTTCACTTTGCCTATTTCCTGTGGGGCCGACTTCTCTTCTGGAGCATTATATTTTTTTATTATTCTTCTGTGGGGACGACTTCTCTTCTGGGGTCTTCTAATTTGTTCTAAGGCTTCTTTGATCTGTTCAATTGTTATCCTCTGGCATCTTGGCATCTTCATCTCTAAGAAACGTTGTCCTAGAGGTGAATACCTCCCGCTGCTACCAAAAACATCAACACCAAGTAATTAATGAATCATATAATACATGGCTGTAGGGTATTGTTCCTCAGATCATAAATTAAGCTAGTGATTGAACAACCACCAAGTCGACTGTATAATGTGGTGTACACAGCAGGTTTCACATCACTGACTTAGCAACCAACCAATGACTTAGCAAGATGGCAGTGATGCTGAAATTTAAACCAGCAATTCAATTGAAGGAGAAATCCATTATAGGTGGTCTTAAGGTAATTGTCATCACACAGTTGAGAGATGAATTAGATACAATGTGTTGGTTGTAATTGCAGCGATCAAACACTGGGAATCGTGTTCAAGCAAGCAATGAAAGGATAATTTGAACTATGTGAGTCGATTGGCATATAGATGCAAGCAAATTGCTATAAATTACCAATGGATGGAATGGTTTGCAAGGCAGTTAGGAAAGAGCAGAACAGAGTTAGTAACTCATTATGGAAATAGAAATGATGGCCAACAGCTGTCAATCTCCCACTATCGATTTCATCTGGCTCTAAGATAATTGGTTTTGTCTAGCTCTTAGATAAGTGGCTTGAGATAGCCAATGGTTGTAGCCTTCACAACGGTTTGAGGAAATGGCTATGTGAAACACTTTTGTTTGTTAATTGAACATAAAACACACAAGGATGTGTCAAAATGAAGCAATCAATTGACAAATGTCAAACACAATTAAATGAATCCACATAGCAATTAACACACCATAACAATGCAGATTTTATCTTGGAAACCTAATTGGGAAAACCAGCATTCAAATGGCTTTGCTTAGTATTTATTTTTGACAAATGTAGAGTTATAATGCAGTGTGATGGCTCTCTGGGATATTTTGTAGTTTACATAGCAAATATTTTCTTTCTCGTTCTCTCCTACTCCACAAAAAAACCCTTCTAGATCAATTTGCCAAAGTATATAGGCAACATCAGGGTTGGTTGGGTTATTGGAAGGCCAAGCATCCTTGTCCCTTCATTCCCCATTCTCCAACGCTCTCCCATATTTTCCTTTGTTGGTAGTTTTCCACTTCAAAGTTCTTTTTGTTCTTATGTTTTGGCACTTGCATTGTCATTGTTTGAACTCTCAATTTTGTCGATTGTTTGTAAGAACAAAGTCTCATTAACCATTCATCGTTTGTTTCAGATCCATTTTGGATCGACTATGTATTGATTCTAGTTGGTAAAGGCTTACACAAATAGCTATCCAAATTGTATTTTGAGGAGATTAAAAACACAATAGGATTTTGGCTCACACTTTATAGGGTGAGGCTGAGCGCCCTTTAGAAATAAGGCATCACCAAGGTTGAAAGTTCCCTATGTGTTTTTGGATTAGATGTTGAGGGGTATTTTTCCTGCATAAAGATTTCTACTAATAGGTTTGTGGTTGTAGTTTTATGTTTTGTTACAAGGCTGGTTGACTTTAATATTAGCATGACTCTAATTATTGTTATTATTACTATTATGTGGGAAATTAAGTGTTATATTGCAAATTTTATAAAATAAATCTATATGTTTCAGTGCTGTGGTCCCTTATACAATCAAAGGTTGGACGAGCCCACATTCCAAACTTAGCCCCATGATTATTAGAGCTCGATTATATATAATTGAAAATGTAGCATATTACATTACAAATCGATATATAGTTACATCTAGGTGAGAAAGAATGGGATACAAGATCCCTCTTTCTCCATACGCTTTTGGGGTATTAACATTCCAATATTACTAAAGTTAGTGTATATAAATGTTTGTGTGATATGGTTATTTTATATTGGTGACATGTGAGTGATGTGGTATTTGTTGGAATTTTTCTGGGGACTTTCAATGCAAATTCAAAATTTCTAGTTCAACCTTGAGGATCCTTGGATCTATTCCTTGTGAACTTTCATCCTTTGAGTTAAATCTGAAATATAAATTACAATATATATTTTTCACTTATGTCCAACCAAATACACAGTCAACCCAATGAAGTAAACAACGAAAAAATGTGCTTTAAGGGAACAATGTTTCAAGGCTTTGGGTCAGACTTCCCAACATAAGTTAGATTTGAAATTACTTATTACAACAAATTCATTACAAAGATATATCTGCCCTTTTAACTTCTATATGTTTGTCAAATTACTTAACAAAATTTGCTCTCTGTTATGTAAAATCAATGTGCATAACTAGCATTAGAAACAACTCAATCACCATTAGAACATAAGCTGAAAATTAGAGTTGTAGGTACACAAAGTTTGAACAACGAACAATTCTTCATATATATTTAATATAAAGTTACAAGTACATACCAATAGCTTAATGCACGTTGGTACATGCCATGTTTTCCAAATTCTAGCTAGGGCATCCACCTTAAATAACAAACCCTAGCCATTGACTCCTCTTAGCTAGGAGTCACTCCCAATCGACATTGATTGTTTCACTAGGGATGCACAAAAAGTGTATACACATGCAAGTCCTTTTTTGACACCTACTGTTGCATCACACAAGTGTACAAAATAAAACAAGATAGTCTCTTTTAATCTGAAGTCTTTTTGTATCTTCTTCACATCAAGCACTCCAAGTAGTATCAATAGTATCAAGGTTTCTAAATGCAACAAAACCTTAGTCTTCTTCTCTCACAACAAGTGCTCCTTTTGCTTCTTTAGGGTTTCTTCCAAACCTTAGCTTCATTTTTTTTCTTAGAGAAAACCCTAACCTTAAAGCCTTGCTTGAATCAACTTAAGGACACTAGCGTTTAAGACCAAAAAAGTAAAGTACAACGAAGAAGAGTACATATGAAAGAAACAAGCTCACTCTAGTTCTTTAATACAAGTATGTGATTAATGTGATGATTGAAAATACTCTCCTCACTTTGCATATATGGAAGGTGAGGGAGGCCAACAATAATAAAGTGGACATGATCCAAAAACAAACAACCTTAACTAATTACTATATATCTCCACATGTGATGTGCTCAAACTCTTGGTGACATGTGTCAAGCTCAAAGGTATTCACATCCAACAAACAAGGGTCTCAAGGTGAGCACTCCATAAGAAGAGTCACCAAGTCCTCCATATGCACCTCATGAAAAATGTCATAATGCCACATAAGTCTCCATCCACCTAAGGAAGTTCGTCATGTAAGCATCAAGTCAAGGTACAACGATCCATGAGTTAAGTTATATCCAATGTGTATGCTCATTATAGTATAATCAAGGGTCGTCAACACACCATGCACTCCACATCACATATAGCATCCCTAAGCATGGTGTAAATAGTTTCAAAGCAACTGCAAAAGCTAACACTCTCTTGTGACAAGGAAAGGATTTTTACAAATATTGATTTTCTCCCCCTACATATTGTTGATTTTTACTGTGTTTTCTCACTCTGCAATTTATCCCAATCCCGGTTTCAATCACTCCTTATCACTCCAAATGTTTAATGCCCATTCCCAATATTAATGAAATTTGCAGACATTAATATGCATTAAATATTAAAATGA
>ML777567.1:514593-562509 GCA_009831015.1 Picea engelmannii | reverse complement strand
CCGTCACATCTCTTCTCAGAGATAAGCTGCCACCATTCTAGCGAGTCTTTCACTCTGTATTTTTACAGTCTCTGTACATTTCTCTGATTAATAGAAATCGTGTATTACTGTATATCTATGTTTATGGTTGCATCTCTGATACACTTCTGTTATATTATTGAATATCTGCAATATCTCTGTGCATTTCTTTATTATATCTCCGCTCTCATTTCATGCCGAAAATAATCTGGATCATATGATCATTTATTTGAATGAGAAGTGAGATCGTCAAGATAATCTAAGATGATATGAGCTAGGTCATGAAAACAATATGACTTGGTTGGATAAAAGGTGGCTCCAACATTTTTTAACCCGAAGGGAATAATACTATATGAAGAATTTCCCTAAGGGGTAGGAAAGGTAGTCTTGTATTGATCCTATTGGGAAATCCCATCATCATTGTAACCTAAGAACTCATCCATAAAATAAAGGATCCCATTTTCAACACATGCATCAATAATTTAGTCGATGACTAGTGTTAGGTAATTGTCTTTAGGACAAGTGTGATTCAAATCACAGAAATAGGTATAGAGAGGAATGGTGCCTTGTTTCTTAGTGACATGGGCCAAGTTAGAGATCCATCAAGTATATGCAATTGGATAGATGATTCCAACTTGATGAACTTTATCAAATTTTTCTTTGATGGAAGTAGCCTTAACAGGGTGAATACATCGTTGTTTTTACCAAATAGGGATGGAATTTGGCCATGTATCGATGTAATGTTAAACAATGGCATGATCGAGTTAGGGAATCTTTGAATAGGACCAATCAAAGACATCACAAAATTCTTGGAAAAGGGCCTTGTAAGAAACAATCTCTTAAGGGGAACAACTTGCTTCAAGAAGGATGTTTTCTGTGACACTGAGCGTATAAGAGATATCCACCTTAATGGTGGAAAAAATATTGGCCATGGTAGCTTCCTGAAATGCATCAGGTGTAAGTATAGGATTCTTGAACCAATCAATTTTTCCAGGGGGAGAAATTCCTTCATTTCAAGAATATATTGCTTAGTGGGATTCATAGGAATAAATGCATCTTGAGGTAAAAAAAAGGAATGATGGTGCATATCATCCCATGGATGACCAAGAATTGTAAGGGCTTCTAAAATCGCTTCATCTAGGTGAAAGATAGGGGCACCATGGCCCTCTCATTTAGGAAATACTGTTGTAGTGGTAGAAGAATGCAAAGTAAGGTTAGTAGACCCTCAGTCAACTCCATAGGAATGAAACTTTTGGCTCACATAGGAGAATTTGATGGGGAAAGGCGAAATTGATGATGAAGCCAAAGGGATGGTGGGCACCGAAGGGGCGCTTCATTGAACATTTGATGTATCCAAAGAGGGTTCATAAGATGATGGTTCGGTTGAAGTTGAAACGTAAAATATGTGGATATTATTCTCTTCTGATTTTATAGAAGGAGGTCTGATTTCAACTATTGGATTGGCCTCTCCTTGAAAAACAATTGATGTTGAAGGACAACATCATAAAAAACGAGAGATTGTTTATTCTCTAGAGAGGAATCAATATGATGAATGATGATGAGGGCATCCCAAAGATGGGGTATCTTTGGACAATGGTGAGAATAATGACCATAAGCATCACATAATGCAAAAGGATGGTTGGTATGTAAGGGTTTAATGTGATTTGTAAATGATTGAAGGAGAGAAACCTCCACAATGGAAGTGGATGGTTCAAGGTCTAAATCATGTTAATTAAAAAGTTCTCATAACTCTAGGAGCGATGGAGAATTATTGGTTTCATGTCTGGTGAGATCGCATAAAGCACAAGGAGGAATAGGTCCAATCACGATGGATGGGGTGGCCATAACTTGTCTAGAGACAATGGTGCCCCCATCTTTCTTCATTTTCCCCTCAACTCCAATTCCTTTTCCATACATGGTGGAAAGAGGTTGGACCTTTGTGGATTTAACAGAGGACACATGGGTAACACCGACAAGCTACATAGGTGTTAAAAAAAATTGAGGAGTGGGTGTTGAAGGTGCAAGAGGGGTTGGGGGATTTAGGTATAATGTATCCATCATGGGAGTGACTATTACTCATGGGGGGGGAATAATAAGGGGAATTGCGGAAAGGGAGACCCATAGGTGGGACTTCCTTTCCATGATGGTGTTGAATAAACAATAGCAATGGGCTCACTAGGTGGTTGCGATGATGATGCACTATACGAGGAAGGTGCTGAGGCAACATGTTATTGGGATGTTGTCACCATAAAAATTGGATGGAATAGGGGGTGTCACTAAAAATAGGGGACCATAATAAGTGCCAAGTGATGTAGAATATTTGAAAATTCTAGGACAAACATCCATGAATTAGGATATGACTTGGTTCCCATCCACTAAAGGCAATACAATGCCAGGGTTAAGCTAAGCCTTGTGATCGTAGTAAGTAATTTGGTCAATGGTAATAATATTCTTTTCATGGAGGAAGCTCATGGTATGGAAGACCAAAGAGGAAACTTCCTTCATCACATACATGTAACTACATCCTAAAAGGATGTTGTCGTCCAATGGGGCATGTGCAACCTCAACATCAATGAGAACTTGTTTGCTAACCAATTGGATGGGAACATTTTGATACAATCCTTTAGGTTGGGAGGGTCAACCATCATATTCACAGAGGGTGATGGTAGATGGAATGAGTTCAATATATCCTAACCTCTTCTAGACACTAGAATACATAACACAAGTAGTCGTACCCTCATCAATTATGCAAAGATGAATCACAACACTATTAATAACAACTGGAAGTTGAAAGGCAACAAAAGGGGTGAGATGAGGCTCAATTTGTTCAATATCAAAGGTAATCATGTTATAATCTGAAGTATCGACCACACCTAATGTAGATAGTAAGATTTATTTTGTGTAGGATAAGTTTGGATAACTTCTAAAGATGACATTGTTGCAGGAGACTAGGATAAAACATCAAATATGCTATAATTATGGGTAGTTTGTGCATGGGGATTATGGGAAATACATCATAAAGGAACCTTTGAAATCTTGGGGGGAAGATGTATAATATGTTGGGGAATTTGTAAAGGTCCATTACTAATCAATGGAGGGTTGTTAGATTCAATAGGAAGAGTTTTAGGGGGGCATGCTATACTAGCAAGTTTAGGTTGAAAGGTTAATATCTACCAAGTTCATGTATAATATTTGGAAGGTCCCATCTCCCGAATTGTTAGAGTTTGTGTGTTGACTAGAAGATATGTCCTTTGGAGTGGATATAAATATTTGTTTTGGAAAAGGGTGTGTAACAACACTAGTTATGACGATAAAGACAGGTTAGGTTGAGTAATAGTCTAATTTGGGGTCTCTCTAGCTTTATCAGGCGATTCCTTCAAATGAAGCAACTCAAGTATAAGTGGACAGTTATGAGTATAATGTCCATAAATGATACAAAGAGTTCAGGGGTGATTAGTACAAAGTTTAGGGTTTATACTTTGTTTTGGTTGGGAATTATGATATTGACTCTAGTTTGTAGCATTTTGATTTACTCCAACATTATTGGGTGGGTAATTCTAGTTACCCTTCATTCCCTTGATTCAAGTTTTGGTCATTCTATTTCACTTTATGCTTATTCGTATTTTATTTTTATTTTTATTTGGATTCTAGTTGGGGGTTTGGAGCACTCTACTGAGCATAAACCTAGCCTTGTGGAGGGGGTGTAGTTTGACCAACATTGGCTAGAGGTAGAGGTAACATGGTTGGAGGTATTGAGGTTGCTAGCAGAGGGCCAAGAAAGGGATAATATGGGTTTGTGACCAACCCAATACAAAAGGAACTAGTGCAAATATGACTGGGCACATGTGGATGTGCAAGAGGACTTGAATAAGATGTGATAGATCCTACTTGAGATATGGAATCATAGGGATGAGGTGGAGGATTCAGATAATTGTAAGGCATTGGGGGACACCTTACATAAGGTGAGGCATAAGGAGTACTAAATATACCATATGGATTACCATACATATTAGGTATAGGGGGATAAGGAGACATATTTCTTTGTGAAATATACCCAATGACTTAATCAGTAGCGTGGGATGCCACTAGTGCAGATAAGTCACGTTAGCGAGAGTAAGGAGAAACATGAAAAATGGTATACAAATATCTTGACTAGGCATAAATCAAGTCATATTATTGGGCTTTTTAAATGGATTCCTCCTTAGTTTTGGGTATGTTTATGGCCATGTATTTGGTGGTAGGAGGAAGTAAGGACTTCAAGAACCAACCCATGGGGAATCTGTCATTAATTTTGTCCTTACACAAACTAGGAAACCTATGACATTCATGAATATGATAAGTGATATGGGTAGCGGTAGTTTGACAAAAGTTGATAAGGATTTAAATCCCTACATCATCACAAATTAATAACTGAAAAAAGGTTACGAACACTTTGGAAATGGACTCAAAAGTGTTATGGGTATTAGTAGGTTGATCAATATACCATTTGGTAACCACACTTGTGAGGGCATGTTGAAACAACCTAAGTCTAATAAATTCATCTGTGATACTATTTGATGTACACATAAGGTGAAATAATATGATATGATTGGAGGGGTTCTCTTTGGCATGGTCATCAAACTGAGAAATATCAAAGGGAAACCTGGATGACATGGATGACCAAGCAACATCATGTCAAATAAGATAATTTATGTCAAATCGAGAAGATTCAACCCAACCATATAAGGTAAGGTGGGTTGAATTTGAGTCTGAGGTTTATTTTGAGTATGATTAGTTTCTGCCATGATGGGAAGTGGGGTTTTAGATGGGGTAGATGGAGGTAAAATAATCGAAGGGGGACTAAATATAGGTGCAACTGAACTAGATGGCCTTGAAGGGGATGGTGGTTCTAAATCCAAGGAAATGAGCTATCTGAATTCAAAGATAATGAACCTGAAGAGGGACTAAACTGTTCAACTCTAACTCGTTGAGTGGGAGATAAGACATGACTAGGAATTCCTAATGGTGGAAGGCCTTGGAGTCTACAATATAGTCTCCTAAGGTGCATGATTATTACTAGGTGTTAATACCACTGTCAATGGTGCAATCCATCTATCAAATAAATAGAGTCACAAGATAAAACAATTAAGAAATACGTGATCAAACAAACATATTATGTGCTTAGGTGGTGCAACAAGTGGTTTCAACTGTGTTTAAATCAAAATGTAAATTTTTTAATTGAAGCTTTCGTCCTATAAAAGAAAAATACTCTAGCCAAGAGAAAAACTAAAAGTGATCAACCAAGCCTAGAATATACATCCCTTCCAAACTATTTCCTCTAAATGGTTATGAGGACCATAAAAAAAAGATAATAAAGAGAAGAACGAGGGCCTTCCAAACACCTACCATGAGAGGTGTTGAAATCCACCATGGAGATGAGTGAAATCGTGATAGAAGCAATTATAACTAGGAGACGAAGGGTGATGAAATCCTAATGTCCCATAGAAATTTGTCTCGGGTGCCCTCCCTCCTTTGAGAGCCATCTGAGTAGGAACCCAATAGAATAGAAACTAAGCCATCTCTTCATAGATATGTGCAACAAGTTACCTTGAATTTAATATGAAATCAAATTGTTGAGGGATCTATTAGTCCCTAAACCTGTTTCTACCATTCCGTTCCTAAAATTTAGCCTATCCATTCATAAGCCTTTTTCTAAGCCAAATTTGTCTTTGGTTGCTGCACATTTTATCTTTACTTTTCATTTTTGGTGTGATTTCCTTTGCTTAAATTCATTGTCATTTTCTTCTTATAAGGTATGTTTAGAAGTCATTACATGGATTAATATGTGTCACATCAAATTTGTTTGGTTTACATTTCCAATTAAAGGTATTTTCCCAAGATCTAAACGATAAATAGGTTCACTGCAAGAATGATGTCATTCTTGTAGCACACAACAAACATAATGACTAAAAGGTGTGTTTCAAGATTCAAGTTCTTTGACAATACATTACGATCATGCAGGAGTATTGTGCAAATGGTTGTTTCATATTTCAAGTATTGTTTTATCCATAGCATGATCGATTGAGTATGAGCTATATCTGTGTGTACCTTCATCAAGCTCAAGTGTCAGGTTATGATCTAAAACATTCAAAATCATCATTTGAAACATTTAAAGTGTTTTGTAATGGGAAGAAATGTTTAGATTATTATTAAAGGAAGCCAAACCCTTCTGTGTTAGTCATTCAGTGGAGGTCTTTCTTAACCTCATTTCCAGGAAAAAGGAAACTCCTGACATACAAGTTGAGAAATATTTAGAGTTGAGACGAAGCAAGAGGAATAAAGGCAAGCATCCTGTAGACTATCCTAACTGACCCAAAACCAAACCCACAAATAAGCTAAGACTCAATGCTAAATCTTTATTCAAATATTCTTTGAAGAAAGAAAAATTGATCATCATAGATGATGAGACCTCTGAAAAGACTCCTGAAATTACTAGGAAAGAAAAGCTGGCAACTAAAACAATAAGATAGATGCATATGAGGAAAACAAAACATGGTAAAAGACAAAAGATGTCTGTTGAAGATGAGCTCTTACAATGATATGATGAGACAAATAACCACTCTATTCTCAGTCCTATATTGCCATAATATTATATGGAGAAGGGAACATCCAACTTACCTAAACCTACAAAGAAGGACATTATTGAAGTGAAACCCTTAAAGGGACATAAGAATGAAATAAGGCCTAGAAAGCCTAAATGTTCAGTTGACTTAAATAGGCCTGCATTAGAAGAAGACCAATATGAAGATAGGGCTGAAACAGGGGATGTGAGATCTAGAAATTCAAAATTCCAAGCTACAACAAAAATTGAAGAAAGATGCAAAATTTCCTGTAGGTGACTGTTTTTGCAGTCATCTTCTGATGTGTTTCCCAAGCAAACTGTGAAGAATTTGGAAAATCCATTCAAAACCCACTTGCAAAATGGGCCAATTTAGGTGATCAATAAGCCGTTTTTTTTGAAAAAAGGGAACCATTTAGGAGGTACAAGTGGAACTTTGGGGCTGATTTTTCCATATGTTTTAGAGTTGCCACCTCATAAATTCGACTTGGATCCTGATCTTGTGCTACAAAAATGGGATTAGATCCATTTATTTAGAATCTTAGTTTGAATTGATTATTGGTAATTAAGCTTTGCATTTATATAAAAAGAAAAATGAATGGAGAACAATAGGGGCTTCCTCTTGGAAGGAAGTTGAGGTCAGTTTTTGTGGTGCTGAAGGAGCATATTGATCTTAATTTGTAATTCCTTGGTACTGCAACATTTTACACTCATTGATAAAACATTCTTATGATAAGACTATTCTCTTTCATGCCTTGTGTTTCTTATATGTTACTTGAATTCATTTGAACCTTTTACAAAGCATTGGTTTATCCCGTTCCTTTTTGAATATTAGTAAAGAATTTGCTGTTTAAAACCATTTGTTACAGGATTTGCATTTGATAATTCTTTTATGTTTATAAATATTATTTGGAAAATAAAATTCTTCTTGCAAGTGAACAAATTGTAAACTTGTAACTTCTCTTTCATCTATTTTATCTCCATTTACCTAATTGCTCAGAATGAATTCCTTTGACTAAGTTAAATGTTGTGGAAACCTGATCTTAAAAGTGTAACCAGATCATTTGTTGTCCAACCTATCCACTGCATGATCCACAAACCAACCTATAAAATCAACTTGATTCACGAAAATAAACCATTGCAATATCCGAGGTGCCCTAGCTTTTCCCCTTAGCAGTCAGGTGCAGACTTTATGGATAACATCTTTTGACACTGTTATCGGGGAACATAGTAACAAATAAATATTTCTCTGGGAGAACGACAACGATCAGAACTAGCTCTTGATGATGAATGGGAGTTATATACAAAATTGTGACTGCGGATCATTCACTCGACAACTCCACGATTAAAAGAATACACTAGAGGATGAACCCTATTAACAAAAAAATGAAAAGGTGGAAGGGAAAGACCAGGTATAAACTTATGAGTTTCCTCCATGAACTTATATTCTTTTTCATAAATTCTTTCCTATATTTCCTGTTGCATGTCAGAAGAATTATCCTATGCTTTGTATACTTAGATGACCATAAAGATACAACTGTATATTCCTCCTTGAGGAATGAGGATTTCCCCTCTTATTGCATTGTTGATCTTGATCCATTTTCTTCATCTGAACCATATGAGGATCATGATGTCCATATTTCAATTCCTCCTGAAGATAACCCATCTTGTAAACCCTTTGATACTAAAACTGATTCACTACCTCATGCAATCACTTTTGTACCTTGTCATCATCTCACTGAAGTTCAATCCAATATTCGAGAGGGTTACAAACCTCTGAAGCTTCCATTTATCCTCCATGATTTTCCTCCTAATATTTTAGAGTATCTTCCAAGTTTAATGGAGAAAATCGTATTACAGCTGAGAAACACATGGAATCTTTTGAATGTTTCACATAAAACTTTGAAATCATTCATGAAGATGTGTTTATGAGAACATTCTCTCAGTCTTTACATGGAGATGCTAGGATATGGTTTAGAAACTTGAAGGCAGATTCAATAAGATCATGGGCAGATTTTCATGATCTTTTCCTGACATATTGACGTGAGAACAAATCTTATGACAAATACCTTTTTGAGTTTAGTGCCATGAAGAGGAGGAGGGATGAGCCTGTTGTCAACTTTAATAGGATATTTTGGAACTTTTATGTTAGTATGCCTATTGATATTCAACCATCTGAATCTGCTGCTAGGGTGTTTTACACTGCAACTCATCATCATCCTTATCTAACTTTATTCCTCAGAGAAAGAAGATATTTAAACTTGCAACAAATGTTTACAGATGCTGAGTAAATTGAGGACAACCTTAGAGATTTTGGAAAGCTCTCAGATCAGGTTTGGGACGAAGATGTGGATGCACATGAATTGGATGAAGAAAATGAACAACATAGATCAGATATGGACTTTCATTTATTTCAGCGAGTTGATGCATCATTTTTAGATTCATGTTTTTCTCTAGATCTTGAAATCAACCAATCATATTTTTCTACTGTCAAAGATATGGAAAATTTACATAAGCAAGATGATTTTTATATATAGTGCAAAGTTTTTCCAACTATGAGTATAAGGATGATTGTGATATGAACTTTCTTGCTGATTTTCATGAGGATAATTTTGGAGATGGAGCTGATGACAACCACATTGTAGGTACAATTGATATTATATCATATGTTTCTAATAGTTTGTGTAATGATAAAGTAACTACTCCAAACTTCGATGAAGATTCATCCATATTTGATGAGTATTCATGTCATTCAGTGGATTATATTTTTGCATCAGTCCACATAGAATTTTATAACAATCCTCCTTTATTCAATGACTCTGAAGGAAGTGATATGGAAGATTTAGAAGAGTAATTTTATCTTTTTCTTCAGAGATGATAGGACAATAAGAATTTTGTCAAGAGTGGAGTTTCATTGTGATTCTCAAAGGTAACACATAGGTAACTGACATTGTCAATCTTGAGCATCAGATTCAAGAGTCAGAAATAGAAAAAATCAACAGTAGAGATGACAACCCATTCATCTTAAACAATAGGAAGAGGTAACTTACCATAATTTCTACGATCCTGTGGTTGCATATTTAAAAGATTTTATCAGTTTCAATCCTTTTTCATGGTTTCACTTCAAGTATGGGATTCAATTTCAGAGTGAGTTGCTGTTTCATTTTCAAATTTTTATTTTGACAAAGCATGTTCAAGAAATCTGGTTAGTAGATCAACTGCTTGAATGGTTTGTTCGATTTCACTTGAGAAAACAATTGCAACTGGTTATAGTAGAATGTATATATAAATTAAATCGCTTCACAAGCATTGTGTTTCAATTTTCAGTTTGTAGTTTCAAGATTATGCTTTCAGTTTGGTTTGGTGTATAATAGAATAGAACAAGGACTCCATAGCCCAATGGAGACACTGGTGTGCAGTTAAGTTTGTAGCAGTTTGGTATCTTATTATGTGGAATGGATTGTCTATATTAATAAGGCAAATGTCAGAGAAGAGTTCAAGGGTTGCAAGTTATAGAAATGGAATGAAATAAGGCATAGGTCTGCAATCCTTGATGTATCACAAGGAGAGCATCATCCCCAAATGGAGCCAATTTTAGTCCCTAAATATTTTTCTACCTTTCTGTTCCTAAAATTTAGCCTACCCATCATAAGCCTTTTTCTAAGCCAAATTTCTCTTTGGTTGTTGCACATTTTATCTTTACTGTTCATTTTTGGTGTGATTTCCTTTGCTTAAATTCATCTTCATTTGCTTCTTTTAAGGTATGTTAAGAAGTCATTACATGGATTAAGATGTGTCACATCAGATTTGTTTGGTTTACATTTCCAATTAAAGGTATTTTCCCAAGATCTAAACGATAAACAAGTTCGCTGCAAGAATGATGTCATTCTTGTAGCACACACCAAACATCATGACTAAAAGGTGTGTTTCAAGATTAAGGTTCTTTGACAGTACATTACGATCATGCACAAGTATCGTGCAAATAGTTGTTTCATATTTCAAGTATTATTTTATCCATAGCACAATCGATAGAGTACGAGCTATATCTGTTTGTACCTTCATCAAGCTCAACTGTCAGGTTATGATCTAAAGCATTCAAAATCATCATTCGAAACATTTAAAGAGTTTTGTAATGAGAAGAATTTTTTAGATTATTATCAAAGGCATCCAAACCCTTCTGTGTAGGTTTTTCTTAACCTCATTTACATAAAAAATGAAACCCCTGACATACAAGTTGAGAAATATTTAGAGCTAAGACGAAGCAGGAGGAATAAAGGCAAGCAACCTGTAGACTGTCCTAACAAACCCAAAACCAAAACCACAAATAAGATAAGACTCAATGTTAAAGATTTATTGAAATATTCTCTAAAGAAAGAGAAATTGATGATCATAGATGATGAGACCTTTGAAAAGACTCCTGAAATTACCAATAAAGAAAAGTTGGCAATTAAAACAGTAAAATAGATGCCTATGAGTTAAAAAAAATAGGGTAAAAGACAAAAGGTGTATGTTGAATATGAACTCTTATATTCATATGATGAGACAGAGCATCACTTTGTTCTCAGTCCTGTATTTCCAAAATATTATATGGAGAAGGGAACATCCAGCTTACCTAAACCTGCAAAGAAGGACATTATTGAAGGGAAATCCTTAAAGGGACATAAGCATGAAAGAAGGCCTAAAAAGCCTAAATGTTCAATTGAATTAAATAGGCATGCATAAGAAGAAGACCAATACGAAGACATGGCCGAAACAAGGGATGTATCAGAAAAACAAAGATCTAGAAATTCAAAATTCCAAGCTACAACATAAATTGAAGAAAGATGCATAATTTCTTGTAGGTGACTATTTTTGCAGTCATCTTCTGACGTGTTTCCAAAGAAAACGATAAATAATTTGGAAAATAAATTCAAAAACCACTTGCAGAATGGGACAAATTATGTGATGCACGAGCTGTTTTCTGAAAAAGTGAACCATTTAGGAGGTACCGGTGGAACTTTGGGGCTGATTTTTCCAGATTTTCCAGAGCTACCACCTAATCAATTCGACTTGGATCCTGATTTTGTGATATAGAAATGGGATTATATTCATTTATTTAGAATCTTAGTTTGAATTGGTTATTGGTAATTAAGCTTTGTAATTCTATAAAAATTAATATGAATGAAGAACAATAGGGGCTTCCTCTTGAAAGGAAGTTGAGGTCAATTTTTGTGGTGTTGAAGGAACATATTGATCTGAATTTGTACTTTCTGGGAACTGCAACATTTTACACTCAATGATCAACCATTCTGATGGCCAGACTATTCTCTTTCATGTCTTGTATTTCTTCTTTCTTACTTGAATGCATTTGAACTTTTTGCAAGTCATTGGTTTATCCTGTTCCATTTTGAATGTTAGTAAATAATTTGTTGTTTAAAACCACTTGTTACGGGATTTTCATTTGGTAATTCTTTTATGTTTCTAAATATTATTTGGAACCTAAAATTGTTCTTGCAAGTGAACATATTGTAAACTTGTAACTTCTCTTTCATCTGTTTTATCTCCATTTACCTAACTGTTCAAAATGAATGCCTTTGACTAAGTTGAATGTTGTGGAAACCTGATCTTAAAAGTGTAACCAGATAATTTGTTTTCCAACCTATCCACTGGATGATCCACAAACCAACCTATAAACTGAACTCGATTCACCAAAATAAACCATTGCAATAACTGAGGTGCCCTAGCTTTGCCCCTTAGCAGTCAGGTTCAAACTTTAGGTATAACATGATCTTCAATATTGAAAGATATAGGGGTCTCAATCAACCTCTCGTCCCAACCTTGGCATTATCCATTTCAAAGAATTCCCCTATTGCTAAATGGGTCTTGGCCAAGTCTGATATAAATGCTTTTAAGTTTCCTGATTAGTCAACCACTATGTTTCAAATGTGCATAGTTGTGGTGAATTATTTGTATTCCTATCCCCACAAGCCTAACTTAGCTACAAAATTATTTTGGCCTCAAGTGGGGATTTAATGAGATAAGTTAGATGGTTGATTTCATGTTGAGCTTTGGGTCATGAACTAAGCACTTAATTAAGGAGTGAAGTGAGTGTATTGTGGTGTAACCAACTTTGAAAACAAATGTGCTTGAAACAAAAATACTTGCAACTAAAGAGACTTGAAATTGAAAATTTACTAAGTTCAAGTGAAGATAAATACTAAAGCAAAAGATACTCGTTCTTTGTCCAAAATAAAGCAAATTTCTATTTGAACCTATGTATGGACTAGGATTTAGATAGACATGCTATTTCAAAATGAAAGATTGAAATGAAGAAGTCAAATACTAAAAGCATGAGGTGTTATTTTCTCTAACTAATTAAACTTTCTTTTGAAATGAAAGACTTCTTATAACAACAAGCAAATGAATATTTAAAACTAAAGAAGAAGTAAAGAGCAAGCTAGAAATAGTAAAGAAAAATGCTTCAAATAGAAAGTATGAAACTAGGGATAAATACTAAGGAAAAAAACTTTTCTTCATCAATATTTCTTTGATTTGAAGCAAATTCAAGTAACTACTAAAGCTGGTAAAAAATCTGAAATAAGTATGTTGAGTAAGAAAGATGCAATGCAACAAATTAAAACCCTAAAAGTGGAAACTACCAGGAACCTTAGGGGGTCTCTTTTCTACCTACAATGTTTATATTAAATTGCATTATAGTACAACACTGACAACCTATTATCCTAGGAGAACCCTATAGGGAGATTGTTTAAACTAGGATAAAACCAGATTTTTTTATTTTTTTAAACTAAGAATAGTGCAAAAAATGGCCAAAAAACGCACACAACTAGTATGGGAAAATGGCCAAAAAATGCATTGGACTAGTGTGGAAAAATGATAAAAAATTTCTCTAAACCAATGCATAAATTTGGATAGAAGTTGCATTGATTCAGTACATAAAATAGGGCCAGAAGTTGCATTAGAGAAGTGCACAAAAGGAGCCAAAATTTGCATTGTACCTAAAAATGAGAGGTGAAGTTGCTAGGTTATATTTGAGGTTGAAACACGGGTTTCCAACTAGAAAACCTGTTTGAAATAGTAACAGATAGAAACATAAAACATCTTCAAGTTTAAACACTATGAATCCAAGGTATGGGGGGTTAACAAGCACGCCAACAAATGGGGAAGAAGATCTAGATCAAGGTTGTAGTGGAGCTGCCAATATGTTGGTGGGTATTTGTTACAAGGGTGAGCAAAACCCCTTTAACTCGATGGCTGTGGATCAAACCATAAACAAATGGCTAAAGTGCATAGAAGTAAAACCCTAGATCTATTCACATACCTTAAACCCTCATTCATACAAGAAGTAAAAGCTAAATTCATAAAATAAATCCTACTTAATATGAATAATGAAAGCAAATAATGCGAAATTGCCATGAATACAATGAAAAATAACACTTGGTGGATGAGCTTGTTAAAGGAAAATGGGCTCTAAAGCCCCTCCTTGGGATGGGTCCTTTTCTTCCTCGGTGTACTTTCAAATCCAACCCTCATTGACAAATAAGGTAAAGAGGCTAGAATATGGAATCAAGAGAAAGAGGTCCTGAAGATCCTAGTGGCATTTCGACAACATAACCTTATTTAGATGGATTGATATGGACGAGTGACCTCAATTTCTTTATTTATAATTGAATGGTGGGCAATCCTCTTGCCACAGTCTTCCTTATAATGGTTGAAGATGACTAGATCAAAGGTTAAAATACAAAATAGGGTTTGACATAATCCACATGTAACTAACTTTCCATTACAATGATTTAGGTGCATTGATGGGGGTTGGAAAATAGTTAAAAATATTGATTTTTAGGGGCAATATAGTTTTTTGGGGTTTATTTGCACTGTTTGCATGCACTTAATGGACTAATATCTACACTAGCCAATATTGGTCAAATTTGTTAGCCATGTTGATCTTAAAATACTTTTAGGATTAGTCTTTTCCTAGGATTATTAATTAGAACAATAAATTTACTCTAGTATTATTGTAGATGGACACATATTAAATTTAACTTAGGAAATAAAGTTGAAGAGCTTATTTAAATTCTCTTCTATCGATTCACTTAGCTCTCACATCAATAATGTAATATCATTTTCCTTATTAATAAAATGTTGAAGAGGAAACTAAAGATCTTGAAACACTCTATAGCTTTGGAGAACAATTATGTGGTGAATTGGCTATCAAATGAAAAGATTGAATGATTTAATTCCTAATTTAATTTTGAAATTATATCTAAAAAAGTTTTTGTTATTTGGTGAGATATAATACTCTTCGATCTGAAATTTTCAATCTCTATATATTTTTTTTTTATTAGTAAATATTAAAGTTATTAATAAAATTTATATCTCTATATTTCCACTCAACAAATTCAAAAGAATATAATAATTGAATGAAGCCATTGAGATTATAACCATTCACATCATACATGAAAAATATATATTCTTAAGTAGGTATAATTTTATTTTTATTCTTTATGATTATATATATATATATATATATATATATATATATTTTATGGGTGTATTGAGAGCAAAAGTTCGATAGGCATACTCCTGAAATCCAAGCGATCTATAATATTCAAGCAATTTGTTTTGCACCCTCAATTGGTGGAGGAATGGATCTACGCTCAAAATATTTTTCAAAGGTCCCGTGCTCACTACCCAATCAAAAAACTGGACCACATCGATGTGGTGGTGGGTGACAAAATGGTGAAATATTTTTTATTGAAATATGGGCGTACATATAGGTTTTGAAAGTATCACTTCTTACTATTTGGAATAGCATATAAAGTCAATATATGCACAAATTTTAAAGAGATAACTTTTGACTTTATAAGTGGCATATTATGGAAGTGCATATAGCATATTCAAAAGGTTTTGCAAGTGTTCCTCAAGATATTTAGAATGGTTTGGAATAGCATATAAAGTCAATATATGCACAAGTTTTAAAGAGATAACTTTTTGACCTTATAAGTGGCATATAAGGGAAGTGCATAAAGCATATTCAAAAGGTTTTGCAAGTGTTCTTCAAGATATTTAGAATGGTATCTAGAAGAAGAATTAAAATAGTTTAAATTTTTCAAAAATAGTGTTTTGAAATTTTTTTAATGGATCATTGCTTTATGATATTTATAAAAGTCAGGTATTAATTTGTAATTTGAAGTTTGAAGAGTTTGATGTATTAATTTGTAATTTGAAGTTTGAAATAGTATTTATTTCAAATGAGAAATTTTGAAATAAAGGAGATTTAAATGCTAAATTTTAAAATATTTGATGAATATTATATTTTGAAAAGTCATGTATAACATGAATTTTAGAAAAGTTGATCGGAGTGTGCAAAGCTCAATTAATGTCTCTGTGTAAAGTGGTGCTTATGGTGTCTCTCATGTGGTGCATTTGATAATTGTTGCAAACACACATATAATTCAAGGTAAAATTTGGGAGTAACAAGGATAAAAACTCATAATAAAAAATGTCTAAGATTCTAAACTTATTTTTGGAATCAGATAAACTGGAGGGCTCCAAAAATTATAAAACTTGGAGTTGACATGTGGAAAGCACATTTAGATATAATGAATCGTGGAAATATATATGTAGTGGAGATAAAATACCCTCTAAACCCACTGATGTTGCTCCATTGGCTAAGTCGGAATTGAAAGATGAAAAAGCTTTGGCACTTTTAAAATCTTCAACTAATGAAGAAATGTACATTCACATTGAGAGTGCACTTGATGCGTGGTCTACTTAGAATACATTGAAAGATTTGTTTTACATGCGACTTGAAATAAAAGGGTTGATCTACAATTAAAATTGCTTCAACAAAAAAAAATGACGGTGGTGATGTGCTGAAATATATTTATAGATTAAGGAACATCAATCAAGAATTACACATAGATTACGTAAGGCATGATTTCCTACAATGGATGATAGTTTAATGGTAATGATATTGATTGCAGGGTTTCCACCCTCTTGTAAATATTTTCTATAAACTCGACAATTGACTAATAAGTTGGGGAAAGCTACATTTAACAAGTTGAGTGAATTATTGGCTTAACATGATAAAACATTTGGGAAGAAGAAACAATAAGGAGAAGATGTTTTTAATACAAGATCAAGCTTAGTTAAGACATCGACAAAAATCTCAAGAAGAAGAGGTGCTCCCATTAATACTAAAAACATAAGTGGCAATCAAAATCAATCTTTATTAAGGACATGGCTGAGGTCATAACCAAGAAAGAGGAACCAATAATTTCAATCAATAGGGTTCAAACAATTTTAAACGAAGTCAATAAAAAAAACCTGCAAATCATAACAATCAATCTAGAAGAGGTAGAGACATGATTCAAATCACATGTAGAAGATGTAATAGAGTTGGGCATTATGCATCGTATTTTAGAACTCCTAATGATAATTTGCCTAAGTTCAAGCGAAATTAAACTTCAACATAGTATGCAAATGCCAAAGATCGAGATGATGATCGAAATAGTTTTGAGTATGTGTTCGCTGCTCTTCAAAAATTAGAGTTATCAACTTTAGTGCTCTCTAACTACTCATTTAGAAGTGAATATGAAGATGCATGGTGTTATAAATCTATTTGGCACTCTAGGCAAATAAATATGTAATAAACCAAAGTATATTGGTGGGCTAAGATGAATGTTCTCACAAAATATTTTTTCTTCAAAAGGACATGAAGGTCATGTTTTTTCCTAAGAAAAGTGTATCCGGTCGTGGTTTTCTCATAGACCAGACATGATAAGTTGCAAGTTTCCCATATAAAGCCCATGACCACCCCTTAAAGCTACAAAAAATAGAAAATCATGACGAAAGCTAAAAAAACTGAGTTGGAAAAATCCAAAAGTTGTGCATGGCTCACATGTGCACAACATGCATTTAATGTAGCTTTGTTATCGTCTCCTCAAGAATCTATAAGTAAGAGATGTTGGAGTTACTTCACACGCACCTAGGATTTTTTTCCCAAGGTTTTTCCTTGTTTATTAGTCATAATTAGTCATTATCCAATCTCCTATATTTTAGGGGAGAATATTCCACTTGGAGAATATTCTCTTTCAGTTGACACTTCAGTTTGACTAGTTGAGTTGAGTTTAGATGCTGCATTGGTTTTGTTACCATGCAACATTGGGATCATCACCATGCTAATGCGCACTTGCCTTGGGATCATCACCAGACTGGCGCATTACCCTTGATTCCTTGACCTACTCCTCACTACTCTCTGTTCAGTCAGTTAACTGAAGACTAGTTGACTAGTTAACTCAACTAGGTGGCAGTTCACTCCTATAATTGCCTGAGAGACTAGACTAGGTGGAAATTCACTCCCGTAACTGCTGGTGTGTGTCTAGATCACTC
The DNA here is from genome assembly GCA_009831015.1 of Picea engelmannii. Classification (NCBI taxonomy): domain Eukaryota; kingdom Viridiplantae; phylum Streptophyta; class Pinopsida; order Pinales; family Pinaceae; genus Picea; species Picea engelmannii. The sequence goes on along the minus strand of ML777567.1, from coordinate 544,502 downwards.
TAGACCACCACTATGGCACACTGGTTCTCCTCCAATGCACATTCATTGAGTTATACAGAGTATATCATGTGTAAATTATTCATTATTCAAAACGGTTAATGAGAATTCTTCTATTCTTTCTCTCCTTCTTCTTCTTTCTCAATTTCTCTCTGCAAACGTGTGTAGTATTTTCTAGCTAGATATATTATGTGCAGGTTCAACACATTTACATGGTATCAGAGCCGACAGTTTTCTAAGCAAAAGCTACACCAAATTTTTTGTAGGTACAAAAGATTGAAGATAACAGAAAGATGGATTTCCAAAAAGAATTCATTCTTACACCTTACAACTAATTTGCATGGAAGGAGAGAATAATGATTCATCTTCGAACCAGAGGATTGTACAGGTTAACCTTGAATACAGATACAGAACCGCCATTAGCATAGAAAAATCCAAGTACTTAAATCGAATGGATGAAGCACTCAGAACAATTTGCAGTCTTATTTCTCCAGATCTCCTTTTTCACATATCTTCCCGTAAGACTCCCAATGAAGCTTGGAGCACCTTGGAAGGGATCTTTTGAAAACAGGATGAGATGAGGAGACACATGTTGGAGGTGGAACTTCTCACATTGGATCCAAAAAGCTTTGACAATATCCAAGATATCTTTACAAAATTCAAGGATTTACTGTCACAACTCAAAGCTTGCGGGGTTGATAAATCTAAGGAGGAGAAACAAATGGTCCTCAATATTCTCTCCAAACTTGGTCCCGAGTTCTCTGTATTCGTATCCACATTCCATTCTATCATATTTTCCTCTGAAGCCACCTAGAAGATGCCTTCTCTTGAGGACTTTATCGAATCCTTGACACAAGAGAAAACCAAGCTCATAAACATGGGAAAAATCAAAGGCCCAAAGGTGCGTGCACTCACTGTGCAAGATGGCAGCCATAAATATCATAAATCTAAACATAAAGGAAAAAGGAAAACTCATGCACATCCAAAGAAGGAAGGGTACACAAAACCCTTCAACTATGCCTCTGGATCCAAAGGGGAAAAGGGAAGAAAATGGGAGAAATGGATGTACTGTCACAAATGATTCCATTTAGAATCCGCATGCATGCAAAAAAAAATAGATCTAATGACTCAAATACTTAAGAAAAACAAACTTGGAGATCACATCCACGAGGGTGCCAAGAAGGAGAAGCTAGAAGATCAGAATACCAAGAAAGGAAATTCTAGCCATGCCTTGATTGCCATCAACTCCTCTCCCGATGCTTGGATCGTAGATTCAAGAGAATCACATCACATGACTGCCTCAAAAGCAGTCTATTCTCTTCATTGGATGCATGCAAAGGTCCTCCTATTCTAATGGGGGACAACTCTTCTGTCTAAGTCACTGACAAAGGAAGGATTGAGCTCACCAACAGAAGCTTCGAGAATGTGCTGCACATTCCCAAACTTTATGTCAACCTTCTCTCCGTGTATAAGATGACGAATTCTGGCACTGGAAATAAATTCATATTCAGACCAAATTCCGTGGACATATATGACATGCAAACCAACTCTAGGGTTGCTACCGATGAGGTAAATCATCAGTCTAGATTGTATACTTTTCCTGAATTCATTGAACCTGATTATGCTTTTCTACTTACTCATGCTGATGAAAGTAGTAAGATATGGCACGAAAGGTTTGGACATTTGAATTTCAGATACATGCAACAACTTAGCAAGCAAATATTGGTTGATGGTCTATCAGACATCCATTTCTCCAAGGGAGTATGTGAGGGATGTGTTCTCGGAAAATAACCTCAAGATAAATTCGAAAAAGAAAAGTCTCAGAGAGATTCTACACCTTTAGATCTGATCCATTGTGATGTTATGGGTCTTTTTTTGCATCCATCCATCAGAAAAGCGAGGTTTTCTCTCATTTTTGTTGATGATTTCTCACGTTTTACATGGATCTACTTTCTCAGGCAAAAATCTGAGGTCTTTCAACACCTCAAAGATTTCAAATCCTTGGTTGAGACACAGTCCAAAAAGAAGATCAAAGTCCTCTGAACTGATAATAGGGGAGAATATGTAAATCATGAGATCCATAATGTTTTCCATGAGGTAGGGATTCAGTTGCAACACACAGTTCCCTATACTCCACAGCAAAATGAAGTTGTTGAGCGGAAAAACAGATCTCTAAAGGAGATGGCATCTTGCATGTTGCATGCAAAGTCACTACCACATAGACTATGGGTTGAAGCACTTAATTGTGCAACATAGATCCAAAAAATATCTCCCCATAGATATGTCAAGGATAAGATCCCCATACGAGGCTTGGAGCGGCCTCAAACCAGAAGTGACCCACTTTCGCATTTTCGGTTCATGTGCATGGGCCCAAATTCCCTCTGAAAGGAAAGGCACTTGATCCACAAAGAATTGAGTGTATCTTTGTTCGATACCCTAACGGTGTGAAGGGATATAGGCTTATTGATCTTTCCTCAGACCGACTCATCATTGAGCGTAGTGTCCAATTCGAGGAAAGTGTCTCACATGTACCTCAACGACCGCATGCAAACACCTTCATTCTTCCACCTGTCAGAGATGATGAGCATGCACATGCCAACTCTTCTTCAAATGAGAGTTCTGATTCAGAGGACTCAGATGATTCAGATTCAGAGTCAGTACAGTCAGATGCAGAGTCATAGCACCCAGATGCAGTTGTAGAGCCAGAGAAGAGGCCCAAGCGGGCACATACTACTCTTCAGGATGCAGGGGATCTCATTGGTGATCCAGCTGATATTAGGAGGACTTGATTTGATTTTGAGGAGCCTCTTGTTGCACTCACTACCACTGAACCATTTCCCTCTAGGAATATTTTCTTGGTTCAATCTTCAGATCCACAGTCTTATGGCGAGGCTGCTGGAAATCCCTTTTGGGAATCCGCCATGCAGGAGGAGTACAACTCCCTCCTCAAGAACCAGATCTGGGATTTGGTTCCCCTTCCTTCTGGGAGGAAAATTGTCAGATGCAGATGGGTCTACAAGACCAAGAGCACAATGGATGGACAGATTAGAAAATACAAAGCTAGGATTGTTTCCAAAGGGTTTTAGTAGGTGCATGGTATTGACTATGATGAGACCTTCGTTTCAGTAGTGAGGATGGATTCCATATGATTGGCACTTTCCATTGCGACAACCAAGGGATGGGAAGTCCATCAGATGGACGTGAATAATGCATTTATTCATGGTGATATCTCTGAGGAGATCTATATGGAGCAACCCCAAGGATTTATGCAGGACTCATCTTTGGTCTGTCGACTGAAGAAGTCCCTTTATGGCCTCAAGCAGGCTCCAAGGGCATGGTATGCCAAGATGGAATCCTACCTGTTTTCACATAAATTTGTATGTTGTAAATTAGACCCAAATGTTTACATGCTCAGGATGGATGATTCAATCCTACTCTTAGTTCTGTATGTTGATGATTTGCTGATCACCAGTTGCTCGACTTCAACGATTGCTGGAGTCAAGAGGATTCTACATGACAAGTTTTTGATGATGGACATGGGTCTGCTACACTTCTTCCTTAGACTCAAGATCAGTCAGGATGCATTAGGCATCAAACTGTCTCAGGACAAGTATGCACGAGATCTACTTGAGAGATTTCACATGACAGAATGCAAGTCTGCTCCGAATCCTTTCCTATCAGGAGTCAAACTTGAGGATGGCGGGGATACTCCACTGGTTGACATCAAACTGTACACACAACTAGTGGGGAGCTTGTTGTATCTCACACACTCCAGACCAAACCTCTCCTATGTAGTTGGCACAGTTTCCAGGTTCATGCAGGAGTCGCATGAGCTATATTGGAAGGCTGCAAAGCGTATCCTTCAATACGTACATGACACCATCACCTTTGGGAGTCATTATGCATAAGAATCTACATTATATATCATCGAGTTCACTTATTCTGACTGGGATGGTGATAACATTAATCACAAGTTCACATCTAGGTACTCACTCAGTCTTGGTTTCGGGCCCATCTGTTGGTCGAGCAAGAAGAAAGCCACCATTTCTCTATCTTCAGCCGAGGCAGAGTACAGAGGAGTAGTTAACATAACCATTCAGGCTATGTGCCTACAACATTTTCTCACTGAGTTGGACATTCAATTTCACTAACCGATTGTCATTTGGTGTGACAACCAGAGCACTCTGAAGTTCTGTAGAGATCCAATTCAGAGGCAGCGAACGAAGCACATCGATATCAACATGCACTACATCCGGGACTTAGTACACGAGGGGATCATCGACCTACCGTTCTATCCTTCAACAGAACAAACGACAAACATCTTTACCAAGACCTTCACTGAGCAAAAGTTCCATTCTCTGTGAAGTCGTCTTGGAGTGAAGGACACAGTTGCCTAGCAACTGTAGTTCTTCTTTTTACATACATTGTACCTTGAGGGGGGTTTTTTTCCCATGAGGTTTTCCCTCTTTCCTCACTTTATTCCAGTGTATATTTTGTATTTGGGTACCTAACATAGCCTCGTTGTCATGACCCATTCTTTATTTTCACCATAGTGATGTTCAGGGGGGGTGTTGGAGTTACTTCACACACACCTAGGATTTATTTTCCTAAGGTTTTTCCTTGTTTATTAGTCATAATTAGTAATTATCCAGTCTCCTATATTTTAGGGGAGAATATTCCACCTAGATAATATTCTCTTTTAGTTGACACTTCAGTTTGACTAGTTGAGTTGATTTTAGATGTTGCATTGGTTTTGTCACCATGCACCATTGGGATCATCACCATGATAATGTGCACTTGCCTTTGGATCATCACCAGACTGGTGCATTACCATTTATTCCTTGATCTACTCCTCACTACTCTCTGTTCAGTCAGTTAACTGAAGACTAGTTGACTAATTAACTCAGCTAGGTGGCAGTTCACTCTCGTAACTGCCTGTGAGACTAGACTAGGTAGCAGTTCACTCCCGTAACTACTGATGTGTGTCCAAATCACTCTAGACCGCCACTATGGCACATTGGTTCTCCTCCAAAGTGCATTCATTGAGTTGTACAAAGTATATCATGTGTAAATTATTCATTATTCACAACGGTTAATGAGAATTCTTATATTCTTTCTCTCCTTCTTCTTCTTTCTCAATTTCTCTCTGCGAATGTGTGTAGTATTTTCTAGCTAGATCTATTATGTGCTGGTTCAACACATTTACAAGAGAACCAAATATAAGGGAAGGGAGTCTATTGTAAGCATCCTCACATTAGAGAATTTTAGAGAGAATTATCGGCTATGAGTATTACCATTGTTGAGAGATGGGCATCAACTTCATAGTGTGATCGGAGTTTAAGTGAGATTTCATCATCCATTTAGTAGGCTATCTCACGGTGATACAATTATCAGATCGTGCTAGTTGATGGAGTTGGACTTGTGGCCAAGTAGGAGGAATTTGTAACTTGGATCCATGAGTATATTAACGAAACTCAAGGTATCATTCTTGTTGTAAATATTTTATAAATCAATATAGATATACTTTCTTCCCCCTTAAAATATCTCTCTGATTTATTGATCTTTTGGTACCTTTAATGAGGCTTTAAGTTATTCTACTTTGCTTGAGAAATTATATTAAGACTTCTTTATGCAAGTTATGTTATTTTAATGTATGAGGAATGAGGAAGGTGTTTGTTGTTGGTTTTTTGTTCAGGTTCTTCATTGAAGTATTGGAGCTAGAGTGAGGTCAAGTGGAACATACAAGACACTAAGGACAACCATCTAGAATCATGTTCATTTCTTCCTTCCTTCTCATTTAATTTTAACATGCATGTTAGTCTTAGGAAATAAATATACATTATATATATGTCTATCTACTGGTGAGACCGAACCACTTATTGAGGATTTTATTCCTTAGTCAATAGGTAGTTTTCCTTGAAACATAATTGGCGACTCCACTAGGGAAAGAGCTTATATTTATTTCCTTATTTTTTAAGTGATTTTTCTTGTTTATTTTCATCCTAGGAAGCTAATTTAAACCTTTCATTATCGATAAATGATATGCTTATGGTATTTTTGTTTCATCAACATGGATCTCTGCATAAATAAATAATGTTCTCTATTGCCAATCACCAAATGCACACAAAATAATGGCTCTATTTCAAATTTGGTTCACTACTCGACTACTTGCTTCAATAGACATACCTCTATTCAACAAAGGCTCTCCAAATATGTTCTCAAGATGAAAATTCTCTCCAGACATCAAATGGAAGATATGTGACAACTTTGTAACTATACTCTAGTGATCAAATAAGTGAATAATGGGTGAATACAACAATGTTGTAGTGTATGCTATTGTAACTAATTGAAATGGCATGTACTCATACAAACCCACCACAAAATAATAAACACCCAATAATAAGCAATTACAAGTTTGGCTGTAAAATGTGGTTAAATAGTGAACCATCAATACACTCAACCAATTCCAACACTCCAACAATCATTTAAATCATCGAATAGAGCTATAATTACAATGTATCTCTTTTATAGTTCTCGTGGTTTACATAGAATGGAAGAACATATAAAACCAAAAATACATCAAGTATACACAACCATTAACACCATGAGACAACATATAATCTTTTTACACTGGTAATCCAAATGGGAAAACCATATTCTAGGGGATTTTTATTAAAAAAGAAATTGATTACAAAAGGGTGAGCTATACACAGATTTAGTATTGTTACGCATTGGTAGAAAATTTGCAAATGGTCATGTGATCTGTAATTGAGGGACTAAGAGTCCACACGATTCATCAACACAGATGCCTACTATTAAATCTGTACAATTTGAATCCATTATAAACTATAACCCAAGTGCAAAGGCTTTTCATTCTCTACAACTTCTATGTTCACTAAGATATTTGTAATTACTTTATCTTTGATATGGGTTTCTCGAGCCTTCTCATCCAACTGTGTTTCCTAAGCCAATACTCATCTACCACTTTAGAATTTTGTGTTTCAATTTGGCTTCACAACTTCCCTGGTCTGCTACACTGAAAAATTAATTGGGATTTTGTTTACACACTTTGAATTAAGAGTGTTAGCATCAATTCCAGCATGTCAATGGATGAGAAATGTTATAGGTAAAATTCCAAATCGCCTAGGAATAAAGGGGATTTAATTTATTGCTTTTGGACAATTTGTATCACACAAATACCAATCTACATGTCCAGACAATTAACAAGCCAATAGATTATATGGAAAATAGGCCCCAACACTTTCCTACCATTAGTTTGATCAATCTGATTTACTATAGGTGAAAGGAAATGTACAATTGAGGAAAATACATTGCCACTACAATTTAATCAATGAGTGATAATGATATCATTAATTCATTAATTAATATAGTTCACATGGTAAGGGAAGGGTCATTGTAGGTTCTTGTACTATTTACCCATCAACATTTTAATTAAGAAGGGACCCATGCCATTGATTTCCTTAATCCAAAAAAGGTTGCAAGTAAGTAATTTAATGCACAAGCTGATGGAAGGTTTGATCGTGTTGAGTATACTGGTTTGTGGTATGAGTATAAAGGAATTGTGAAGTGAGACAAACCAATGTTATAGAAAACATTTAAACCAATAAACCAATAAACCAATGACCAATAAATTGTTGAGATTTGGGTACCTTGGGACGTGGTCCCCTTGTGGTTTCGAGTCTCTAACCACAAGTGGGAAATAAGTTGGTACTATGTACCTTGTACTTTATGTCTAATTCAACTTTGACTTCACTTCAGTCAAAAAGTTGAATTTTTGTCACTTAGGAAAAAGTGACTAATTATTCACTTTGTGGGTGAATGAGGGGACATAAAGTGAACTTAGGGAACTTAACCCAAAGTGGGTTTGTGAGTGAGATTATTGTGGGATGATCTCAACCTTTGATTAGAGAATGGATGGAGAGATATTAGCCATCCATCTCTTCACTGCAACCTTTTGTTTTAATGGGATTCCTTTGGAAGGAAAACCATCAAAATGGTTCATTTCCACTTCCAACTTTTCCAAAAAGGACAAAAAAAAGAAACAAGGACATGCTTATTAAAAAAATTAGAAGAGGTAAAACAACCAAGTTCTTATTACAAATTTTGGAAAGGATCCAATTTGAATCACAACCCCCCCCCCCTGCATTTGCAGGATTTTGGTCCCCAAAAGATGGACCATTAAGGAGACATAAGCACATGGCCTCCTTTTTCCTCTCCATATCCACCATTTCATTGTGGATCAAGGTTGCTTGTTTCTTGCTTGTTTTGTTGCTAGAGGAGTTATTCTCTCTCTCTCTCTCTCTCTCTCTCTCTCTCTCTCTCTCTCTCTCGACATGCTTTGACGAAATATACCTTACCACCCTTGACCAAGTAGTATTTATTTTCTGTCCGGTAGAATGTAGCATCCTTATCCCACAAGTATGGGATACTAAACTTCACTCCATAGGTTTCTAATGGTGCAACTTCACATTCTACTTCATTAACATAGCTAGCATTAATGGAAAAATTGATTTCACATCTTCGAGTGATTCTCGTAACAATTTTACCTTATAACCATGATAGTGAACTTGGTTTCACTAGATCATAAGTTTCTAGACCAAGCTCATCAACTAATGTTTCAGAAACCATATTACAATGAGAACCACTGTCAAATAGAGAATTTACCTTTGGTTCTTCACTTGAAGTTTGATTTGAAATAGTGTGTGTTTATTTCCAGTCGCCTTTACTGCTACAATGTGGTAAAACTACAACTTCATCCATATCATAGGTGATTTCTACCACTTCTTTTGTCTTAGTAGTTACCTTTGATTTTCCCTTGGACTTTAGCCACTTTGGACATAATTTAGGATGAAGTCTCCAACACTTGTCTTCCATGTGCCCATCCACATCACAATGTTTGCAATGCCTATTAGGATCCCTATTGGGCCATATGTTGTTCGTAAGATCCCCTTCCATATGACTAAAGAACTGAAGGAATTAGTAGCCTAGTTGTTCCCCTAGGCTATAGTCTCACCAAAAAGGGGACTAACATGGCCAAAACATGTCATAGAGGATGCTAAAGTCATATTATTAAAGTGACACTGACTAACAAGGAAAAATAAGTTAATTGGATAATAGGAAATACGTAAGAAAAATACTTTAGAAATCCAATTAATAATTTAAGTGAGAATTAGAATGTTGGAGTATAAAGAGGATGAGGGCACCTCACTTCCTCATTATTGATCATTTTTCTATTTACAACTTTGAGCTCTCGTAGCTTGAGTGTTTTGAGGGTTTTGACTAGACAAACCCTAGAGATCGATGGGAGGTGAAATATCCCTCCTTTCCTGGTCCAAGCTTGGACAACGTGGTGAAATATTCCACCTTGACCATTCTATCCAGTTCAGAATCATTTTAGATAGCAGTTGTGAAGAAGGGCTCACTATTGAGGGGTTTTCTACATATAGGGTCACATTGTCCAATAGAAAGGAGTTCAATTTGGCTTCTGGGATTGGGATATTAAGGATATATAGAGTTGGAGGCATTGGGCATCCCTTGAGCGACCTTTATTGACATTCCTTGGGGATTTCCTTCTCCATATTTATTTATTCTCAGATCTGGGCGTATTTACTAAGGAAGGGTGCACTTGGAGTTAGATATCCATTGCATTGGAGGTTAGAAATGTATCTACATCTAGGTAAATTCATAATATGTGATAGACATCCTAACTTCTTGAGGAGATCATCATTATTTTGGATTTTGGGGGTCATATCTAGTGAAGCCGAATTTCCAAGGGAAGTTTCATCCAGAGAAGGGTGCAACTCAACCAGAAGACACAACAATTAGAGGAAGGGAAAGCGATTGATCTTCTAGATCTTTTGCATGCAACTAGTGGAGGCTTAGGGAAGCAAATATATCTATTCTATTGTATCTTGGAGGTTCTATCAACCACATCTTCCATTTTCCTATATATTTCCAAATCTTCTCTTCTCTTATACTGAGGTCATATATATATATTAAATAAAAATACATACATGAGTTTGTGGCTATTCTTGTTGTTGTTTCTATGTATTTTATTGTTGTTTAAATCTCAAGTCTATCATTGCAAACTATTTGTGCTATAAAACTAAACAATAAACCCCAACACAAGCTCAATAATCTACAAGTGCAAATTGTTTGACAAAGCCCTTCAACCAGAAAGGCATTAAAAAATGAAAAATTCCACATAGATCCACTTGGGGATCTTACAGTAGTATCATAGCCTTGAATCCTCCCAGCCCATGGGGATTTAATGATGAGAGGGTTGAACACGAAGAAGAAGGAAAAAGGTACTAAGGAACCAAAAACATAGATGGGGAAATACATGAAATAGGATATGGTAATGATAAGGAGGTGCCAATTGAATTAGAAAGAATAACACAGAAACTACAATGTTCCATTGACAAGACACATGAGCGCTTATCCAAAGGACAAGCTGATCTTAAATTATCCTTGACATCTATTGAATAGGTACATGAGCGCTTGGTTACCACTTTGGAAGCAAGGCAGGACCAAATTTCACATCTTCTCATGCAGATGGTACATAACAAGGAGCCAAAAAATAATGAACGGAATAATGGGGCTAGTGGATCTCATGGAGGAAAGAGGTATCATGTAGAGAATAGTCACAAAATCCATACTGAAGGGAAGAGCCTATTTTTGGGCACAACCAATAGGGTACCAGTGAGTAGCAGAGTCACGCCCAAGCCTTACATGCCATGTTTCCTAGACACACAACAATAGAATGCCAATGTCCAAGGGTGTATGGAGATAGAGGAAAACTTTGAAGAATATGAGAGGGAGTATGCAACTTTGAGTGCAGGGTTAAGAAGACAGGTTTCTTTAGGAGAGTATTGTGGAATCAAATATAGAGGCAGGCCTAGATATTTTCACATAGGTAATAATGATCTAGGGCACAAAGCAGGAAAAATGGAGATTCCCCCTTTTAATGGAGCAACCAAATCTTTTGCAAATGCATGGGTACAAAAATTGGATGCTTATCTGCATTTAAATCCCATGATGGAGATGTATGCCATCAAATTTTACACCTTATACTTGGAAGGAAAGGCCCATGAGTGGTGGTACCATGGGATGATTACTTTGGGACATGCACACATTACTTCATATGCATATTTCACATAGAGGCTCATATATAGGTTTGATTAGGGAGATCCAAAACTTCATTTCCATGAGCTCACCCAACTTAAGCAGAGAGCCACTATTGAGGCATTCATTGAAGAGTTTCATAGGTTAGCGGTCATAGTTCCAGATGTTTCATAATCCAGGTTGATGAGGCTCTTTTTTGAGGGGATGACAGAGCCATTGTGTTGATGGTTCAAGGATTTTAATCCTAATACCATTCAGGATGCGATTTGGAAGACTAGGGACTCTGAAGGGGAAGCTTCAAAAAAACAATTCACTCCAAGGCCACCAATTGCTCTAAGGTGAAAGGATCAAAGGAATGTAGATAGAGGTAAAAGGAAATTGAATGAATCTACTAGAAGGGAGTTGAGAAGAAAACAACTATGTTGCACTTGTAAAGAACCATGGGAACCGAGGCATATATGCATGGGGAAATGGAAGATTCACTACATTGAGGTTCTTTCTGATAGTGAAGAGGAAGATGATGTGGGGCACATTCAAAATATTGAAGTGACCCAAACATAAGAGGAGTCCACATATGGGGAAGACAAATAAGATCCAATGCACAATCAAGCAGATATTAAGAAGGTTGTTATTGCATTCATCAGTGGGATACCAAAATTCAACACTTTCAAGATGACAGGAGTCCTCCAAGGACAAAGGGTCACAATAATTATTGATGGTGGGGATTCCTACAACTTTATTGATGTTTCCTTGGTAAACATGAGACACCTCCCTACTATTGAGTTTGAGGGATTCTTAGTGGAGGTAGCAGGGGGATGCACCATGCCATGTGGCAGATATATTCCATAGATGAGTCTTACCTTAGGCAGGTACAATTTGATGCATGATATCTATGTGATGGACTTACCAGACACCGATATTATACTTGGGGTTTAGTGGGTTAGTACCTTAGGTCCTATCACTACAAATTACAAAACTATGGAGATGTCCTTCAATTTTGAAGAAGGAAAGAGGGTGACATTGAAGGGGATGACAAAGAATGCTCCTAGGATGTGGCTTATGTAGAAAAGTGTTTAGATTTGGTGCAAACCACTCATGAGGGGTTCCAACAGTATTCACAGGACATACAAAGGATACTTGGCAAGCATGAAAAGGTATTTGAGCAAATTCCTCTAGGGAAACCACCGGATAGGGGTTTTGAGCACATAATTGAGCTAGAACAAGGAGCTAAACCAGTCATCACCACACCTTACTGACACCCAAAAAGTTTCAAGGATGAAATTGAAAATACAATCAAGGAGTTGTTGGACATGGGTCACATTGGGCCCAACTCAAGCCCATTTGCATATTTAGTTGTGTTGGTTAAGAAGAAAGATGGCACAATGAGAATGTGCATTGACTACAAGGCACTAAAAAAGAAAACAATTAAAAACATGTATCTAATTCACAGGATTGATGAGTTTCTTGATGAGCTCCATGTCACAGTGTACTTTTCAAAGATTGATCTTCGTTTAGGATATGATCATATTCGGGTAAGGGAACAAGATATGATCATATTATGGCCATTACGAGTTTTCAGTTATGCCTTTTGGGCTAACTAATGCACCAAACACATTTCAGTCTTGCATGAATCACATCTTCATTAAACAATTGAGGAAGTATCTCTTGGTTTTCTTTTATGATCTGCTAATCTATAGAAAAACTTGGGAGGATCACCTCAAGCATTTGGATCACATTTTTTGCATCATGAAGGAGAAATCCTTGTATTCCAAGGAGTCTAAATGTGAGTTTGGAATGATATAAGTATTATATTTGGGGAATATCCTTGTAGCAAAGGGAGTATAGGTTCATCAATAGAAGATACAAACCATCTTGGATTGGCCAACACCTAGGAACACCACAGAGTTGTGAGGATTTCTTGGTATTTGCACCTATTATAGGAGATTTGTTAAATGGGTTTCAAAACTTTGTGCACCCTTGAATGATCTAACTAGGAAAGGTGTGTTCAAGTGGACTGAAGTATCCCAACAAAATTTGACAAAATGAAGAAGGTCATGAGCACTTGTCCGGTACTAGTATTACCCGATTTTTCTCATCCATTCGTACTGGAGTGTGACACACCATGGGAATGAATTGGGGTTGTCCTTATGAAGAACATGCATCCTATTGCTTTTGAAAGAAGAAAACTAAGAGGACTTGAGTTATTATACACTATATATGACAAGGAGATGCTAGCTATCATGCATGCGCTAGCTAAGTTCAGACAATACTTGGTGGGTGCCAAGTTTATAGTTAAAACAAATCATAACAAACTCAAATACTTTTTGGAGAAAAAATACCTCAATGAAAGGAAATATAAATGAGTAAGAAAAATACAGGTCTATGATTTTGAAATAGAGTTTGTCAAAGGGAAGAATAATGTTGTAGCAGATGCCTTGTCTAGGAGGCCTTCAACTTACATCTTGTCAGAAATTTCAGTTGAATGGAAACCACATCTGTTAGTGGAGTACTCCAAAAACAAATTTGCATGTGAGATAATGGATGGGAAAATTCATGATGTATGGTTCAGGATTTTGGATGACCTTATCTACTATAAGGGAAGAATTTATGTGGTGCCATAATCCAAATTCAAGGAAAGGGTGCTAAGGGAATTCCATGATTCACCACTAGTAGGGCACCAAGGGTTCCTCAAAACTTATAGGCAGATTAGAGAGAGATTTTCATGGAGGGGCCTCAAGGAAGACTTTATACGCTGTGTTAGAGAATGCACAACTTGTCAACAAAACAAGGTTTAGCATACCCATCCAACAGGTTTGTTGCAACCACTTCCTATTCCAACACATAAATGGGAAAGTATATCTATGGATTTCATCACAAGGTTGCCTAAAGTGCAGGGCAAGGATGGCAGTTTTGTAGTTGTGGATCGCTTGACCAAGTTTGCACATTTTTTCACCATATCCATGGAGTATAGCACATATTAGGTAGCATAATTGTTCTTCAAAGAAGTTTTCAAGTTACATGGGTTACCAAAGAATATTGTGAGTGACAAGGATAACAGGTTCATGAGCACTTTCTGGTAGGAGTTATTCAGACTTGTTGACACCTAATTGATTCCTAGCATGAGCTACCACCCTCATACTGATGGAGAAACATAAATAGTCAATAAATGGGTGAAAGGATATCTCAGGAATTATGTGGCAGGACAATAGAGAACATGAGTAAAACGGTTGCATTTAAGGGAATATTGCTATAACACTACCCATCACAGGTACATTGGCATGACACATTTCAGGGCATTATATGGCTATGATTCAATCACCTTCATGGAGGTTGCGCTAGGGGACAACCGAGCTCCTATGGCTAACGATTGGGTCCAAGAAAGTTGATAAATTCTTAGGGAGCTTAAGGATCATTTGCAGAGGGATCAAAACCAACAAAAGCTATATGCAAACAAAAACAAGGTGGAGTGCAGTTTTGAGGTGGGAGACTTGGTTTATTTTAGGTTACAATCATATTGCCAGACATGCATCAAGAGAAATGGCATGGAAAAACTCAAGCCTTGTTTCTATGGTCCATACAGGGTGAGTAGAAGAGTTGGGGAGGTAGCATATGAGATTGAATTGCCACCAGGGAGAAAAATCCATAATGTATTCCACGTGTCATGCTTGAAGAAGGCATTGGGTCAATAGGTGACAGTTACAGAGGAGCTTCCACCACTTGATCAGGAGGGCCAATTAATTTTAATTTTGGAATATGTCTTGGATGTTAGGAAAAAAAGGTTGAGAAACAAGAGTATTAAGAAGTATCTGATTAAATGGATGAATATGCCAATTGAGGATGATTCATGGGAGGGTGAGCAAATATTGTAGCACATAGATTCAAAATTGCTTGTGGGAAAGAAATTTTAGGTAGGGAATACTGTAAGATCCCCTTCCATATGACCAAAGAATTGAAGGACTTAGTAGCCTAGTTGTTCCCCTAGGCTATAGTCTCACCAAAAAGGGGACTAAGATGGCCAAAACATGTCATGGAGAATGCTGAAGTCATGTTATTAAAGTGACATTGGATGACAAGGAAAAATAAGTTAATTGGATAATATGAGATGATTAAGAAAAAGACTTTGGAAATCCAATTAACAATTTAAGTGAGAATTAGAATGTTGGACTATAAAGAGGATGAGGGCGTCTCATTTCGTCATTCTTGATCATTTTTCTATTTTCAACTTTGAGCTCTGACAGCTTGAGTGTTTTGAGGGTTTTGACTAGACAAACCCTAGAGATCAACACGGAGGTGAAATATCCCTCCTTTCCTGGTCCAAGCTTGACCAAGGTGGTGAAAGATTCCACCCTCACCATTATATCCAATTCAAAATCATTTCAGCTAGAAGTTGTGAAGAAGGGCACACTATTGAGGGGTTTTCTGTAGAGAGGGGCACATTGTCCAATAGACAGGAGTTTGCTTTGACTTCTAGGATTGGGATCTTGAGGAGATCTAGAGTTGGAGGCATTGGGCATCCCTGGAGTGACCTTTCTTGAAATTCCTTGGGGATTTCCTTCTCCATATTTATTTATTCTCAGATCTGGACGTATTTACTTGGAGTTAGAGATCCATTGCATTGGAGGTTAGATATGCATCTACAACCAGGGAAAGTCATCATATGTGATAGCCATCCTCTCTTCTTCAGGAGATCGTCATTATTTCAAAGTTTTTGGATCATATCGAGTGAAGTCAAATTTCCAAGGGAAGTTTCAGCTAGAGAAGGGCACAACTCAACCATAAGACATAGCAGTTATAGGAAGGGAATGAGATTGATCTTTTGTATGCAGCTAGTGGAGGCTTGGGGAAGACAATATCTCCCTTCTATTGTATCTTGGAGGTGTTATCAACCACATACTTCATTTTCCTATATATTTTCAAATATGCTCTTCTCTTGTACTGAGGTCAGCTATATATATTAAATAAAAATATAGATATGTGTTTTTGGTTATTCTTGTTCTTGTTTCTATGTATTCATTGTTGTTTAAAGCTCAAGTCTATCATTGCAAGCTATTTGTGCTATCAAACTAAACAATAAACCCCAACACAAGCTCAATGAGATACAAGTGCGAATTGTTTGACAAAACCCTTCAACCAGAAAGACATTAAAAACTGAAAAATTCCACATAGATCCACTTGGGGATCTTACATTGTTTCCCCTTCTTGGATTTCAAATAAATATAGAGAGCCTTTTTTCTTGCCTCATCTATACTTTTCACACTAAGAAGCTTCAATTGTCTTTGGATATGGATGAAAATTCCTCCAAGGTACTTCACCACCACCCCTAGCTCTTCCAAATAGATGCCCAACCTGATGGCTTGCCTCTTGAACTCATAAGTGTATTATTGCACCCCTTGTCCCTGTTCTTGTTGAAGGTAATGCCACTTCATGAGCTGCTCCACTTCGTAGCATATGGAATAAAATTATGACTTCAACAATGACTTGAATTCCTCCCATTTTGTAACCATGGGATTCTTGACCATCCACATTGCATCCACATAACTCTCCCACCACAATAGAGCATGTCCAAACATCTTCAAATGGGAAAATGAAATCTATTGTTCTTCTTGGATTTGATAAATACCAAAGTAGAATTATGTTTGTTTCAACTAATTATTAAAAAATTCAATGTTAACTTAACCATCAAACATTGGTATATCAAGCTTTGCTTCAATGTTTAAAAGAACATTGGAAGATGAAGAAAAATTGTTGTCATTACCCAAGTTTCCAAGCATCTCTCCTTTGGAACATTCTGAGCCAATCTTTTTTTCTCCACGCTTAGTCTTTGTTGAGTGTGCTTCCTTACCTTTCATTACCAACATCTATGTTACCATCTATGCTAGTGCAACAATGCTCTTCTCCAGCTGAGAAAATTTCACTTCCGAGTCTTCCTTTTCATGTTCTTCACGAGGACTCCCCACCATTGATGGTCTTATGCTTTTATGCAGGCTTGGTAGTAATGGTTATCCACTATTTCAATACTGGTTGCAGGTGTTTACCATTTAAGTGTTCTCCAAGTCTTCATAACCTAATATGATACCAGATGATTTGTAATTAAGGGACTAAGAGTCCACACAATTCACCAACACAAATGATTACCATTAAAACTCTACAAGTTAAATGCACTATAAACTATAACCCAAGTGAAAAAGCTTCTTATTATCTACAACATCTCTGTTCATTGAGATCTATGTAATTAATATGTCTTTGAGATGGGTTTCTCAATCTTTTTCATCCAATTGTGTTGCACAAGCTAATACTCATTTATTGCTTTAGAGTTATGTGTTTCAATTTGGCTTCACAACTTCCCTAGTCCATTGCACTGAAAAATTGAATGGGATTTTGTTTACACACTTTGAATCAAGAGTATGAGCATCAATTATAGCATTTCAATTGATGGGAAAAACTATGGGTAAAATGTGAAATCGTCCAAAACTGAAGGGCATTTAATTTACTACCTTTGGACAATTTGTATCACACAAATACCAATCTACATGTACATACAATTAACAAGTTAGTCAATTATATAGAAAATAGGTCCCAACACTTTCCTACCATCAATTTAATCAATCCAAATTGTTGTAGATGAAATATAATGTATGGTTGAGGAAGATACAATGTCCCTACAATATAACCAATGAGTGATATGTTGTCACTAATTCATTGATTAATCCAACACACAAGGTAAGGTAATGGTCACTATATGCTCGTGTACTATTTACCCATCACCATTTTAATTAAGAAGGGATCTAGGCCATTGATTCCCTTAATCCAAAAGTCATTGTAGGTAAGTAATTGAAAGCATAGGCTTAAGGAAGGTTTGATTGTGTCGAGAATAACAATTTTTGGTCTAAGTAGAAAGGAATTGTGATGTCAGACAAACCAATTTTATAGAAAACCTTTAAACCAATAAACCGATGAACAATAAACTAAAAAATAAAGAAAGAATAAACAATCTATCATACAACAATGAATCTCAAAGACATGGATATTTGACCCTGGAAACCCAACCAGGAAAACTTGTTCCAGTGGAGATTTATTATGATCGGGAAATTCATTACAGAGGGTGAGTTATGCATTCTTAGAAATCTCATGCATTTGTATTCACTAAAAAAAATGAAAATGTCCATGGCTCAGAGACACCTTCACTCATCATGGAATTTGCAAGCATAACTCATAGCCCCTTAACATTATTATACACATCAAGACCTTTCCAACGACACAAAAATCGTCTCAATTGGAGCTCTTATGTGGAATTTATGCCTCCCATAAGTTGACCTACTTTGTTGACCACCGTGGTATGAGTAGATACCACATTAGCCCTCATTATTCACACTATGGGGATAGCCACATGTGGACTTTCAATAATATTCTAGAAGGTCCAAAACCTTATCACAAATTGAGGGTTGAGGATGTAAAAACCCTAACCCTAGATGGCTATCTGGCTATGTTAAATACCAAGCCACTAGGAAGAGAAGGGGTTCCAGTGTTTATTATTGTACTTGTTACATAGTTGAACAAAGCATCCAAGGAGTAGGATTTGAGATAATAACAGAGGTAGGAAGAAGAGTCTGTAGTATCCATTAAGGCCACACAATCATAGGAAACTCCATAGTAAGTACCCCTTTCTTTATATTTTCATTTTCATGACCGAAGAAAAGAGAGCAGAGTATAGGCCTCACCTTCTAGCTGGGTTTTCTCCCATATCAGGTTTCCCAGGATACATCTTGTGTTCAATTGTGTGGATGGTGTGTGCATGTGTCTATTCTTTTATTTTTCTATTCAATTATTTTCATAAATCTGAGTAATAAACTAGTAATAATTAATCTAGGATCTAAGGAAATAAATTGCATAATTTAAGATTTTATAATATTATAAGATATGTTGTGATAAAATTTTCCAGTGGAATATCCACAAAGGTTTACAAATCATATTGGTATTAGAGCAGGTTTCTTTGGGGTATTTGTGGAAAGTTGTAGGATCCAGGAATTGGCTTAAGAAGGAAGTCAATGAACCCTATCCATGGTAGATGAGTCTATTCATAACAATCTTCAAGATGTGGCGAAAGATATATTTTCAAGGATGGAAGAACAAGTTGTTGATATCTCTCGCAACATAGCCCTCCTCGTGGCAGCTTTAGCAAACAAGTTTGGACTTTTCGGGGAGGTTGGTGGCTCTAAATCAAAAGTTGGATTTGATGGGAAACTGGGTGATAATGAAGACTGAGAAAATGAGTCAAGAAAAGAGTTTGAGAAAGAGAAACCAAGTTCCAGTTCCATCATTCCTTCGCAACCTCTATTCAAATTGGAAGCAAAAGTGGACATGAAACCCTATCAACGTGAGATCGTTGTCGTTAAGTTGAATCATTGATTGCAACAATTAGAAGTGTATTTTAGTGTCCATAATATAGATGAAAAGCATAAAATTTCATTTGCTTGACTAAAACTAGAGGGCCATGCACTAACCTGGTGGGAAATCCACATGGAGACACTTAGGCTAGAGGTTGATCCACCAATAACTAAGTGGTAGGATTTTAAAACCCTCATCAAGTCTAAGTTCTACCCTATTGGGTATGTAAAGGACCAATGGATCAAATGACATCATTTCAGGCAGAGGCAAGGGCAGAGTGTGCAAGAGTACACCACATAATTAAGGAAGAAGGCGATCATGTTGGGTATCTCTCCTAAGAACCTAGATGTATTCCTCAAGTATCTGAGAGGTCTATGCATTCATTTGTGAAAGCAAGTGATGCTCTTCAAACTCAAGACCATTTATGAATCTTGTGTGCAAGCACAATATCTGGAGATCATAGGCCATAAGAAAGGACAACCAAGTGGTTATAAACAAAAAGATCACCAAGAAGCTTCCAAGGAGGGGAAGAAGAAGTGTAAAGGGAAAGACAAGAAGAAAACAACCATTGCAAATCAATGAAAGGATCCAAACTGTTACACTATGAGTCCCTAGACAATCAGAAAGTCCTAGACCACCTACTTATGAGTTGTAATCCTTATCTATTGATGAGGTGTTGTCATGATCTATTGATGGGTTATCAATGAGATCTAGATCTAGAAGTGGTCAAATCCGCATATTATAAATTGATATCATGAGATCAATACATGATTAGAGAATGACTTAAAGCCTTTTCTACCAGTTCTTGTCTTGTCTTGCTTGTGTTCTATTTGTTAATGTGGTATCATAGCTCTTATGGCCTTAAGGGCATGATAGCACCATGTAGTTTTCCATGGAATGTTTGCAATTTGAAGTTTGACGATGGAAGAGCGCATTTGATCTTAAGGGATACTTGGATCGTAGTTGCATCTACAACCTTGGCAATCAATTTGATGTAGAATGGAAAAAATGAGGTAGCTCTTTGTGGTAGTTTTTTCCATGAAATTTTGATAAATATTGAATAACTCTACCTACTTCTTGTTATATACGCAATTATGTATATATATGTGCCATTTCTGGTTGGAATTATGAGAATGCAAACCATTATCTAAAAATATTGATCTATTGTAAGGGGGGGAATTTGTCCTTATCAGCTTTTTCCATATCACAAAGTGCACATCTAGTCCTGATCATAGTAGATATGGTTATGAAAGACAGATCATAGATCGGTTTTGTTAAGAAAACAAATGGAATTATGGTGAGTTGTAAGCCCCATTGCAAATTAGATTTGCAATATTTGTTTTCCCATTTGATTTGATTTCTTCAGAATTTCCCACATTACTTGCACATCCTCATAGCCACGTCTCTACACACCATTCTGGAACTTCAAAAATTCCTCCTCCAAATTTTCGAATTCGGATGCGAGTGGTGACATCAAGAAAGGCCCTCCTTATGGGGAACAAAACTTACTACAACCACTCCATTTCCCTGCAATTCTTCTAGCATTACTTGTTGTGTCAACAAATAAACAAAGATTCTTCTCCTGCAACCCTTGAAATACTTATCTGGATAATAAAGGCCGAGCTTGAAGAAAAGGAATCTAGAACCCCAGTAGATACTATGAATAGTGAGTACCCAACTCTTGTATTTGGTTGGCCCGTGAGCTAATTTAGTGAGACTGAGCACCACCCAACTAGAGATCTGGATCATCTAGGAGAAGATCAGATCTGCTCATCTAGAGGAGCGATCTGTTGTTAGGCATAGAATGAAAGCCTTCTTGCCTTCGAGGAGTGAAGCGAACAATCTGGAAAACATTATTCTTGTCTATAAAATCACAGCAGAGAGGGGGCTATGCCGTTAAATTTCATTCCAGGCATGTAAATCCATTGATTTATTGCCATTCCACGTGTGTAAATTAGATCACCATAGGCACTGTATACCAGGTTGCATGAGGTTCAAGATCCATGATAGAATCGATCCCTGGAGATTGTTATCGGAAACATCCAGCCTTAGCAAGCGCTTGAGTTCGATGAGCTCAGCAGGAATTGAACCTGAGAATTTGTATGGAATCGAAGTGAGTAAGAGTAGTCCACCTCAGTGGTGAGAGAATGGATGGTGGCGGTGTTGATCAAGAGTGGGAAACAAAATGGTGTTTGTTTGAACTAATTTGCGAAATCTCCAGATATGTATACGAGAGAGAAGCCACAATGTATGATTCCTACACTGTTTCAATCCAGTGATCCACATCAATTAATTCTCTAGATAAAAAAGGCTTGCCTACATTAGAAATTCATCAGGCTAATTATTTAGGTTATTAAATTGTTTAATCACATTAACAAATGCAACAATCAACAAACAGTGAAAGGAATGCACCAACCATCATCCATCTGTTAACAAAAAATAAGGTAACAAGTTTCTGTTTGGCATGCACTAGTCTTTTTTTTCTCCCACATGCATTTCTTTTGTTCGTAATTAATTATATATATTCAAAATTGTGATCAACATGTGACAACAAATGAAATGAAAAATTATCATTGGGTGCTAACAAGCCATTGATATTTGATGGCATAAAAGAATTGGGTTATAGTTTATTCATGTATAATAAAACTAGGTGATTGGACCCTAAAAAAGGTGGAATAAAAGTGGGTTATAGTTTCTTCATGTATAATAAAACTAGGTGATTGGACCCTAAAAAGGGTGGAATAAAAGTGTAGTTGAAGGATGGCATAAAAGAATTGGGTTATAGTTTCTTCATGTATAATAAAACGAGGTGATTGGACCCTAAAAAGGGTGGAATAAAAGTGTAGTTGAAGGCTTGACAATGAGATGTCACAACAAAGAATATAATTGACAAGATAAACTTTCTTACATCAAGAATAATAAAAGTTCATTTTTGCAATGATAATGTCCTAGATCCTCCTCAAATTGAATAAGGGGGGTCTAAGGAACATTATGTGATTGTATATGTTTGATGGTGTTTTGTGTCTAGTTTTTTAACATTTGGTGGAATAAAAGTGTAGTTGAAGGCTTGACAATGAGATGTCACAACAAAGAATATAATTGACAAGATCAACTTTCTTACACCAAGAATAATAAAAGTTCATTTTTGTGATGATAATGTCCTAGATCCTCCTGAAATTGAATAAGGGGGGTCTAAGGAACATTATGTGATAATGTCCTAGATCCTCCTAAAATTTAATAAGGGGGGCCTAAGGAACATTATGTGATTGTATATGTTTGATGGTGTTTTGTGCCTAGTTTTTTAACATTCATTTAATTTGGCAAGCAAATCAAACACACAATGCTCATGCACTCATGATGTGCAATGGTGATTGCAACAATTAATTGTATTGAAGTCTTCTCAAACTTACCATCTTTGTAAACTGGTAATAGGTTGTGTGAAAATAATATAATTGACAAGAGAAACTTTCTTACACCAAGAATAATAAAAGTTCATTTTTGCGATGATAATGTCCTAGATCCGCTTGAAATTGAATAAGGGGGGTCTAAGGAACATTATGTGATTGTATATGTTTGATGGTGTTTTGTGTCTAGTTTTTTAACACTCATTTAATTTGGCAAGCAAATCAAGCACACAATGCTCATGCACTCATGATGTGCAATGGTGATTGCAACAATTAATTGTATTGAAGTCTTCTCAAACTTACCATCTTTGTAAACTGGTAATAGGTTGTGTGATTTTCAAATATTTGGCAACACGTGGCAAATTGTAAATCCATCAAGCATAAAATTTATTTGATTCATGAGTTGAATTGTGAACATTAAAGGATAAATAATTGAATTTGAGCAGCGAATTGTACAAAGGGTAAAGTGCCAAACCCTTTTAAGTCAATAAAGTGTTTTCCAAGTCAAAGGTTAATTGTGAATGATATCATCAAGACCTGCCTGAAATTTGAATAAGGAGGTCACTTGAGTCATCAAAGTCAAGTCATTGTAATCACACTTTAGGGTGCATGATTGGTAGTACCCGACACCCTACGTGACTTCAAATCAAGTGAGCATGGCATAGAAGAAACAAGTGCAAGTGAGTGCAAGCGAGAAAGTACAAGCGAATGGGACAAGTGATCGTGAGCAAATAGGTAAAGAAGGAAAGAGTTTACGGAATGCCTCTCAAGAAATCAAGGAATTAAAAGACTACAAACATGAATTGCATAGTTGGCTTATTGATATTCAGAATCAAATTAATATGAATCGATTGATTGAAGCACTCAAGCGGAAATTAAGAAACATGATTGAAGCAACATATGCAACAAATGAACTTATACAGAAAGTTGGTGCAATTTGTGATATAGAGGATCTAGTACAAAAGGTTAATGCAACTTGTGATACATATGAGCTCATACAAAAGGTTGATGCAACTTGTGACACAAAATATTTAATGTAGATGGTTGATTCTACTTGTGATACAGATGACCTAATGGTGGATACAAAGTCAACACAAGAGATGGACGATGATTCCTTAACTAATCATGATATGGAATCATACATTGGACCAATGAAGGCAATCCTTGTTGAAGATGAGTCAAAAGACGTAGCACATAATGAAAGCACCAACAACAACAAAGAAGAACATCAAGAATCACAAAATGCCCTTTTCAAAATGATTGTTAGACCTTGGGAAGAATTGTCATTCAAAAAAAATAGACATGGCTTAGATTATGACAAAGGAAACAAATTTCAGATCCTAGATTACTCCAAATTGGTTCAATTGTGAGTGCAATATTTCTTGAAGAAGTTAAGAATATTGATAATAAGTGTCAACATTTTCATAGAGTTGGTCACTTGGAGACACGACGTTTTAATCTCCATCCTTGTCTTCATTGTAGGAAGACAAATCATCTCTCAGAAAACTGTCGAAAGAAGAAAAAGGTTAAGCGAACAATTCATTATGGTGGGATAAGCTCTTGGAAATGGAACCAAGTAAAGAAGCTACATAAATATTACTATTTAGTCCAGACATAGGTAAAGACACAAATGCATGGAGAAATGAAAAAAATAAATATCATTCAAACAACTATTTTAGATGATTTTGGACATGACCTAGGCCTAACTATACATGTTTTTTGAAATTGAATCATGAGTCCAAAATGGTAATCTCTACACCTGGTGGGGGGGAGGGGGGTATATTCTCAAAATGGTTAGTGGTCAACCAAGAACACCACATTGTTCAAGTCAAAAGGTTATTGGTCAACCACGAAAAATCATCAGATATCATTAAAAATAAAAAAAATCCAAAAGTGCAAGCTTGGATCCCTTAAAAAAATTCTCACCTTACACCTAACAGGGGGGATATCAAATATCAATGATAATATTTAGGCTTCAAGTTTTGAAGTCCTATCACAATCAAAATTTAATCAACATTTGGGAATTCTGGTATGGCAACTGGTCTCCTCAACAAGCTATCTACAATCAAATCAAATTTTCTTTAGGATGATAGTCAACACCTAATTGTGTCCAAATTCAGAGAGAAATTTGGTGATCCTATTTATTCACCAAATTACCAAGGGAATTTTTAAACATGGAAACTATTCATTTCCATAGATTCTACTCTCTTCAAATGAACCATTTAGCATCAAGATATTGGCGGTTTTTCAAGCATATCTTCATTGAAGCTTAGTTCAAAAGTTTCATATTGAAGACTGAAGATGATGCCAAATATTGTTTCCTTACTCGTACAATTATTTGTACTTGTGATTGAGGGGAGGAATGTTACATTGTGAGTCCTTAGACAATCACAAAGTATGATACCACCTAGTTATGAGTTGTAATCCTTATCCATTGATGAGCTATTTTCGTGTTCCATTGATGAGTTTTCAGTGAAATCTAGATCTATAAGTGGTCAAATCCATGTATTATAAATTGATCATGAGAAAAATAAAGGAGTAGAGAATGGCTTAAATTATTTTCCGCCTGCTCTTGTCTTGTCTTGCTTGTGATCTATTTGTTAACATAAACAACCATTGCAATATCAATGGTCACATCGAAGACAAATGTTAGAAGCTACATCCAAAGTTGAATCCAAAGAACCGTTAGAAGGATGCCAATAAGATGAACCTACTAAGAAAGGATTCAGGATACCAAATAGAGAGTAGTTCAAATGTCGATGATAATATTATATATGCTTCATTGCAGAAGGAGGTGAATTTGAGTAGCCTTCATCATAAGGAAGAGAAGGATATGAAAAAACTCTTCCATATTAAGATCTAAGTCAAAAGGACCAAGGAAGATTCTCTATTTGATTCCAGTTCACAGGTCAATCTCATAGTAGATGATCTGGTCAAAAAGATTAGGTTGGAGGTTCATGTTCATCTAAGCCCATATCCATTAGGATGGGTGAATATAATGAGTGCACACAAAGACAAGTCAAATATCTCTCTAGTAAGTGCTAACCAAGTCAAATTTTTGATTAGTTATAGTAAGAAGTATGTATTGCTTTTCTTAAGAGAAATTCAACCAGTGGTCCAGTGGAGGAATTAATAAGATCAGTAAAGGAATCCCTGGAAGGATGTAAAAAAGAGTAGAAAAAATATGATACAGGTGGATATCAGTGGCCACACACCTATTCCAACTAGCTCATCTTGGCAGTTTTTCAGTTTAGAAGTTTTTTCGTAGTTCTCGGGTCCTGAAATTTTGGGGTCGTTTTGAGGC
The DNA here is from genome assembly GCA_009831015.1 of Picea engelmannii. Classification (NCBI taxonomy): domain Eukaryota; kingdom Viridiplantae; phylum Streptophyta; class Pinopsida; order Pinales; family Pinaceae; genus Picea; species Picea engelmannii. Next base: position 518,267 of record ML777567.1, on the reverse strand, counting down.
CCTCAACAACGTTTTTAGGGCTCACAACAACTAGGATATAGATCAAGATAGAATCTTATGAAATAATGTGTATTCCTTGGATAAACCTTTCCAACAGGTTATCGTGCACCTAAAACGAAGATCGTATGCAAAAGTTATGACCCTGGGAAGTTGATGTACCAACTTACTCCAACGAGGCCCACACGACTCTTGGCGCTTCATCTCCTAGGGTTAGGCTTTTGTATGTCTAGGATTATGGAATTCATGTTTATTTTAAAAAGGATTTCAGATCCCCGTTGTACTCATCTTCTTGGGAATGAGTGCAGTCGTCACATCTCTTCTCAGAGATAAGCCAACACCATTCTAGTAAGCTTGTTTCAGTTTGCATTTTACAGTTTCAACATATTTCTTTATTAATAGAAGCCAAGTTTTACTGTATCTATTTTATTATTCATTGGATCTCTGTGTTAATAATATAGATCTTTATTCATTTCGTTCTGCTCATAAAATTTGGATCAGTGGTATGAGAGTGGTCTGCTCCTTTTCGTTCTAAATGCATGTCCCCGACGAGGTCAGGGTACAAAGAGTTGGGTATCGAGCTTGTTTCTCTTGAGGACAAAGGCTCTCGCATGCCCAAACGAACTTCCATGGTGGGAGAAAAGAAAGATGACGGGACAAGAGATCCTTTCAAACTGTTGCTCGATGAATCCCTCGTGCAATAGAGGAACAAGATGATGGACAATTTTGGAAAAATCCTTTGACGACTACCAATAGGCGACAGATCTTCCTCGAGCGAAGGCACCGCCCCCTTCAAGGTACATATCAACTTTGATATTCCTATATTTGAAGGTTATATAGACACATACAATGTAGAAAAATGGTTGAATATGTTAGAAGGGTATTTTTTTGTCCATAACTTTTCGAATAGAGAAAATATTACTTTTTCCCTCCTTAAAGTCATCCCCCATGTCAAATATTGGTGGGAGACTTTCTGTGAGAAAAATGAAATAGAGGAACCCTCATTATTTACAGTCGCACTCACCTGGGATTCCTTCAGGGATTCTATTAAGGAACAATACTACCATGTCATAATTTATGACAACCTGTATATAAAATGGACCACACCGCGGAAGGAAAGGGACCAAGCAGTGCCAGAGTTCAAAAATATCTTCCATACCTTGTGCACCAAGATGGGTATCAAATATTCTGAGTGACATATGGTGCTCAAGTACTGTGGTGGTATGCATAGATACATCCAGAAAAAAATGGAGTTTCCGGACATCTCGTCCTTGGGCGCGACCTATCGATATGCCATCAAAATCGAGTAGAAGCTTAAACAAAAACCACGACAGTTTGGGTCTGGGAACCCCTTGTTGAAATTTTGGTATGCTCATTTAACCATAGACAATGTCACATTCTTGTCACCCAACCATATGCATTCACATATTCCACCCCCGAGCACACTAACCTTTACTTAGAATAATTCTGGCAAGCCTACTCCAGAACCAACAGATAAACCCTAGTTGTTAACTGCAACAACAACTCAAGAAAAGTAGAGTGCTCCTTCTCCAAGGGTAGCGCACAAGAGAGAGAGAGTCTTTGTATCCACATAACAAGTACCATACACAACTTTAGTAGTTTCAACTGCACTACTCTCTCTCTCTCTCTCAATCCTGCGCCATACTTAGCAAGAATATCACCAAGAATATCACCAAGAGAGAGACCGATACCAAGAGATGAACATGTGCCCTTATTAATCCTTACAATTGAAACTACAAATCTCCACAATACTTGTGCACTAACTGGGTGTACAAATGAGATAAAACATCCTCTATTTATATTAATATGTCCAATGACTTTTCTGGCTGGGCCGACTTGACTTTCTGGTAATTATATTTTCTGTTTATCTTTTTCTTGTAGAGCTAACTTGTCTTTCTGGAAGATAATATTTTAATATTATTTATTCTTCTAGGATGACTTGTCCTATAGGGTTTTCACACATATTTTTAATGGTTCACTTGCTTCCAAAATATTCTACTCTAAGTCATAAGTTACACATGGAGGTTAATACCTCCCATAGCTACCAAAACATCAACACCCCTCACAACAGAATTTGGGCAAGGGAATCCCCAACCCACATAAAAAAGGGCAGAGCAAATATGGATAGCCTCAGGACAACTAGTCTAAGCTGCAAACAAAGAAGGACAATGGAAAGATGAAGAAATGTACCGGGAAGTGGTGCGACTTCCATAAGATCCCTTGGAATAACACTGTTGATTTCCACTCAAAGCAGTCATTGGTGGATGAGATGAAAACCTACGAATCAGATGCGGGTTCTGACTATGAGTCAGAACCAGAAAATGGGAGACAGATCATTGATGCAGAATCCAGTGCCACAGTTTCTACCACCAATATCCATCCTAGTGAACTGGATGAGCCAGAGGAAGGAGATCGCCTCTTTCATTCACTAGTGTGGGTGAAAGGCACCCAAATGCACTTCATCATTGATAGTGGTATCCAGAAGAACCTCATATTAGAAGAGGTCATCAAGCAGCTGGCCCTACCAACAATGTCATACACGCAACCCTATACCATCGAATGGATCTGCCAAGGAAGTGATCTTCGCGTCAGCCAATAGTGCCACTTGTCCTACGACATCAAGCCCTTCAAAGATGAGGTATTTTGTGATGTTTCTCCCCTTGAAGTTTGTGATGTTATTTTGGGCCAAACTTATTTACGGAAATGTCATGTTGTATATGAGTCTAGGCCTCGTAGTGTTATTATTACTTTGGACAAAACATTGTACAGGATACCCGAGATATTCCCACCTAGTGCCATTTCCTTGATCTCTGCCAAGCAATGCAGGAAGGTCATCTCTCAGATCATGAATTTTGTCTTCTTTTTGATTCACTCTCAGAGTGAGAAAAATATTGCAACCACATCCATGGGCTCTGCGGACGACCTCTCCATGCAACATAAGCAAGTGGATAAGGTTGTAGAAGAATACAAAGATATCTTCTCCTTGCCTACTAGGGTACCTCTGCACTGTCAGATCAAGCATGCCATCGATCTGACCCCCGACACACCGCTACCCAATGGTCCAGTATATCATTGCTCTTTGTTATAAAATGAGGAGATCAAGAGTCAGATCCAAGAACTTCTCCACAAGGGACACATCCGACCGAGCTCATCACCTTGTAGAAGCCCCATCGTGCTTGTGCAAAATAAAGATGAGACATGGTGACTCTGCAATGATTATTGTGTAAGTTTTAAACCTGTGAAGTAAAGCAATGCATATACATATTCTTAAGCAAAACAAAATTTAATCAATGGCTCATAAACAAAGTACACAAATATTTTATACTGGAAACCCTCAACCGGGAAAACCTTTCTTATATTCATTATTGAATTTCACCATTCACCATACAATATATACAATGTTTTTAGGTATTCCGTAGATACCAAAACCCTAATCCCTTAATCAAGGATTAATTTAGTAAACTGCTAAAAATAGCAAAAACCACCCACACAGTTGTCAAACCTGACGTGCCCACACACACACATGCAAAGAATATAACACATACCCAACATTCTCCCACTTGTTGTTTTCTTTGCATCCAGGGGTCCAGGGGATTATATAGTCAAAAATCTAGGGCAACAATGCCCATTGTTACTCTACACCAGGAGAACTTTTC
>ML777567.1:453067-513351 GCA_009831015.1 Picea engelmannii | reverse complement strand
TCTTAAACAACCATTTGCTACCAACATATTTTCTTCCAGCTAGAAACTCAACTATATCCCATGCCTCATTCTTATCCAAGGCATCCATTTCTTCAACCATGGCCTTCTTCCAGAGTTTACTATCCTCTGAATTCACTGCTTCCTTGACAGTTATGGGATCATCATCAATAATAGATAAAGCAAAATTGGAACGAAAATCAGATGGACTATACGTTTTTGGTTACCTTTTATCTCTCACTTATCTCCTCAATATTGGGGTATGAGGTTCTTCTTCTTCTTCTTCTGCTTCCTCTTCTTCAGATGATTCAGATTTTTCATCATCCAACTCAAGCTCCATTTTCTTAGGTTCTTCTTGCGTTGGTAGGAATTCCTGTTTGGACACATCTTTCACCTCTCTGAAAACAACATCTCGATTGTAAACAATCTTCTTGGTTTATGGGTTCCAAAGCTTATAACCTTTCACACCATCTTTATAACCAATAAAGGTACACTTTTCAGCCTTTTTATCCAACTTACTCCTATTTTCCTTTGGAACATGTACATAAGCATAACAACCAAACACTCTAAGATGTTGAAGAGGGGGTTTCTTTGTAGATCATACCTCATGTGGAGTTTTATCATCCAATGATGATGAAGGTGATCGATTGACCAGGTAACATGTTGTACCCACTGCCTCTGCCCAGAATTCTTGTCCTAACCCGACATCGCTGAGCATGCTCCTTTCTTTTTCCATTAGTGTCCTGTTCATCCTTTCTGCAACTCCATTCTGTCGAGGAGTGTATGGAGTAGTATTCTGCCTTGCTATACCACATTTCTTACAGAATTCTTCGAATTCATTTCCGCAGAATTCTCCACCATTATCTGTTCTCAATACCTTTATTTTCTTCTCTGTCTGATTTTTTACCAGAGCCTTAAACTCTTTAAATTTATCAAATACCTCAGATTTCTTTCTAAGAAAATAAATCCATCTGTTCCTTGAAAAAACATCTATGAATAAAGAATAATACATAGATTCACCTAGGGATGGAATAGGGACAGGTCCAAACACATCACTGTGTATCAACTCTAAGATCCCCTTTGCTCTTGTAGCACCAGATAGGAATCTTACTCGATTCTGTTGACCATATATGCAATTTTCACAGAAATCAAAATCTAGAGTGAAATTAGACATACCTTCAACCTTGCCTTTACCGTGTAGTGTTTGAAGGCCCTTTTCTCCAATATGCCCTAGTCTTTGATGCCACAACATGGTCTTCTTTTCATGAATGATATTGGTCTTGTATTATTTATTTGTCTTCTCAAGGACACCATAACTGTTACACCCATTAGTATAAGTGCTTCCCAAAAAATTGTATAGAGTTCCACACCGAACTCCCCTCATCAACACCATTTCCCCTCGTACCATCTTGCAAGTGTTCTTTCCAAATACAGTATCCACTCTTGAATCATCCAACTTGCTTACAGATATTAGGCTCCTGGCAAGTTTTGGAATGTGCAGAACCCCAGGGAGTGTTCTAATCCTTCCATCTTTTAGCAACAACTTAACCCTTCCACGTCCCAATATTTTTGTTGTCGAGTCATCTCCTAGGAATACATCACCATCATCATATTTTTCATTTTTAGAGAACCACTCCATGTGAGGAGTCATATGGTATGATGCACCTGAGTCGATCAACCATACATCGCGGTCTGCATGTATACTTGTAGATGCTAGGTAAACATCACCTCCTTCTTTAGTGGAGGTTTTCGCCTCTGTGGAAGAGGTACTATCAAATCCCTTTGGTTTTTCAACCTTCTTAGACTTGCAATCTTTCTTATAATGCCCTGTTTTACCACACTTCCAACATTTCCTCAAAGATTTTCCTGGAGACTTATATCTACCTGTAGATTTAGATCTCCCCCCTAAAGGCTTACCATGATTCCTGTCTTGGGTACGACCTCTTACAAATAAATCATTTGTGCTATGACCATCCATGTTTTTCCTCCTCATCTCTTCATATAACAAGGATGAAACTACATCCTCATACTTCAATGTAGATTGAGTGGTACTACCAATTTCTACAACCAGATTATCCCAAGTGTCTGGAAAAGAACATAACAAAGTAATACACTTATCTTCTTCTGCAATCGTAATATTAATAGAGACAAGTTGACTTACCAGAGTATTAAAGGTATTTAGATGTTTTGTCACAGAATCTCCATCTTCCATCCTGAGATGATACAACTTCTTTCGAAGAAAAAACTTGTTTACCAGGGACTTTGATTGATACAAATTCCCCAACTTATCCCATAGTTCCTTGGTTGTAGACTCTCCTGAGACATTCAAGAACACCGAATCTGCCAGACAGAGTCGAATAGTACTCCTTGCTCTTTTGTCCAACTTCTCCCAATCTTCCTTCGACATAATAGTAGGTGGTGTACTGGTAGTTTGTGTACTGGTAGGTTGTGTACTAGTAGGTTGTGTACTAGTAGCTTGTGTGCTAGTAGATGGTGTACTAGTAGGTTGTGTACCAGGATCCACAACGATCCATTGTTCTTTGTCTACAAGAAGGTCCTCCATATTCAACTTCCATAGCTCAAAGTTTTTACCATTGAACTTCTCTATCTCGATTCTAGAAGAGATTGCCATTCCTCTTTCTGCACTCAAATCACAACTGCAAAAGCTCCCACTAAACCTAGGTTTATCACAGACCTAAGATAAACTTCATCTATCAAGACTGAGCCAAACCCTCAACAACAAATGCGTCCCTCTGAAGCCAAAAATGAGCTATGATACCACATGTAAGTTTTAAACCTATGAAGTAAAGCAATGCATATAGATTCTTAAGCAAAACATAATTTAATCAATGTCTCATACACAAAGTACACAAAGATTTTATATCGGAAACCCTCAACTGGGAAAACCTTTCTTATATTCATTTTCAAATTTCACGATTCATCATACAATATATACAATGTTTTTAGGTATTCCATAGATACCAAAACTCGAATCCCTTAATCCAAGATTAATTTAGTAAACCACTAAAAATAGCAAATTCCACTAAAAATAACAAAAATCGCCAGATGCAGTTGTCGAACATGACACGCCCACACACACATTCAAAGAATATAACACATACCCAACATATCGGGCCCTAAATAAAATCACAGTCAGGAACAGATACCCGATTCCTCAAGTCGATTATCTCCTTGATTATCTCAAGGGGCCTAAATACTTCAGTAATATTGATCTAAAGTGTGGCTACCATTAGGTCCTTGTTACACATTATTTTGGTCACCCTGATGATGATTACATAAACATGTGTTCAGGTTCCGAATATAATCCTTTTCCTGAGAAAAGAAACCTCTTTCCACCCTTGCAAGATGAAATTTTTGAAGGACGTTGCAGGCTTCTCCTTTTACACAGTGCGAAAATCCTTGATTTCTACATGCTGCACTATAGCCAGCCTGTGGGATTTTCGCAGGATGCTATATAGGCAGGTCACAGTGACGCTTTAAAACTAAAAGAGGAAAGAAGTTATAGCAGCTTCTAGAAGTGGAATCTTCTAGAAATATGAGGTGGCGTCCGTATGGTTATGATCCTATTGACTTATCTGATTTGATGGGATCATCCTCATCTCTTTAAACACTTCAGATTCTCCTATATAATGATAGGCTTCTCATGGAACAGGTTAGAGGTACAAGCATAAAGAAGCATAGAGACTGAAGAAATAATAGGCTGAAGACTGTGTGAAGAATCCTATTTCAAGTGATGCTTGAGGTCTCCATTCATCCATCAAGCTTTTGAGAGAAATCTTCATGCAAATATCGGAACAAATGTATGTGTGTGTCAGAACAAAGGGCCACTGAAAGGGAACTTGCGACATCAAGGTGATTCAGTTGTATCTTCTACCTTTCATTAATATAATACGGTGGCACGCCTCTTTCCCATAAAATGATTGATATTTTATTACATGACTCCTTGATCACATGTTTAGGTTGTCATTGAATTTCACTATTGCTGCTTTCACGTTGGTTGATTTTTTCTATTGCAGATCTGATCTCATAGGAACATCAGAGTAAGGCAGGATCAACAAATACATAAGTAAGTGATTCATAAGGTATGCTATCTATTCCTTCTTTGGTAGTTAAAATCAATGATTGAAACCTAGGGAAAGCGTCGAGTTTCGTTTTGTTTTGTTCTAGATCCAGGTGGATCTAGGGGGATTAGTTCATGTCCTCATCTATTGATTTACCCGTTAACAGTCCCAATAGAGAAAACAAATGTATAGAATCCTTCTTTCAAGTCAAAAGAAGGTATTTTTTAATGGTTGGTCATGCCATTTGGTTTGACAAATGCACCAATAACTTTCATGAGGATGATGGAAAATATATTGCGGTCGTTCACCAATTCTTTTGTAGTGGTGTATCTGGATGACATCCTCATTTAGAACAAGACTTGGACGGAACACCTCAACATATTCAGCAGGTTATGCACACTCTGCGGTAGCACAAGCTATATTCCAACTTGGAGAAATGCTCCTTCAACATGGATAGGGTCTAGTACCTAGGCTACATAGTTGATAAGCATGGTGTGCATGTGGATAGATCCAATATCTAGGTCATTTGTGATTAGCTATCCCCAACCATGCTCACTAATCTTCAAATCTTCTTAGGCCTTGCCAATTTCTATCACAGATTCATGTTGGGATTCTCCCATATTGCATGGGCCCTCAACCAAGTAACCATGGGTGGTGGTAAGGAAAATTTTGTGTGGGGCATGTCCCAACAATAAGCGTTTGATAATTTTAAGCAACTCTTGTTCTTAGCCCTAGTGTTTTCATTACCCGACCTACAACAACCCTTTGAGATGGAGACAGATGCTTCAGACTATGTTGTGGGCGCAATTCTCACTCAACACAACCACCACATGGCCTATCATAGTGAGACACTATCAAATGTCATACATAAATACCCTACTTACGACAAAGAAATGTACTCCATTATGAAAGTCTTCCACCAATGGAGGCATTACAATATTGGGAAGGATACAATCATCCACACTGATCATAAGTCATTGAAATTCATGCATACAGAATAAAAATTGCAGAATGGCCACCATAAGACGTGGTCCACATACTTGCAGCAATTCCACCTCAACATCAAGTATAAGACAAGAAGTACCAATCACGTCGTTGATTTCCTCAGCTGACCTCCAGTTGTGAAAATCACCATGGTGTTGAATCTTGCGGCCACGAGATCTCTAAATGGCCCCAATTCTATGAGAAAGATCCTGAATTCGCCACCACCTACCAAATGTTGGGTGAAAACAAAATTGTCACTAATTTCCATGTTAAGAATGGGTTGTTGTGTCGTCTGGGCCATCTCTATGTTCCATCAAGAGAGTGAGCGAAGATGATTTGGGAAGCCCACTACAGTTGGGTGGCAGGACACTTCGGCATAGAAAAGGCAGTGGTAGTGCTACAACAACATTTCTGTTGGCTGAAACTTCGATAGGATGTTAGCAAGTATATCAGGTCCTACACTGCCTACACTATTTCCAAACCGACCACTAAGAAACAAGGCTTGTACACCCCTCTTCCTACTCCTAACATGTCGTGGGAATCCATCTCCATGGACTACATGTCGGGCCTTTCGTCCACCAAGCAGGGAAATGACTTTGTTTTTGTGGTTGTTGATCGCTTTTCCAAGATGGAGATTATGGCCGCCTGCAAGACGAGAATCACAGTGAAGGCCACTGCCAAGCTCTTCTTTGAACGAGTGTGGGTACATTTTGGAATACCAAAAACCATTATCTCCAATCAGGACATCTAGTTCATCAACACATTTTGGTCGAACCTATGGTCACTGCTGGACACCAAGCTCACCAAATCCACTTCCTTACACCCTAAAAAGGATGACCAAACTGAGGTCGTCAACTCGATGATCATGCATATTATATGCATGTACAATTCCAAGCACCCCCACACATGGGATGATAGTCTTCCCTATGTTCAACACAAATACAACAAAGCCATACATAGCTCAACCAAACATAGCCCCTTTCAAGTGGGGATGGGATTTCAACAATTGGGTCCCATGTATGTTGCACTACCCCTTGTGGCCACCCAAGAAGACTCGTCCCATTTTAAAACCAAAGCTAAAAAATCCACCCGGTTCATTGAGTGGATCCAACACATCCGCCAACAAGTTTAGGATATTTTACATAAATCCAATGCTAAGTACAAGCAATGCCATGATAACCATCGAGTGCCACACAAGTTTCAAGTGGGAGACAAAGTTTGGTTGCACTTGCAGAAATAATGCCTTACAGGGCCCCATCAGAAGCTTCGTCCACTCTTTTATGGACCTTACACCATCACCAAGGTTATGGGAGACAATTCTTTTGAGCTCAATATTCCCCCCTCCCTTGAATTGCACCCAATGTTCAATGTGGATCTCCTTCGACCATATTTTCCACCATTATTGGACACCTCAGAGATAACAAAACATTTGACACCAACATAGCTCAACCCTGACTGCATGGAACATGCATCCACTGATCATATCATGTACACAAAATTCAAGGGAACTCATCAGCATAGGATCCAACTTTATCGGGTTGTCAAAGCAGGGCAGCTCCTGTACCAAGGAAAGTGGCTCACCCGGGGCCAAATTCAACATAAATTTCCTCATATAATGGGGGGACGCATTGGAATGGATACCATTTATTCCTAATGGGGGAGGATTTATCCAGGTGGATATCAGTGGCCACCCACCTATTCCAACAAGCTCATCTTGGCAGTTTTTTCCTAATTTTTGGGTCCCGAACTTTTGGGGCCGTTTTGAGGCCCTAAACAACGTTTTTAGGGCTTGCCACAATTAGACTAATGACTAAGTAAAATTCTAATGAAATAATGTGTATTCCTCGAATAGACCTTTCCAATGTGATACCGTGCACCTAAGTCAAATTCTAACGACCTCAAGAAGTTGATGTACCAACTTACCCCAACGGGGCCCACATGACTCTTGGTGCTTCATCTCCTAGGGTTAGGTTTTTGGATGTGTAGGGTTTCAAAATTCATGTTTGTTGTAAAAAGGATTTCAGAGCCTCATTGTTCTCATATTCTTGTGAATGAGTGCAACAATCACATCTCTTCTCAAAGATAAGCCACCACCATTCTAGAGAGCTTGTTTCAATTTGCATTTTACAATTTAAACATATTTCTTTATTAGTAGAAGCCAAGTTTTATTGTATCTCTGTTATTGTTCATTGAATCTCTGTGTTAATAATATAGATCTATATTCATTTCATTCTTCTCATAAAATCAGGATCACGATAGTTGGAGGAGTTGTTGTAGACATATAGGGGAGTGTTCCAAGAGCCTAAAGGGATTCCACCTAAGAGGGAAATGGAGCACAATATACGATTGTTTCCTAACTCTCCATTACCAAATATTGGGTTGTATAGATTTCTTTTTTTTGAAAGCAAACAAAGTGAAGAAACGATTGCAACAACTATTGGAGCTGAGAGATATTCGACCAAGCACCTCACCTTGTGGGTCACATATCATCATAGTACCAAGAAGGATGGAACTTGGAGAATTTGTATCAACTATAGAGGTTTGAACAATATCACACTCAAGAATCAATACCATATGCCTAGGATTGGTGATTTGTTAGATCAGTTGCAGCAATCCAAGTACTTCACCAAGTTGGATCTCAAATCGAGATACCATTGGGTACATGTTAAAGAAGAATACACATGGAAGACCACCTTCAAGACAAGGAAATGCATATATGAATGGTTGGTCATTCATTTTGGTTCATGTAACGTGCCAGATACATATATGTGTTTGATGAATGATGTATCACGTACCTTAGATTCATTTGTAATAGTGTACTTAGATGACATATTGTTTTATAGATCTACCTAGGAGGAGAACATATCACGTCTCATGTCGATGTTAGAGACTCTAAAAAATCATTAGTTGATGGAAAAACTAAATAAATGTGAGTTAGATCAACAATCATTCGTGTGTTTGGGGTATGTGATCGGTGGAGGGGAACTTAAGATAGATCTCACAAATATGGAGACCATCATGAAGTGGCATGTTCCTACTAATTTATTTGAAGTTTGGAGCTTTGTTGGGGCATCACAATGCCTATGGAATTTGACAACATATTTTTAGTGGTAGTTGCTCTACTCCATGCCATAGCATCCAGTGGTAAAAGTTTTCAATGGGTAAAGAATCAAAATAAATATTTCAACAAGATAAAACAAAAGATCATTTAGGCACCAATTCTTGCATTCTCTAACTTGCAGAATCATTTTGAAGTGGAGAAAAATGCAAGTGGGTGTGTTATGGGAGTATTTTTTATGCAAGGAGGTAAGTTAATATGCTATCATTCTAAGATGCTTCATGGGGGAGTCCTGAACTACCCTGCATATGATAAGGAAATATATGCCTTGGTTCAATTTGTTAAGAAGTGGAAGCACTATCTAATGGGAAAGGAAACCATTATCCACATTTATCACCAACCACTATAGCATTTTTATGCCCAGAGTAAGCTTAAAAAAACTAGACATTACAAGTAGATGGGGTTTTTGGAACAATTCCATCTAGTCATCAACTATAAGAAGGGTGGCACTAATAAGTTGGTGGAAATGATTTCAAGGCCACCCATGTCCAAGATTACAACTTTGGGAACTCTTATGCACATGGATCCTTTTACCCATGATGCATACACATAAGATGAGGACTTTAGAGAGGTGTTTCAATGACTATAGGGACAAATTCATGTAGAAGAAGGTGACGACAAGGTTGACTATCATCTCCAGAATGGGTTTCTCTACAAGCTAGACAATATCTATGTTACTAAAGGTGAAAGATTGTATATTATTAGAGAGGATCACACCTCCAAGATTGCAAGACATTTTGGTGTTGGGAAGATAGTTGCTAACTTACAAAAGTAATTGTATTGCCCAATATTGCAAGAAGATGCAACTCAGTATATTAGAGGATGGATGCTTTGTTGTACCAGCAAGCCTAGTAATAGGAAGCAAGGTCTATACCACCCCTTACCTATACCCACTTGACCTTGAGAAATAATTTCCATGGATTTTGTCAATGGTTTTCCAATAACCTTGAAGGGACATTACTATCTATTTGTAATAGCTGACATGTTTAACAAGATGTGTATTCTTATGTGTTGTAAAAATACCATCAAAGGAAAAGATGCAAAAATCATGTTCTCTCAACATGTTTGGGTGCACTTTGGGATACCAAGGAGAATCATCTTAGATTGGATATTGGATTTCTCAGTGCATTTTGAACTACACTTTGGGAAAATATAGACAAAAAGTTGAAGAGATATACAACATTCCATCCACAAACATATGGGAAAACATAAGTAGTCAACATGAAGTTGGTTAAACTTTTGAGGGGTTGCAATCAAAAGCATCCAAATAATTGGGATGAATATTTGATATACATTCAACACTCTTACAATAGAGCAATCCATACTTCTACTAGTAAGTCCTCTTTTGAAACTTGCTTTGGATATTTTCCACCTTCACCCTTGGATGTTGTTTATGGATAGAAAGGAGGAGTGAGGGAAGACATCAAATGAGAAGCATTGAAAGTAGATAAGTTTTTTGAAAAGATTAGGTAGATACATTTTCAAGTACAATATACGCTAAAGAAGTCACGGGAAAGGTACAAGGCCCGACATGATCAACATAGACCAGAAAAATCATTCAATGTGGGAGACAAAGTTTGGTTACAACTAAGAAAGGGAAGACTATAGGGTCCTGGTAAGAAGATCAAGGCTTTGCAGTATGACACTTTTAAGGTATTGGAGAAGGTGGGTGATAATTCATATAGACTTAGTCCACCCCCCTACATGCTCATTTACGCAATAGTGAATGTGGAGAATCTAAAACTCTACGAGTCTTCCATGTTGGATAAAGAAACTGAGGAGTAGGTCCTAACTACCATATAGGAATTAACACCAAAATCTCAAGCAGAGTTGGTAGAATATACAATATTGTAGAAGAATTCCATAACTACTAGGTAAGGGCAACATGACCTTTGGAAAACTAGGTTGAAAGGAAAACTTCTAAGCAAGGAAAAATGGTACTCCAAAGAGAAGGTAGAGGAAATATTTCCTCGCCTCATTTAGTAAAATATTTTGGGTACCAAAAGCCTCTATAAATGGAGATTTATGATCCAAAATGAACCATTTTATAATTTTTCATCTATCTTAGTACTTTCTGGGTGGAAAAAATGAAGGAATTGTCTTGTAAGGTGCGTTTTAGTGGTAGGTCCCAATTTGGAGATTTGGCGTCTAGAACCTTCTAGATCCATTTTGAGGCATCAAATGACATATTTTGGGGGTAAAAACTTTGTGAGAATAAATTTCATCCCCTTGATGTTATTCTACACATCAATACATTTCCAACAATGCAAAAAATACCTTAATTGGATCTTGTATGTGAATGTTTTTCCTCCTACAAATTGACCTACCTTATTGATCACCATGGTACGAGTGGATGCCACAATAGCCCCCATTACTCACACATGTGGGGATAACCATGTGCAATTTTAAGATGATTATATAATGTCCAAAACCTTATCACTAAGTGAGGGTTGAGGATGCAAAAACCCTAATAGTAGACGATTATCAAGCTATGTTAAATATCGGCTTTCAGGAAGAGAAGGGGTTCCATTATTTTCTATTGTACTTATTCCATAGTTGAGTAGAGAATCCAAGGAGTTGGATTTGAGAGAATAACATATGCAGGAAGAAGAGATTGTAGTATCTATTCACACCATAGAGTCATAGGAAACTCCATAGTGAGTGTCCCTTTCTTTGTACATTTCCATAACCAAAGAAAAGAGAGTGGAGCATAGGCATAACCTTCTAACTAGTTTTTATCCCATATTAGGTTTCCTAGGATACATCTTGTGTTCAATTGTGTGGATGGTGTGCATATTTGGCTATTCTCTCATTTTTTATTCAATTATTTTCATCAATCTGAGCAATAATCTAGTAATAATTAATTTGGGATCTAAGAAAATAAATTGCATAATCTAAGATTTCAAAATATTATAAAATCCATTGTGATAAATTGTTCTAGTGGAATATCCATGGTATTTTACAAATCAGAAAAGTTAAAAGAAAAAGGAGACTCTTAAGCTCTTCCAATTTGCGTAGTTTTCATCAAAAGGAAAAGGAAATTTGCATATTGCATATTTTTTCTTATTGCATTTATAAATTCAGTGAATTGCTAAAGTCAACAACACCATTGAAGTTCATCATGTACATTTGAAGAACTAATAGGCACTAAAAGAAATGTAATCTAAAAAACTAGACATGTTTTTCATAGAAAATTCATTTAGTCTAAGTTCTAGGGCCTCTGTGTATTGTTGTAAAGTAAATTTTTCAAGGCCATATGACCAAAATAGGAATTGAATAAAGAGTGATAAATCAAGTAGTAGCAAGGAGCACTTGTCGAGAAATCATGTCTAGCACACATGTCAAACACTATGGTAAAGTTAAGAAAGTGGAGAGATTATCCCCTCTTGACTTGTTTGGTGGGCTATTGTGTGTACAAGAGTTTTGGATAGAAGTGGAAAGTCCTCAGGGTGACACCACTTTTCTCTAGAGCTTCAAGATAAGGACTTTGTATTGTATTCCCTACCAATACACATAGACATAACTCATGATTGTTTCCACCAACTACCGATTATGAAGTAGTAGACTTAGTTTCCTTTCCTAGGATATCACAAAGGTGACTACAAGTTGGAAGTGCTTATGGTACCCAAGGGAAAACACATAACATCCATTTCAACTCCCTTGGAGGGTTCCCGTCTTCACGAGGGTACTTGAACCTTGGGTTATTATTGCATGAGGGTTATCATAATTGTCTCTTGCACCTTTATTAATTATTCCTCAATCCTCATCATCCCAGGTTGGTTTTCAGAGGGCCCTTTTGATCATATCAATTTCTTGTTTTTTGGATATTTTTAGATTCTTAGGGTGTGCTCAATGTTGAATTGAGTCTAGTTGGCCTTAGTTGTATTTTACTTTAATTGAAACATATATTTCACAATGTTTGACCACCCCAAACACTGCTTTTGTATACAACAAGGGTTTCCTCCTGAAATAGAGGAATCATTGGCTACCAAGTGGTGATTGTCCACACTAGATGACACACACAATTGTAGAGGATCATAACCTATATCTAGAGGAGTTTGAAAACTTAGATATTGAAGTCATAGACAAAGCCTTTAGACCTTTTACTTATACAAGTGGGTGAACCTCCTTTATGTGATCCTTTTTTCCTTTTTGAGTAGTTCACTTATGATTTCAAACATCATTCAGTCATCCAATGTGGGAGGAACTATTCTTGCTATCCCAAATGTGTCCATAGGAGTTACTATTTGCATCTCCATACCACTAGTGAGTGGGATATTCACTCCCATTTATATCAGACATCAATTGTTCCTATTTGGGGGACACTGTCAGTTCATACATCTATTCCTTTCTCAATTTTAGCTATATTTAGCATGTCCATTGTGACCACATAATTTCCTACATCCAAATCCACTTTTGATGGGGGGGTGGGGGGTGAGAACCTTGGTTTCAACATGTAGTGGGTTTCCGCCTATTTTTGGTATACCAATAGGTAGCTCTAAAAACCCGAATGCATTTTTATTTTTATTTTGGTTGGAATCTTCATCATGGGGATGGAATTACAACGAGCATTACTCATGTTCCTGACAATAGTAATTCCCCTAGGGGTAGTTGTGTGGGGGGATATGTGACTTCTACCAAGCCGCAAGGCCCTTGATTTATCCATCCTAATTTATTTTCCAACACTCGGTTTCCATTCTTGGCTACCTTGGGCTAGGGGCATCCTATTTTGGTTCTTCCCTCTTGAGTTGCACGAGATTGTACCACTACTTGATGAGTACTTTGAAGACTACATTGCACTTTCATTTGTGCTAAGTGTATTCTTCCTTATGTATATTATTACATAGATCCACTTTGTATTTTTTCATGGCTATGATATTATATATAACATAGATACATTGTGTGTCTTCTTTCGTGGCCATGGTCTTGCACTCTACTTTATGGATCCACAATGTATTGTGTTATCAGTCATGGTTATTGTTATATTCAAGTATGGGTATGCTTTCCTTAGGGATGATTTATATTTTATTGGTTGATTTTTCACTTGCAGGTTCTTCTTGGTTCCTTGGTCTGAAAAACCCCTCTTTATTCCACTCATCAACATCAATTATTTGTAATGTATTTTGGTCATTAGTTCCTCTTTTGACCTCATACATTAGGGGACATCTATTATAACTCTATTTGGCACTCTAGGAAAAGAAATAAGCAATAATCCAAAGTACACTACTAAGTTAAGATTAATTTTCTCACAAAAGAGTTGTTCTTCAAAGGGACAAGAATGTCAAACTTCTTCCCAAGAAAAGTGTAGTTGGTCATAGTTTTCTCATAGATTAGATGTGACCGGTCATAGTACTTTTCCCATATAAAACCTTTGGTCACCCCTTAAACCTTTAGAAAATAAAATATCTCAAGGAAAGATAAAAAAATATGAGTTAGAAAAATCCATAATCTCATGAGGAAGTTGTGCATGGCTCACATATGCACAACATGCATTCCATGCGAGCTTGTTAGCCTCTCCTCGATAATCTATAAGTAAGAGAACAAAAGATAAGGAAAGGGAGTCTATTGCAAGCATCCTTATGCTAGAAAATTTTAGTGAGAATTATTGGTTGTGAGTATTACCATTTTTTAGAGATGATCATTAGATTCATAGTGTGATGAGAGTTTAGGTGAGATTCCATCAACCATTTTGTTGTCAATATCGTTGTGATAAAGTTTCAAGATCGTGCTAGTTGATGGAGGTGAACTTGTGGCTAAGGAGAAGGATTTTGGGTATTAGAGCCAGAAGTTTAGCAATGAGACTCGAGGTCTCATTCTTGTTGTAACTCTTTTATAAATTAATATCGATCTATACTATTTACCTCCCCCAAATCTCTCTATTTTATTGATCTTTCAGTATCTTTAATGAGATTTTGAGTTCTTCTAGTTTGCTTGAGAAATTAGATTAAGAGTTCTTTATGCAAATTGTATTATTTTGATATATGAGGAATGTGTTTGTTGCTGGTTTTTTTTTGTAGGTTCTTCAATGAAGTGTTGGATCTAGAGTGAGATCAAGTGGAATTTGCGAGACACTCAGGACAAACATCCAAAATCACATTCTTTTCTTCCTTCATTCTCATTTACTTTTAACCTGCATGTTATTCTATCTATATGTATGTCTTTTAGTGGGCCTCATCCATTCACTGAGGGTTTTATTTCCTAGTCAATAAGTATTTTTCCCTAAAACATGTGGATAACGGATACATGTGCAACACAACACATGAAACTTAGATGATATTTCTTCTGGTATTTTCATGAATGCCAATTAAATTCAATACTTTTGGTTGATGACACCACACATACACCACGAGGAAAAGGTTCTATAAAGGTTTATCTCCTAGGGTTTAGAGACATAATGACTTCTAATGTTTGGTATGTACCATCATTCAAGAAAAAATGGTTGTATTTAGTGTTAATTCAACAAGAAAGGAATCAAATTATCATGGAAAATGGATTGGTTAAAATCAACTCAGCAAAGGAAATTTTCAAAACAATAATGACAGGTTATGAAGATGGAAAAAATCTAAGAATGAAAGGGAGATTCACTGCTAGGAAGAAAATTTTTGCAGTGGTAATTGATTCAAGAATTTAATCTATCAAATTATGACATGTTTGATATGGACATTTGAACTTTGAAAGTATTTCCCAATTTCAAAAACAGTGAATGGTAAGACGGATACCAACCTCTAAAAAGTAAAACACAATATGTGAAGCTTGTATTTATGGAAAGCAAAACCAAGAAGCAATACCCACTATATCATGGAGAGAAAATAGATGTTTGCAACTTATCCACAATGACATTTGTGGACCTTTAGAAACATCTCTTGGAGGATGTAAGTATTTACTACTTTTCATTAATGACTTTATTTAAATGACTTGGGTATATTTCCTGAAAGTAAAATCAGAGACATTTGAAAAATTCAATATTTTTTGTCACTTGGTTGAAAAAGAAACTAAGGAAAAAATAGTCACTTTGAGGACAAATAATGGAGGGGAATTCACTTCAAATGAATTCCAAAATTATTGTAAGGATAAAGGAATCAGAAGAAAATTTACTAATTCCTACACTCCATATAAAAATGGAGTCACCCAAAGAACGGATATAACTCTGATGGGTATGACAAGATATATGTTGAAATTTAAAGGGTTAAGTTCTTCTTATTGGGATGAAGAAATTCATATTTTACTTTATTTGAGGAATAGATCTCCCACCACTTATTCGGACGACATCACACCATTTGAAGTTTGGTATGGTTTTAAACCAAAAGTTAAACATCTTCATGTTTTTGGTTTGGCATGCTATGCTTTAGTTTGTAAAGAAAACAAGATTAAGCTAGACTCTCACAGTATGAAGTGTATGATGATTGTATATTCCAATGAGAAGAATGGATATAAAATCTTATCTAATGGTAGGTTTGTTGTGAGTTGGGATGCTATATTTGATGAAACAAAAATCAAAGATGTTGTGATATTGTAAATCTTCTTGATCAATTGGAGAAGAAAGTGGATAAGGAGGAAAATAGGGTGGAAAATAAACCAAGTGAGGAATTATGGTTTGAAATGAATTGGAATTCACTAAGAAATAGGAATGATGAAGAATTAAAAATTCTTCGCATGTTGGTTCTTCTTCACATGAAAGTTTAGAATAACAAACATAAATTCGGAATGAGAATATAATGCCTAAGTGGGCCGCTAAACTTCTAAAGGATGTAAGATTAGATGAACATAAAACAATAGGTACAAGAAGTTCCACCATAATGCAAGAATATTTTTCCTTAATGGTCAATGATTTTATTGAGCCTTCCACTTTTAAAGAGGTAGTAAAAACGAGGAGTGAAAAAAGGATGTGGTTGATGAATATGAATCAATAATTGAAAATGGCACTTGGAAACTTGTTGATTTTCCTCCAAAAGTGAAACCCATTGGATGCCAATGGGTTTACAAAATTAAGTACAAATCAAATGGAATGATTGATAAACATAAATCAAGACTAGTAGTTAAGGGTTTTCAACAAGAAGGAATTGGTTATGAAGAATTTTTTTCACCTACAAAAAAGTGGAATACTATAAGGATGGCCATTGCTTTAGTAGCTCAAAATGGATGGAAGTTATATCAAATGGATGTTAAAAGTGCCTACCTCAATGGTGATTTGTATGAAAAAATCTATATGACTCAACCTCTAGGTTTTGAACTTGAAATACAAGAACATAAAGTTTACAAATTAATTAAAGCATTCTATGGTTTAAAGCAAGCTCCTAGAGTTTGGTATGCAAAGATGGATGAATACCTTCGCAAAGTGGGTTTTAAAATAAGTGAATATGATACTTTGGGTATGCATATATAGGGTTAAAACATGGTAATGTTAGTAATGTATGTTGATGATTTAATTATCATTGGAAATAATGATAATCATATTGCACAAGTTAAGCAGGAACTACAAGCTCGATTTAAAATCACTAATTTTGGATTACTTCACTACTATCTTGGAGTTGAATTATTGTAGCAACTTAATAACATTTCCATTAGTCAATGAAAGTGTGCATATGAACTATTTAAGAAATTTGGCATGGAATATTGTAATTATGCTCTTACCCTTATGGAGCAAAATTTAAATGTTTCAAAATTTGAAGGGAGGAATTGGAAAATAGTACTAGCTATTGACAATTGATTGGAAGCTTGATTTATTTGACGACTACTCATTTAGATTTTCCATATGTAGTTAGTATTATTTCAATATTCATATGGGAACTAAGGAAAGACATTGGAATGCAACTAAGAGGGATCTTGGATATATCAAAGGTACAAAATATTATGACCTTCTATATAAGAAAAATAATACTTTTGTACTTATTAGATATTCATATGCAATTTTTTTCAAAGATATTGATGATATGACATCAACATTAGATTATTTAATGAATATGGGATCACCAATAGGTTCGTGGATGATCCAAAATGGATCCAAGAAGGCCTAAAAATCAAAGGTCGTACTGTTGAAATAAGCATGATGTGGCAGTGATGTCAACATGACATCATGATGATGTCAGCATGGACACATGGCAACAAGAGGATGTGACACGTGTCACTCATTTTTGGCGTTTTCAGGTTGAGTTAGCACGGTACAAATTTTGACACATGGCACTGTACAGATGTTGACACATGGCAAGCTCAAGGTACAACACGTGGTTGTACAGACATGACGTGGCACCATTGGCAGCACAACATGTGGTAGGGACAACAATGATATGGATTTTACTGATGACACATGGCAGTAACGTGGCGTCATGCTGTTGAGACATGTGGCAATGACGTGGCATACGAGCTGACTGTGCAGGCTGACAGGACAATGATGTGGAAATGATGACTGGGCAGATGTGTTGGCACTGTTGACTGGGCAGTTGACTGTGGACTATATGGTCCAATCACAGGGTGACACGTGGAACAATCAGAGGGTGCCACGTGGCACCCCATATTTGGTCGATGTTGGTTGGGTCAAAATTTGTTGCGCTCTGCGGGGATCGAACCCCTGACCTTCGCATGGGAAACATACTACACCAAAAGTTCTAGCCACCCGAGCTACTATGTTCCTTGTTTAAACATACGACAAAGAATATATTTAAAGTGGTTATGGGCGCAATTTTGGGGATAAGCTCTGGTTGGTGGGGGCTAGCCTAACTGACCAGAAGCCATGGATTAGAGGTTTAGGGCGAGGGGAAGCTTAAGCCTAGACATATGGTTGTCATACGATCTGGAAAGGGGGGCTAGACTAGAGGAATAGGGGTGTGACCCACCACATGGACATATGACACGCTCCATATGACCAGGAGCCCGGATGAAGGAGGTTGGCGCCTATATTTGTTGAAATTTGGGTTTTTCAACTATATTATATGATTTTTTAATGATTTTAATGTTGTTTTGGTGGATTTTGGCCATTTTTGGGGGATTTGGAGCCCAAAAGGAGGCCATATCTTGGGGAAAAGTTAGGATTTGATTCTCAACTTAAATCATAAAAAAACCAAAGGTTATTGGCAACCTTAGGGGGTTCAAAAGTGTTGGATTACTGAGAGGGGGGGGTGAATCAGTAATAGAGCAATTTAATCCTTTTTAACCACAAAATGCAAGTGTTATATCAATGTAGCATTATCATTCAATAGTTGCAGAGTAAATAAACAATGAACAAATGAGCAATCATACACATACACAATACACCAGTGTTTTTACGTGGAAACCCAAAGCGTGAGAAAACCACGTAATGCTTTTTCTTATATGTATTTAAGAATTACACTCATTGGAAGTACCAACTTCCTTTGTTTTCCAGCTGCAACTGGAAGGAGGCTCCAACCCCCTAGTTTATCAGGCTACAACCTGAGAGAATCTCCAACTCCCCAATTCTCTGGCTACAACCAGTAGGAGGCTCCAACCCCCTAGATTCTCAGGCTACAACCTGAAGGAAGCTCCAACTCCCCAATTCTCTGGCTACAACTAGAAGGAGGCTCCAACCCCCTATGTTCTCCAGCTACAACCTGAAGGTGGCTACAACCACCTGTCCTTGTCCCATCCAACCGCCTTTACATATAAGTAGAATTATGGAACCATTATCACACTATCAATGTGAGATATGCTGTTGTAAACCTATACCAATCAACCTGCACCAAACAACCTGTACCAATAACTTGAACCATGCATCAACCTGTACCTCAACCTATAATCAACCTGTACCATAAACAAGTGCATCAATTATGCACCAAACAACCTGTAATCAACTTATACCATAAACAAGTGCATCAACCATGCACCAACCTGTACCTCAACATGCACCATCAATGAGTGCATCAACCATGCACCAAATATGTACCAATAACCTGTCCAAACAACTTGTAATCAACCTATCTGATCTGATCACATATACCTTAAATGTAGAAACTGAATATGTCACTAAGAAACATGTCACTGTATACTCATCAACCAATCTGATTTGATCACATATACCTCAAACACTATACCATAAGTTTGTACCTCAAACCATGTGTTAGAACCTCATTGGTATACAACCTCTATCTATACCAATAACTTCAACAACATACCTCAACCAAAATCCCTCAAACATGAACCAATACTAAACTTCAGTAGATCTGCCTCAGATCAACTCTACAACAAGCCATAAACTCCTAAGAGGGAATCAAACATATTTACAAGGAAAACCCTCAACTTGATTCATAAATTCAACACTACACATATGAGACCAATACCCTTTTTTTCTTGTAGCATTCTGTTGTCGCGGTTTTGTTGCCGCGAATCCACTGCCACAATTTTTCTGCTGCACTTTTCCTGCTGTGATTTTTCTACCACACTTTTCCTAACGCACTTTTCTTGCCGCACTTTTTCTTCCACACTTTTCCTGCCGCACTTTTTCTGCCGCACTTTTCCTGACCCACTTTTTTTGCCGCACTTTTCTTGCCACACTTTTTCTACTGCAATTTTTCTCCCGCACTTTTTCTGCCGCACTTTTCCTGCCACACTTTTCTTGTCGCATTTTTTATGACGCACTTTTCTCTGTCAATAATACCTGCCCAAATAACCTTTCACAAAAATAGATATTCAATGATATTCAAGTGTGATTAAATGAGAGAGCCTTGCCTCTTATTTATACTTTCATGTAGCATCCTTAAGGGGTTACCTTTTAACCATCTTAACCCACTTTCATTATTTTAGGGCTAACAAACTTCTAACCACTTGTCCACTTAGTAATTTCTCTATTAACTTTATTATTTAGATAATTTCTTTTGTATCCACTTTGACTTACAGTACACTCATCACTTCACTTTATTATTTAAATTACCTTCTAACCATCTTAACCCACTTCTAACCATTTGTCCACTTAGTAATTTCTCCATTAAATTTATTATTTAAATAATTTCTTTTGTATCCACTTTGACTTATAGTACACTCATCACTTCACTTTATTATTTAAATAATTTCTTCTTTTCAACCACTTTGACTACTTTGACCTTTTGAGGCTTCTAGATTACTCACGAGGATTCTCCAACTTCACATGGGCATAAATTTCTAACCGTGAGGATTTATGTGATGTTCCACATACCACCGGAAATGGCATGACATGTACTATCCATATAGAATAGTTTTAGCTACAAATATATCAAAACTCATACCATTATCCATAAAAAAAACTTGGGTCCATTACCCAAACCTTTGTATTGAAATTCACTACCGGACTTTCTTCAAGGGTTGACATCAATGAAAACCAACCCAATTAATCAACAAGAAGCAACTCAATGATGAAGAATTCATGAAGCCTAAGCCATTTTTATGTAGGGAATCCATTGAGTAAGTGGAATTTGGAGGCCATTTCTAGGAGCTACGCTCAACCTTTTTTAGTGTCGTCAGTTGTGTTGGATTCTTGAGGTCAAGCATAACACAACTAGACTAGTTTTTAATCCTTTTGATGCATTTGTGATGTACTTTTGAATAATTGAAGATTAATAAGAAAGCCTCCCCCACTGAAACAAAGGCCCAGAGACATAGGAAACCTTGTTGAACTCCGTTAACAATCTTGTTGTTCCTTATGTTTACTTTTTGATCTGCATTCTTTATGATGGCTGCAATATTCTTTCATTAAGATATTCTTCCTCATTTAATATTTTGAATGGTAAATAAACTCATGCATAACTTAACCATAGTCTTTTAAAAGATCATTTTCAGATCAAGTGGTATCAGAGCAGGTTGATGGTTGGTTGTTTGAGTTTTCATGATTACCAAGGAAAACCTAAGTCGTAGTGAAAGCAAGCTTGTAGAAGGATATCCAGATATTGGATAAAGAAAGAGGACTTCTCAAAGTGAGAAGATGGCATCGGAATAAGGAATGCCTCAGAATGAGATAGAGTTCCAAAAGACTTTATTCACCATGTCAGAGATGGTAAAGGCCTTATATGATGATTAATTGGAACGAAAGAGGCCTTTTCAAGGGGAATCTTCAAAACATGACAAAAGCGAAGAAGGAGAGGAGCCTCCTAAAAATCCTCCTTCACCCCCTTCATCTCCATTTTATTCTTCTTATTCAAGTACAAATTCAACTTCTACAACAAGAAAATATTCTCATAAGCATGATATACCATTACTTAAGCTTGATGTAAAATTTGAATTGCCCATGTATGATGGTGAAGTCAAGGCTGAGAGGTTTGGTAACTGGGTCAGACAGATGGGAGTTTATTGCAGTGTGAAACAAATAAAAGATGAGGCAACCCAAATCAAATTGGCATCGCTTCGTCTTGTAGGCACAATGCTCATCTGGTGGCAAAGTAAGTTGCAAAATGGTACTCAACAAGTTGGTAATGTATTTCCATCATGGCAAGATTTTGTTTTTGCACTTAGAAAACAATTTTATCCTTTGGGTTATAAGGAAAAGGATTTAATTGAATGAAAAAGTCTTAAACTAAGAAAAGTACAAACGGTGCAAGAATACATGGATGAATTTCGTAAGATGGCATTAATGTTAAATATTCCATTACATACACAAGAAACTCTCATGAAGTATATAGGAGGTTTACGTGCACATATTTGTAATATTGTATTTATGTTTGGACCTACTAATATTGATGAGGTTTCTGTCCAAGCAACATATATTGAAGCAGGGAAAACAAGAGTTGGTGTATCAGGGGAATCGTCTTCAGGAAAAGAAGACAAAAGAAAGGGGAATGGAAAGAAAGAAAATCCAGCGACAATGAAGGAAGGGAAGCTCTCTTGCTAGCATTGCAAGAAAGAAGGGCATGATGATGACCATTGCTGGAAATTGCATCTAAAGAAGAGACCTAAGTGGTTCAAAGAGAGGAAAGGGAGGCAAACAATTGCAACAACAACACAACCAACAGACTTGGGGTATGATTCAGGTGATGAGACTAAAATCACAACAGTTGGTTTGACAGGTGAAATTGGTGATGGTTATGATTCTAGAAGTGATTTGTTTCATATAAGAGTCATAATGAAACAAACTAAGATCGATACATTGATAGATAATGGATCTTAATCTAACTTAATTTCATAGGAAGTGGTTAAGAAATTGGGATTGATAACTAATTTACATCATAAACCTTACTCACTTAAATGGATAAGAAACAATCATAAATTGCACATAACAAAGCAATGCACTTTAAGGTTTGCAATTTCATCAAATTATGTGGATGAGGTAACATGTGATGTGGTGCGACTAAATGAATTTGGAATGGTCTTAAGAATCCCTTATTTATATGATCGCAAATAAATCTTATACATGGAACATAATCAATATCACTTAACTAAAAAAGGCAATGAATATGTTGTACATGCTCATCACTTAAAGGCAATGAATCTCTTTAAACAATGGAACAATTAAGGAAGGAAACTTATGCAAGCAACACACCTATAACTGTGCCAAGTAAAGAAGTTGATCTTAAGCATGAACATGAGATGGTTGTAGAATGGAAATTCAATCATACTTTCTTTCAAGATAAGTTAATGTCGCGCAAGCACATCAAACATATTGGTTTAGTTTAAGTCATATTTCTGATGTTATCGCTACTAATGTTTTCTACATGGATGGTAGTGAATTCAATTAGATGTGAACGAGTTCAAGTGGCTAACAATGTGCTTTCAATTGTCATGGTTATTATGAAATTGATTATGATGCGACAGGTGCATAGGACAAATTTTAAATACAAAGGACACTTGGGGTGGCCTATACTGCACTTGATGACTGGTTAATACCCTTTTGGAGGACCAAAAGGTCTTAGTGGGGAGGCATGATCCAAAATGGATCCAGGAAGGCCTAACAATCAAAGTTCTTGGAATTGGACGAAACTAGCGCCATTGTGTCTGGCTCATCATGTCAATTCCGTCCATATATTTGTTTTTCCGAAAATGGACATCGTATGCAAAATTTATCGTGTTCTGATCGATTTCCCAAATAGGCAAAAAAGTCAAAGTCAACAGGTTGTACTGTTGACATGAGCATGATGTGGCAATGACGTTAGTATGATCTCATGATGATGTCATCAGGGACACGTGGAATCATGAGGAGGTGACACGTGTCACTCATTTTTTGGCATTTTCAGGCTGAGTTGGCACAGTACAGATTTTGACACGTGGCACCGTACGGATGCTGACACGTGGCCGGCTCAGGGTACGACACATGCTTGTACGGATGTGACGTGGCACCATTGGCAGCATGCCATGTGGAAAGTATGACAGTGACCTGGATTGTATGGACGAAACATGGCAGTAATGTGGCATCATGCAGTTGATACATGTGGCAATGACGTGGTGTACGGGATGACTATGCAGGCTGACAAGATAGTGATGTGGCAATGCTAACTAGGTAGATGCGTTGGCATTGTTCAATAGGTAGCTGAATGTGTTGATGAATGGACTGTATAGTCCAATCATAGGGTGACACATGGCCCAATCAGAGGGCGCCACATGGCACCATGGATTTGGCCAATGTTGGTTGGGTCAAAAGTTGTTACACTTCGCAGGGATCGAACCCCTGACCTTCGCATGGGAAACGAACTACACCAAACATGCTAGCCACCTAGGATATTATGTTCATTGTTTAAACATACGATGGAGAGTATAATTAAGGTGGTTATGGGCGCAAGTTTGGGGATAATCCTCGGTCAGTGGGGGCTAGCCCGACCAACCAGGGCTAAGGGGCCATGGACTGGAGATTTAGGGCGCGGGGAAGCTTAAGCCCAGACATATGGCTATCATATGACTTGGAAAGAGGGGCTAGACCAGAGGAATAGGGGTGAGACCCATCACATGGCCATATGGCGCGCTCCATATGACTAGGAGACCAGATAAAGGGGGTTAGCGCCAATATTTGTTGAAATTTGGGTTTTTCAACTATATTATATGATTATTTTATGATTTTAATGTTGTTTTAGTGGATTTTGGCCATTTTTGGGGGATTGGGAGCCCAAAAAGAGGCCAAATCTTGGGGAAAAGTTGGAATTTGATTCTCAACTCAAATCCTATAAAAAATAGAGGTTATTGGCAACCTTAGGTGGTTCAGAAGCAACATAATGATGAATAATTCATGAATCCTAAGCCATTTTTATGCAGGGAAGCCATCGAGGAAACAAACTTTGGAGGCCATTTCTGGGAGCTATGATCAACCTTTTTCAGTGTCGTCAGTTGTGTTGGATTATTGAGGTCGAGAAAAACACAACCAGAGTAGTTTGTAATCCTTTTTTTGCATTTCAGATGTACTTTTGAAGCATTGAATATTAATAAGAAGTCCTCCCCCACTGAGACAAAGGCACGGAGACGTAGGCAACCTTGACGAACTATGTTAACAATCGTGTTGTTATGGTTTATTGTTCCTTATGTTTACTTTTTGATCTGCATTCTTTATTATTGCTGCAATATTCTTTAATTAATATCTCCTCCCTCATTTAAGATTTTGAATGGTAAATCAACTCATGCATAACTTAACCATAGTCTTTTAAAATATCATTTTGGATCAGTGGAGTTGTAAGAAGTAGTTGCAGTTACAAATTCTTTAGTAGAAGAAAAATACATGTCAACATGGTAAGCATCATGTGAGATTGTTTGGTTACATAGGGTGTTATAGCATCTTAAATTTATTCAAAACAAAGCCACTTATTTATTTATTGATATCCAATCAACGTTAAAAATTGTTAAAAATTCAGTGTTTCATTCCAAAACAAAGCATGTTGACACCAAGTATCATTACATTAGGACACTTATCACAAAGGACATCATCAAACTGAAGTACCATCCTTCCAAATACTAGACTTCGAATATCTTCACAAAACCCCTAGGTAGAATAAAATTTGCTAAGCTTGGTATTGTTCAAATTACTTTCAGATCGAAGGAAGGATTGTTAGCCATGGTGATCCTAAAGTACTTCTAGGCTTAGTCTTTTCCTATGATTATTAATTAGAAGAAAAAATTTAATATGACATTATTGTACATGGAAACTTGTCATCTTCATGTGATTATGTGATAATGCATACATATTAAATTTATCTTAGGATATAAGGTTGAAGAGCTTATTTAAACTCTCTTCTTCTTATGTGAGGTTGATCCAGTTCTTATCCCTCACACCAATAATATAATATCCTTTTTCTTATTAATAAAATTGTGTTTGAGAACACTTTGGTATCAAACTTCAAGGGTTGACTTGGATGATTCCAAAAAAATTGAGGTCATATGATGGCAGAATGGAGCTAAGTGTGAGGGTTATGCATGTCAAAGTGATGTATTCAAGCATAACTATTGGAAATCACACAAGTGAGCAATTTTAAGGTGATAAAAATAAGGACAAATTATTCATAGATAAGATTAGGTTGATCCATTTGTAACTAAATATGAAACTAAAGAAATCATAGGATCAGTACAAGTATAGACATGAAAACCACGTAATAAATACATTGAAGGAAGGAGACTAAGTTTGGTTGCACATAAATAAGAGAGGTTACATGAACCCGGTAATAAAATCAATTATGTACCATATAAATCTTTATGTGTTGCACATGTAGGTGATAATTAATATAGACACGTGGATTGTACAGACGACATGTGGAAGTAACGTGGCATCATGCGGTTGAGACATGTGGTAGTGACATGGAAATGCTGACTGGGCAGATGCATTGGCACTGTTGATTGGGCAACTGACTGTGTTGGTGATTGGATTGTACGGTCCAATCACAGGGTGACACGTGGCTCAATCAGAGGGCATCATGTGGCACACTGGATTTGGTCAATGTTGGTTGGGTCAAAAAAATTTACGCTCCGTGGGGATCAGACCTCTTCATGGGCAACGGACTACACCAAACGTGCTAGCCACCCAGGCTATTATGTTCCTTGTTTAAACATACAACCGAGAATATATTTAAAGTGGTTATGGGTGCAAGTTTGGGGATAAGCCTCGGTCGGTGGGGGATAGCCCAGTTGACCATGGGCCATGGACCGGAGGTTTAGGGCACGGGGAATCTTAAGCCCAAACATATGACTGTCATACGCCCTGGAAAGGGCGGCTAGACCGGAGGAATAGGGGTGTGACCCAGCACATGGCCATATGGCATGCTCCATATGACCAGGAGCCCAGATAAAGGGGGTTGGCACCAATATTTGTTGAAATTTGGGTTTTTCAACTATATTATATGATTATTTTATGATTTTATTGTTGTTTTGGTGGATTTTGGCCATTTTTGGGGGATTTGGAGCCCAAAAAGAGGTCAGATCTTGGGGAAAAGTTGGGATTTGATTCTCAACTCAAATCCTATAAAAATTAGAGGTTATTGGAAGCCTTAGGTGGTTCAGAAGCAACATAATGATGAAGAATTCATGAAGCCTAAGCCATTTTTATGCAGGGAAGCCATTGAGGAAGCGAACTTTGGAGGCCATTTCTGGGAGCTACGCTCAACCTTTTTCAGTGTCGTCAGTTGTGTTGGATTCTTGAGGTTAAGAAGAACACAACCATACTAGTTTGTAATCCTTTTGTTTCATTTCTTATGTACTTTTGAAGCATTGAATATTAATAATAAATCCTCCCCCACTAAGACAAAGGCCCGGAGACGTAAGCAACCTTGTCAAACTTTGTTAACAATCTTCTTGTTATGGTTTAATGTTCCTTATGTTTACTGTTTGATCTACATTCTTTATTATCACTGCAATATTCTTTAATTAATATCTCCTCCCTCATTTAAGATTTTGAATGGTAAATCAAATCATGCATAACTTAACCATAGTCTTTTAAAAGATCATTTTCGGATAAGTGGAGTTGTAAGAAATAGTTGCAGTTACAAATTATTTAGTAGAAGAAAAATACATGTCAACATGGGAAGCATCATGTGAGATTGTTTGGTTACATAGGGTGTTATAGCATCTTAAATTTATTCAAAACAAAGCCACTTATTTATTTATTGATATCCAATCAACTAGAAAAATTGTTAAAGATTCAACGTTTCATTCCAAAACAAAGCATGTTGACACCAAGTATCATTACATTAGGACACTTATCACAAAGGACATCATCAAACTGAAGTACCATCCTTCCAAATACTGGACTTCAGATATCTTCACAAAACCCCTAGGTAGAATAAAATTTACTAAGCTTGGTATTGTTCAAATTACTTTCAGATCGAAGGGAGGATTGTTAGCCATGGTGATCCTAAAGTACTTATAGGCTTAGTCTTTTCCTATGATTATTAATTAGAAGAAAAAATTCAATATGGCATTATTGTACATGGAAACTTGTCATCTTCATGTGATTATGCGATAACACATACATATTAAATTTATCTTAGGATATAAGGTTGAAGAGCTTATTTAAACTCTCTTCTTCTTATGTGAGGTCGATCCAGTTCTTATCCCTCACACCAATAATATAATATCCTTTTACTTATTAATAAAATTGTGTTTGAGGACACTTTGGCATCAAACTTCAAGGGTTGAATTGGATGATTCCAAAAAAATTGAGGTCATATGATGGTGGAATGGAGCTAAGTGTGAGGATTATGCATGTCAAAGTGATGTATTCAAGCATAACTATTGGAAATCACACAAGTGAGCAATTTTAAGGTGATAAAAATAAGGACAAATTATTCATAGATAAGATTTGGTTGATCCATTTGCAACTAAATATGAAACGAAAGAAATCATAGGATCAGTACAAGTATAGACATGAAAAACACATAATAAATACATTTAAGAAAGGAGACTAAATTTGGTTGCACATAAATAA
This sequence comes from Picea engelmannii, assembly GCA_009831015.1. NCBI lineage: Eukaryota > Viridiplantae > Streptophyta > Pinopsida > Pinales > Pinaceae > Picea > Picea engelmannii. The sequence continues at coordinate 485,369 of ML777567.1, read as the reverse complement.
GAGAGGTTACATGAACCTGGTAATAAAATCAATTGTGTGCCATATAAATCTTTATGGGATGCACATGTAGTTGATAATTAATATAGACACATGGATTATACGGACGACATGTGGCAGTAACGTGGCATCCTGTGGTTGAGACACGTGGTAGTGATGTGGTGTGCAGGATGTCTGTGCAGGCTGATAGGATAGTGACATGGCAATGTTAACTGGGTAGATGCATTAGCACTGTTGATTGGGAAACTGACTGTGTTGGTGACTAGATTGTACAGTCCAATCACAGGGTGACATGTGGCCCAATCAGAGTTCACCACGTGGCACACCAGATTTGGCCAATGTTGGTTGGGTCAAAAGCATTTACACTCCATGGTGATCGAACCTATGCATGGGAAACAGACTACACCAAACGTGCTAGCCACCTGGGCTACTATGTTCCTTGTTTAAACATACAACCGAGAATATATTTAAAGTGGTTATGGGCGCAAGTTTGGGGATAAGCCTCGGTCGGTGGGGGCTATCTCGATCGACCAGGGGCCATGGACTGGAGGTTTAGGGCATGGGGTATCTTAAGCCCAAACATATGGTTCTCATACGACCTGAAAAGGGGGGCTAGACCGAAGGAATAGGGGCGTGACCTAGGACATGGCCATATGGCACGCTCCATATGACTAGGAGCCCGGATAAAGGGGGTTGGCACAAATATTTGTTGAAATTTGGGTTTTTCAACTATATTATATGATTATTTTATGTTTTTAATGTTGTTTTGGTGGATTTTGGCCATTTTTGGGGGATTTGGAGCCCAAAAAGAGGTTAGATCTTGGGGAAAAGTTGGGATTTGATTCTCAACTCAAATTCTATAAAAATCAGAGGTTATTGGAAGCCTTAGGGGTTCATAAGAAACATAATGATGAAGAATTCATGAATCCTAAGTCATTTTTATGCAGGGAAGCCATTGAGGAAGCAAACTTTGGAGGGCATTTTCGAGAGCTATGCTCAACCTTTTTCAGTGTCGTCAGTTGTGTTGGGTTCTTGAGGTCGAGAAGAACACAACCATACTAGTTTGTAATCCTTTTGTTGCATTTCTGATGTACTTTTGAAGCATTGAAGATTAATAAGAAAGCCTCCCCCACTTAGACAAAGGCCCGGAGATGCAGGCAACCTTGTTGAACTCTATTAACAATATTGTGGTTATGGTTTATTGTTCCTCATGTTTACTTTCTGATCTGCATATTTTATGATCGTTGCAATATTCTTTCATTAAGATCTCCATCCTCATTTAATATTTTGAATGGTAAATCAACTCATGCATAACTTAACCATAGTCTTTTAAAAGATCATTTTCGGATCAGTGGAGTTGTAAGAAGTAGTTGCAGTTGCAAATTATTTAGTAGAAGAAAAATACATGTCAACGTGGAAAACATCATGTGAGATTGTTTGGTTACATAGGGTGTTATAGCATCTTAAATTTATTCAAAACAAAGCCACTTATTTATTTAATGATATCCAATCAACCATAAAAATTATGAAAAATTCAGTGTTTCATTACAAAACAAAGCATGTTGACACCAAGTATCATTACATTAGGACACTCATCACAAAGGACATCATCAAACTGAAGTACCATCCTTCCAAATACTAGACTTCAGATATCTTCACAAAACCCCTAGGTAGAATAAAATTTACTAAGCTTGGTATTGTTAAAATTACTTTCAGATAGAAGGGAGGATTATTAGCCATGGTGATCCTAAAGTACTTCTAGGCTTAGTATTTTCCTATGATTATTAATTAGAAGAACAAATTAAATATGGAATTATTGTACATGGAAACTTGTCATATTCATGTGATTATGTGATAACACATACATATTAAATTTATCTTAGGATATAAGGTTGAAGAGCTTATTTAAACTCTCCTCTTCTTATGTGAGGTCGATCCAGTTCTTATCCCTCACACCAATAATATAATATCATTTTCCATATTAATAGAATTGTGTTTGAGGACACTTTGGTATAAAACTTCAAGGGTTGACTTGGATGATTCCAAAATTTTTGAGGTCATATGATGGTGGAATGGAGCTAAGTGTGAGGGTTATGTATGTCAAAGTGATGTATTCAAGCATAACTATTGGAAATCACACAAGTGGGCAATTTTAAGGTGATAAAAATAAGGAAAAAATATTCAAAGATAAGATTAGGTAGATCCATTTGCAACTAAATATGAAACTAAAGAAATCATAGGATCAATACAAGTTTAGACATGAAAAACACATAATAAATACATTGAAGGAAGGAGACTAAGTTTGGTTGCACATAAATAAGAGAGGTTACATGAACTAGTTATAAAATCAATTATGTGCCATATAGATCTTTATGTGTTGCACATGTAGGTGATAATTAATATAGACACGTGGATTGTACGGACGACACGTGGTAGTAACATAGCATCATGTGGTTGAGACACGTGGCATACATCCTGATTATCTAGGTTGACAGGATAGTGACGTGGCAATGTTGACTGGGCAGATGCGTTGGCACTATTGACTGGGCAGTTGACTTTATTGGTGACTGGAATGTACGGTCCAATCACAGGGTGACACGTGGCCCAATCAGAGGGTGCCACGTGGCACACCAAATTTGGCCAATGTTGGTTGGGTCAAAATTTGTTACACTTCACGGGGATCGAACCCCTGACCTTCGTATGGGCAAGAGACTACACCAAACGCGCTAGCCACCCGAGCTACCATGTTCCTTGTTTAAACATACAACGAAAAATATATTTAAGGTGGTTATGGGCGCAACTTTGGGGATAAGCCTCAGTTGGTGGGGGCTAGCCCAACCGACTAGGGGCTATGGACCGGTGGTTTAGGGCACGAGGAAGCTTAAGCCCGAACATATGGTTTTCATATGACCTGGAAAGAGGGGCTAGACCAGAGGAATAGGGGCGCGACCCACCACATGGCCATATGTCGCGCTCCATATGACTAGGATCCTGGATAAAGGGGGTTGGAGCCAATATTTGTTGAAATTTAGGTTTTTCAACTATATTATATGATTATTTTATGATTTTAATGTTGTTTTGGTGGATTTTGGCCATTTTTGGGGGATTAAAGCCAAAAAAGGGGCCAGATCTTGGGGAAAAGTTGGGATTTGATTCTCAACTCAAATCCTATAAAACCCAGAGGTTATTGGTATCCTTAGGGGGTTCATAAGAAACATAATGATGAAGAATTCATGAAGCCTAAGCCATTTTTATGTAGGGAAGCCATTGAGGAAGCAAACTTTGGAGGCCATTTCCGGGAGCTACGCTCAACATTTTTCAGTGTCATCGGTTGTGTTGGATTCTTGAGGTCAAGAATAACACAACCAAACTAGTTTGTAATCCTTTTATTCCATTTCTGGTGTACTTTTGAATCATTGAATATTAATAAGAAATCCTCCCCCACTGAGACAAAGGCCCAGAGACGAAGGCAACCTTGTCGAACTCTGTTAACAATCTTGTTGTTATGGTTTACTGTTCCTTATGTTTACTTTATGATCTACATTCTTTATGATCGCTGCAATATTCTTTCATTAAGATCTCCATCCTCATTTAAGATTTTGAATGGTAAATCAACTCATGTATAACTTAAGCATAGTCTTTTAAAAGATCATTTTCGGATCAATGGAGTTGTAAGAAGTAGCTTCAGTTACAAATTCTTTAGTAGAAAAAAAATACATGTCAACATGGAAAGCATCATGTGAGATTGTTTGGTTGCATAGGGTGTTATAACATCCTAAATTTATTCAAAACAAAGCCACTTATTTATTTATTGATAGCCAATCAACCATAAAAAATGCTAAAACTTCAGTGTTTCATTCCAAAACAAAGCATGTTGACACCAAGTATCATTACATTAGGACACTCATCACAAAGGACATCATCAAACTGAAGTACCATCCTTCCAAATACTAGACTTCGAATATATTCACAAAACCCCTAGTTATAATAAAATTTACAAAGCTTGGTATTGTTCAAATTACTTTCAGATCAAAGGGAGGATTGTTAGCCATGGTGATCCTAAAGTACTTCTAGGTTGTCTTTTCCTATGATTATTATTTAGAAGAACAAATTTAATATGGAATTATTGTACATGGAAACTTGTCATATTCATGTGATTATGTGATAACACATACATATTAAATTTATCTTAGGATATAAGTTTGAAGAGATTATTTAAACTCTCTTCTTCTTATGTGAGGTCGATCCAGTTCTTATCCCTCACACCAATAATATAATATCCTTTTCCATATTAATAAAATTTTGTTTGAGGACACTATGGTATCAAACTTCAAGGGTTGACTTGGATGATTCCAAACATTTTGAGGTCATATGATGGTGGAATGGAGCTAAGTGTGAGGGTTATGCATGTCAAAGTGATGTATTCAAGCATAACTACTGAAAATCACACACATGAGGAATTTTAAGGTGATAAAAATAAGGACAAATTATTTATAGATAAGGTTAGGTAGATCCATTTGCAACTAAATATGAAACAAAAGAAATCATAGGATCGGTACAAGTTTAGACAAGAAAAACACATAATAAATACATTGAAGGAAGGAGACTAAATTTGGTTGCACATAAATAAGAGAGGTTACATGAACTTGGTAATAAAATCAATTATGTGCCATATAGATCTTTATGTGTTGCACATGTAGATGATAATTAACATAGACACATTCTACCTCCATATATGTGAATTTACTTATTAGTCAATTTGGATAAACTAAAACTCTATGAACATCCATGTTGAATTACGAAAATGAGTGAGAATTATTTCCTACCATAGAGGACTAAGTGGTGGATGCACATGCAGAGTTAGCAAAAGATACAATTTTGTATAAGTCTAGAACAACAAGATGGTGGTAGAAATAACTCTAGTAGGAAGGATTAAAAGGATAATTTCTGACCAAGGTCAAGTGGCACTCCAAGGAGAAAGTTGAGGAATGCTTTCCTCGTCTCCTTCAATAAAATCTTTTTTTTGACTAAAATACTCCACAAATGGGAAGGTATGATATGGAATGGATTATTGTATAATTTTTCATTAATTTTGTTACTTTCTAGGGTAGAAAATTAGAGTTATGTCCTTATCGGGTCTATTTGAAGGATCGGTCTTGATTTGGTGATTTGGGATCCTAAAAATTATATAGCTTATTTGGGGTCAAAATGTTTAAAAAAATATTCTCATTCCATCTATGTCATTCTACTTGTCAATATATTCTTATATTCCAAAGAGAACCACAATAGGAGTTTGTATGAGGAAGTTTTTCCACGGGAAAGTTGACATATGATTTAACAACCATGGTACTAAGTGGATGTTATGTCAAATCTTGTTACTGACACATATGGAGCTAATAATGTGTATAGTTTCATTAATATTCTCAATATGCCAAAAACCTAACCCTAATCAAGAGTTGTGGCATTCAACAAAACTAACCCATACCCTAGAAGGTTATCAAGACAACTTTAAAACTAATCCACGGGGAGAGGAAGGGGTTCCATTAATTTAATATTGATTTATTTTTCTATAGTTGAGTTGATAAAAGGTTTGGAATACTAGACTAAAATAGAGTAAGAATGTATCCTTGTAAAAACCATTCATAATGTTTATTTTAACTCCATAGTGAGTCAATCTTTCTCTGCACATCGAATTATAAATTTGAGAAGAAAAGAGCAAAGCATAATCCTCATTTTTGTGTTTGGTTTTTCCACATTGTATTTCCCAAGATACATCATGTGTTCAATGTTTTGTTGGTATGCACATTATATTATTGCACCTTTCTCTTATATTTATCAATTAGTTTTCAAAATGAACATGACATGTTTATAATATAACATAATAAACATAAGTAAGCATTGTGTTCCATCGAGATATGTTATAGTGGAACAAATTGGTTTATTTGTTGTGATAGTGACCTAGGCTCAAATCATGGTAGGCATGCTTCTCCCCTATGTGGCATTTGTCATATGTTCCTTTTCACACTCTACAAATTACCATGACCATTTTGTAAATACAAGGAAATCTTGAATGGATCCTAGTGGGAACAAAAGCCTCTTTTTCACTACAACTTGGATTATTTGTGTGATAGTGACCTAGGTTCAAATCATGGTAGGCATGATTCTCCCTTGTGTTGGGTTTGTCATGCGTTAATTTTAACACTCTACAAATCACTATGACCATTTTGTAAATACAAGGAAATCTTGAATGAATCCCAATGGGAACAAAATCCTCTTATATATATATATATATAAACCAATTGGGTAAACTTCTAGCTCTTCTAATAATGATTATGGTACTGGTACTATTTTTTCCTTTGCCCCTGCCTCTGTAGGTTATACATATGTATTCCTATCTGGAACATCTTTATTTTTTACTGGTGCTAGGTATCGGTTCAACAATTGATTTTGTAGATTCAGTTGCATATCCATATCGAGATCAAAATCTTGTTCCAACATCTCAGTTAGTTACAAATTATTCTCTAGTACCAACTTGCCTTATTGATCCACGTGCATCCTCTAGGATCGATAGCCAATTGATGGTAGCTTTACATGTTTAATTCAAACCTATATACATCAATTTGGTCTAACTCAGGTGGTCGGGGGGTAAAATATTATCCTCCCCACCCAAGTTCAAATCCCATTTATGACATGTTTCACTCTTTGTGAGCCAACTGTTGTTGAAGTTGCAATCCATGAGGAATATATTACCCTTTCTTATTGGATAGAAGTTGGGGTTCTTGGTTACATGTAAATACGCACACACACACACACACACACACACACACATTTTTTTTTCCTTTTTCTCAAGGAACATTACCATGGGGAAACCCTATACTCATTCCATTGCATTCTATGAGTGGTACTCAATGTAAATTCCATTGGTGAAAACATTTAGGCCTAACCCCAAGGGACCCATGTGAATCTATCCTTGTGACCTCCTTGGATAACATGGATCCACCATGGAAAGTCAAACCACTTGAGTTAATCCTTGGGGATGAAAATGTTTTTAAACATTTCATCCCACCCTTAAACATTTAAGTGAGAGTGAGATTGTTGTTAGCATGTGAACACCAATTGAACTAAGGTAGGAAAAGATGTCACAAGTGGGATTTCAACCTAAGTGGGGAGGATGAAAACTTCTCCTCTTAACCACACAAGCTAAACCCAATTGACAATAATTCTTTTGTGTGTGTGTGAATTTTTCATCCCAAGGGGTTATCTCAACCATGTTTTGCTAATTGTTGGTTGTGGAGCTTGATTATATTCCTAATTTAGAGGTCTTTGTTTTCAACTGTGTTTATACCGCATGAAGACTGTTCACCCCAGAAGACTGTACACCCCTCCATGCGGGGGAGTTGCAGGGGGGCTTGCCCCCCTTCAGAGTCTGGGTGGCTCATCCCCCTGGCAGGGGGGTTCAGGGGAAAGAAGGCCCCCGACGAGTGTTCTGGGGACAATGTTCCCCAATGGAGGTTTGGGGGAGAAACCCTTGAAGGAAAAATTTCCTTGTAAATGTATATTGTAATTTCATAGTATATCTGGACCGTTCATTATAAGGTCATAGATATGATGGTAGAAGTTATGTTAGGGTTTTTTCCCTAGAAGGAAACCCTCTTTTATGAGGGAATTGTATTGAGGCTATGTATCATTGTGAATATTTTATTCTGAAAGAGGATATTGTGAGAGAAAGAAGAGGAAGTTACAGCGGGTGTGTTGTAGGTTGTATCCCTTCATTTTGTTGGATAATAAAAAGGAAGGACCTGGCAATTTATCTAGCAGACGTAGCCCACACTGGGTGAACCACGCATATCTATGTCTCTATTGTATTATGTATATTCTATGTTTTATTCCTGCATTTGTTTTTATTTTATTGTTCTACGGTCATGTTTTTCTAACAACTGGTATCAGAGCGAAAGGTAACTTGTAGGAAAAGAGGGTTCCTGGTTCGAGTGGGAGCAATGGCGAAAGATGGAAAGTTTAGGGTCAATAAATTTAATGACCAAAACTACCAGTTATGGAAGATGCAAATGGAAGATTATTTATATTAGAAGGATCTATTCCTACCATTGGGTGGAATAGAAAAGAAGTCGATAGCCATAAAGGAGGAATAATAGGAGGTTCTTAACAGAAAGGCACTCAGAATTATACAACTGAGCCTAGCAGCATCAATGGATTTCCATGTTTCGAAAGAAAAGACAACGAAGGAGTTTATGGACACATTGGCTAAATTGTATGAAAAACCTTCGGCGTCCAATAAGGTATTTCTAGTGAAGAGATTATTTAATATGAAGATGTTAGAAGGTGGGTTTGTTGCAGATCATTTAAATGAATCTAATACGGTTACTAATCAAATAAGTTCTATAAAAGTGGACTTTGATGATGAGGGCAGGGCTCTTATAATCTTGTGCTCATTACTAGAAAGATGGAATGGCTTGGTCATGGATGTAAGTAACTCTGTCTCTGGTTCAAACACTTTAAAATTTTATGATGTTGTTGGTGTTATCCTTAGCGAGGAAATGCGATGGAAAAGCATTGGTGAGACATCAGGTAATGTGTTAAACATGGAGAACATAGGAAGACAAAAGGATAGAGTAAAGGGATCAAGGAACCATGGGAATTCTAGGGAGGGCGGATCCAAATCCATAATTGGAAAGAACGAGTGTTGGAATTGTGGGAATAAAGGACATCTGAAGAAAGACTGCAAAGCTCCAAAGAAACAAAGAGAAGGACAACAGGAGAAAAATCAGGAAGAAAATGTAATAAGTGATGTGTTACAATATGCTTTGATTGTTTATGTAGATAATATTTCTGAGTCTTGGGTAGTATATTTAGGGGCTTAATTTCATGCCACACCCCATAGGAAACATTTTCTAGATTATGTTCAAGGTGATCTTGGACAGGTTCATTTGGGTGATGATGCACCATGCAAAATTGTTGGAACGAGAAAGGTAAAAATAAAGCAAAGGAATGTAAACCAATGGTTGTTGAAAGAGGTAAGACATGTTCCATATCTAAGGAAAAATCTAATTTCAACAGGGCAGTTGGCAAGTGAAGGTTGTATATCTATATTTACAGATAAGGCATGGAAGGTAACCAAAGGATCATTGGTGATAGCAAAAGGAGAGAAGGTAGGTACATTGTATTTATGTACTGGTAATATTGATTCTTCTGTCTCTTTAGCTTCTACAGGAGTGGATACAACATTGTGGCATCATAGGCTTGGACACATGAGTGAGAAGGGGATGCATATACTTCACAAAAGAAATTTGTTTCCAGATCTTAAACAAATTGATTTGGATTTTTGTGAGCATTGTGTTTATGGAAAACAGAAGAGAGTCAGATTTGTCAAAGTTGGAAAAGAAAAGAAGAGTGAAAGGTTAGAGATTGTGCATACACATGTATGGGGACCAACTCATGTATCATCTATTGGTGGCTCTCATTATTATGTTACTTTTATTGATGATGCAACTAGAAAAACTTGGGTTTATTGCATTTGACAAAAACATGATGTTTTTTATACTTTTAAGAAATGGAAATATTTAGTTGAGAATGAGACAGAAAAAAGGTTGAAGTGTCTCAGATCATACAATGGAGGTGAATATTGTAGCAAGGAGTTTGATGATTATTGTTCATACCATGGGATTCGTAGAGAGAAGACAGTTCCAGGAACACCACAAGAAAATGGTGTGTCATAAAGGATGAATAAGACAATCATGGACTGTGCAAGGAGTATGAGATTGCATGTTGGCTTGCCCTTACAGTTCTGGAAAGATGTTGTAGATATTGATGTTTACTTAATAATAATAATAATAATAATAATAATAATAATAATAATTTATTTTTAAGGTCACAACCAAGACGAACACCAAATTGGTGTATGAGACCCCCTCTGCCTAACAATTTTACTGGTAAATTCTATGGAGGTATGCATACCCTATCCCCCTCTAAACAATGGACCTTCAATCTCTTTGGATGGTGGAATTCCAGAGGAGGCATGGACAGGTAAAAAGGTAAACTATTATTTTTTGAAGACTTTCGGTTGTGAAGAACGTGTCCATATTGATAAAGAAAATAGAACAAAGCTATTCAAAATCCAAGAAGTGTACCTTTATTGGATACGGTGTTAATGATTTTGGTTATTTCTTATGGGATTATGAAAATCACAAAATAATTAGGAGTAGAGATGTCATATTCAATGAGAAGGTCATGTGCAAAGATCGATTGTAGGGAAAGATACAAGAAAAAGAAAAACCATAATACACAATGCCTGATGAGATCACTGAAAAAGAAATTCTAAAGGTACCATAAAATCAAAATGTACAACAAAAGGAGCAACAAGTACCTCAAACTCCTGCAAGTGTTGTTAGAAGATCTACCAGGTTAAGTAGACCCCCTGAATGATACTCTCCTTCATTGTATTATTTATTTTTGATTGATTCTAGTGAACCAGAATGTTATGAAGAGGCAATGTAGGTAGACACTAAAAAGAAGTGGGAGCAAGGCATGAAAGAGGAAATGGATTCCCTAGTAAATAACCATACTTGGGACTTGTTTTAGTTTCCTGTAGGAAAAAGAACATTGCAGAATAAATGGGTTTACAAGTTGAAGGAAGAAGATGGAGGAAAAAACCGCTACAAATCTAGACATGTTGTAAAGGGGTTTGCACAAAAGAAAGGTATAGATTTTGATGAAATATTTTCTCATGTTTTTAAAATGACTTAAATTAGGACTATTTTAAGCCTTATGGCAGTAGAAGATTTGCATCTTGAATAGTTAGATGTAAAAAAAACTTTTCCCCATGGGGATTTGGAGGAAGATATTTATATGCAGCCGCCACAAGGGTATGAGGTCAAAGGGAAGGAGAATTTGGTATGCAAGTTGAAGAAGAGCTTGTATGGCCTAAAGAAAGCTCCAAGGTTGTGGTATTTTAAGTTTGACATGTTTATGACGGAACACGGTTATAGTAGTTGTCATTTTGATCACCGTGTTTATTTTAAAAGGCTAGAAAATTGAAGTTATATTATCTTGCTATTGTATGTAGATGTCATGCTTGTTGCAAGGTATAATATGCATGATATAAATGTTCTCAAGAAGAAGTTATATAATTCATTTGCGATGAAGGATTTGGGTGCTTCAAAGAAAATCCTTGATATGAGAATAACAAGAGACAGGAAAAATCAAAATTGACATTGTCTAAGGGTGAGTACATAGAGAAGGTGTTGGAGAGATTTAGAATGCAGAATGTAAAAACAGTTAGTACACCTTTGGCCAACCATTTCAAATTAACTAAGGAAATGTGTCCCAAGACACAGGAGGAGATAAAATACATGTCCAGGGTCCCTTATTCATCAGCAATTGGTAGCTTGATGTATGTGATGGTTTGCAAAAGACCAGATATTGCACGTGCAGTGGGAGTTGTGAGAAGGTATATGAAAAATCCAGGTAAAGAACATTGGGAGGCAATAAAGTGGATTCTCGGGTATTTTAGAAGTATTTCTACTCATGCATTATGTTTTGGAGGTTCAGACATTGTTCTACATGGATATGTTGATTCAGATATGGCAGGTGATCAAGATAGCAGGAGGAGCACCACATGGTATGTTTTTACTGTAGGTGGAACAACAATAAGTTGGATTTTGAAACTGCAAAACGTTGTTGCACTTTCAACAATAGAAGCAGAGTATGTTGCTGCTACAAAGGCTAGTAAAGAAATGATTTGGTTATAGAGGTTTATGGAGGAATTGGGAAATAAGCAAGATAATAGTAGGTTGTAATATGACAGTGAGAGTGTCATTCATCTTGCAAATAACTCAACCAGTCATTCAAAGACTAAGAATATACAACTTAGGTACCATTTCATACGATCCATCTTGGAAGATGGACATTTGAAGTTGGAAAATATACACACTAGCTAGAATCCTACATACATGTTAACAAAAGGAGTAACCAAGGAGAAACTAAGTTCCTGCTCATTTTAAGTTGGTCTTCAAGCATGAAGGTGGAGATGAGAAATTTTCTAGGTCCAAGGTGGATCATAGTCCAGCAAGTACAATAGCAGTGGAGTTGTTGTGATTAGTCTCCAAGTGGGAGATTGTTGGTTGTGGAGCCTGATTATCTTCTTGATTCAGAGGTCTTTTTTTTCATCTGTGTTTACACCCCATAAAGACTATACACCCCCCTTGTGGGGTCTGGGGGAAAGTGGGCCCCCGAAGGAAAACTTTCCTTGTAAATGTATATTGTAATTTCATAGTAAATCTGGATTGTTCATTATAAGGTCACAGATCTGACGGTAGAAGTTATGTTAGGGTTTTTTTCCCTAGAAGGCAACCCTCTTTTATGATGGAATTGTATGGCGACTACGTATCATTGTGAATATTGTATTCTGAGAGAGGATATTGTGAGAGAAAGAAGAGGAAGTTGTAGCGGGTGTGTTATAGGTTGTATCCCTTCATTTTGTTGGATAATAAAAAGGAAGGACCTGGAAATTTCTCTAGTCGACGTAGCCCACATTGGGTAAACCACGTATATCTACGTCTCTATTGTATTGTGTATCTTATTTGTTTTATTTATGCATTTGTTTTTATTTTATTGCTCCACAATCCTATTTTTCTAACACTAATGTTGTTGGGAATTTGGCTAGGTCCATGCTAACAAGTGACTAATTTGAATCCCCCTAAGTGAGACACACTAAACAATTTACTGAGGATGCCATATCAGAATGTGGTGAAGCGTCCCTTGGGTTTCTCCACACAATTTTCCTTGGAAAAAAATATAAGTTTGTTTTCACCATTGGGTAAGGTTCAATTCCCATGAGATCTTTCCTTGGAGCCATGAGATCACCTTGAGGTAGTGGTCAAAAATGTTGTTCACCCTAAAGGGTTATATTAAACGATATCATGTCATTTGCACCGTAATACCCCTAGGTTGAACCCCAATTTAATGAAAATGCAATTGTATATATAGTTTGTTGAGTCGTGGCACAAAAGTTTTGGGTATAGTTAAGCATGTGTGAACCAAGGAAAGAGTGTGCACCCATTTCATAACTTTGTGCAAACATGTGTAAGTGCAGAAGGATTGTCATGCATGAGGATTATTGTGCACGTAAACCAAGGGAAGAGTGTGTGCCCATTTCATAGTTTTACGTGCACCTGAGAAAGTGCACAAGGATCACTTCAAAGTGTGCATTGGATCGTTTTTTTAGCCAGGATATTTTTTGGGTCGGAGAGCCTTTGTATATATGTATATTGAGGCCAGAGTGCCTATGTGGTTATTAGGTTAGAGAGCTTGGATTGCGACAAAGGTCAGTGCAACTATTTGTGTAAAATACATATGCACTCAGATATTAATAAAACATATCACTACACGTAGACCAATCAGACAAAAAGAGATGGGGGGCTAGACTCCACTAGAATGAGAAAGGGGTGTGAAGCTTAAAGGGAATATTTTAATAATATTTCCAAAAGTATATTTATGGGATATGTATTTATCCTAAGTTCCTAAGGAATGGGAACAGATCACCAAGTGGAGCTAAGTTAGCTCTTAAGATGAAAAGTGTCCAGTTATAATCATGCAAATTTATTGTTGGGCCTTAGTGTATTTTGGGGATTCACTCATTCCTTCATCATTCAAACCAACTTTCCTCTATAAGGCATCTATATTTGGCTGTAAGTTGTTTCCATCACATAACCTTGTTCTTGGGAAGGTTCATTTTCTATTGAAGAAGTGGGTTTTCAGGCCCGTGTGCTATTGTAGAAGCGGTTTTCCAGGCCCGTGTTTGTCGAAGAAGTAGGTTTTCATGCCCATGAGCATTCTCTCTAGGCGAGAGAACTATTGGGAATTGATTTTATTTCCCAAGGTGATCGATTGTGGCTACAAGGCTTTGAGACTTTTTGTCTGACCTGTTTTTGAATCCCTGGAAGGGAAGGGGGGTACTCTAAGGAATGTTGAGCAGAGAAGGGGCACACTTCCTAGGGTGGGATAACCATGTGGAGAATGAGGGACTGTAGTCTATTTTCTAGGGTTGGCATCTTTGTTTGAGTGTTTTGACTGAGGATAGACCTTATCTTAGCTTAGGAATCCTTTTCCCAGGTGGAGTTTTAGCCTCAGCTCAGAGGTGACTTGTTATTGAGAGTTTTTGAGCAGTAGAATCTATGGTTGGGAGGAACGTCTGAGGTCTATGTGCAGTTGGTGGATTGCAACAAAATATAAGTGTCTTCTTATGTGTATTATTCTTTCAGTAATGTGCATATACATGTTAAATATATTATGCGATACAATTATATTGATGTATTTGTATATGGATTATATATGTTGTAGAATTACATGTTTGCTACATATGCAGAGCATGGACTATGACAAGTTTATATGTGTTTATATATTGTTCAACTTGTGATTGCTTATGCTATTGTTGTTTATGGAATTGATACATAGTTATGATGGGTTGTTCATATATTGTTAGTTCTACATAATTGTTGCAGATGTAGAGCGTGGTAGTTATTAAGTGTTTCGTGTTAGATAATTATGTGGTAATGGTTATGGAATTTTGAGGCAAGGCTTGAATCATCGTGCACACAAAGTGGTATTAGTTTGTCCTCATGAATGGGATAGATCCCGCACACGACATAGGAATGGTTGTGCGTGTAGTTATATTATGAGTTCTTTATGTTGTTATAGTCACTATATTATAGAGTAACTTCGGTAGTAATTGTATGGGTTCTAGTGTGAAGCTAAAAATGTTGTGCATGCTAAGGGACAGTCAACGCAGTCGACACAATGATGGTTGAGCATGTAGATTTTCTATGACATAGTTGTTGTGCATGGTACGCGATCGATTGTGCACACTAGGAAAATGTAGTGGTGCATAGCACAAGGCCAGTCATGTCCAATGTTGGTTTATACGAGTTGATTTCGCAAAAGAAATAATTGGTATCAGAGCTTTATATAGTGAAGTTGCGGTCGTGGATACTTTACAATGTGGTAACGAGACTTCGCTAGGAGGCTGGATATGTCACAGCGTGGTATCAAAGCTCAAATTTTGATGTGACATGGCCTTTGATCAGATTTGGGGATGTTACAAAGTGGTATCAAAGCTCTTGGTTCAACACTGGACTTGTATGGGCTAGAGATCTACATGAAGTTGGCGAGGCGGGCATTTGTTTTGATGGTCGCGGGGTCGCAAGCTAAAAATATGGAAAAATCAGCTAAGTGAAGAAAGGACTCGCATGCATTAAGTATTGGTGTGCAATGTGTGCGTACTAAATTCTGGTACTGCATGGTGCAGGACTTATGGTGCGCAGAAGATATCGGTGCATGGAGTGTACGCACTAAATATTGGAACTGTGGGGTATAGAATGGGTGGAGCACACATAATATGGGAGTGCAATACATGCGTGATGAATATGGATGCCATGCATAATTGATGGGTGCGTGCATAATAATAGTGTGCAAGGCATGTGCATTGAATACTAGTGATGCGTAGTGAGTGCACATTGAATATGAACACCACATGGAGAAAAATTAATGGTGTGCAGTGCATGTGCGTGGAATGTTGGCGTTGAGTGGAGCAGAATTGGAGATCTGCATTGAGTATTGGATGTGAGAGGGTGCATTGTGAATGTTGGCATGGCGCAGAGCAAAGTTGTAATTTGTGTGGAATATCGGTGCATGACACAAAAGTTACGCACAATAGATAATGATGTGCAGAACCCAAAAGTTGAGTGTGCTAAATATTAGTGTCGATATAAAAGTTGTGCACAATGAATAGTGGTGCACTATATGTGTGCTTGGTATTGCATGTATAGAGAATGCACTCATGATGGATATGGGTGTATAACATAGAATTGGTACACACACAAGCTTTGAAAGAAAGAAAAGGAGAGAAAAGAGGATGAAAATTCTTGGACAAAGGAGTCCAAATATTCGCCCATAATTTTGAATTAGGTTGTTAAATTCACCAGGAATCATAAGAAAGGATTTCGATACACTTATGGAATAGAATGTGCATAGTATATATGGTTTTCATAAATTATTTGGTCTAACAAATTGTGTTTCCTACACATTTTTCAAAGTTAACAACAATTGATCAGTACAAGATCAAAACACATATAAAAAGTATGGAAGATGCACAAAGAACCTACATCCATGAAGATGAGGTCAGAAGGATGTATGAAAATATAAGTGATGAGGGTACATATTCCAATGGGCATGGAGAAGCCAAGGAATAAAGCATGAATTTGGTGAAGACCATAAAAATTTTGCAAAAGGACATCCAAAGTTATAAAGTTGATAATGATGGGCTTATGAAAGTCAAGGAGGAACAATATGGATTCAATATCAAGTTGCTACAAATCTTGGATAGAATTGCGAAAAAGATGGATAAGGAGACCGAGTCAAGAAAATCGAGGAGACACGGGTCTCATGATGAGAGAAGAAAAATAAGAAGTGTTGACAGGCATCACCATCACTCTCCAATACATTCAACTAGGAGAGTGCGCACTATTTCAAGTCCATCTCTTATCAGGAAGCATAAGAGGAGGTTGGGGGTGGATGAGATACAAGGAGAAATGAATAATATTAAGCCTCCTACTTTTGATGGTGAGCACAAGAAGGATGAGGATGCAAAGACTTGGTTGTTAGGTATGAGAAAGTAATTATGGTTACATAATTACTCTTCACAAGTAGAAGGGAGAATTTCCATCTACCAGCTCAAGGGAAAATCATCAATGTGGTGGGACCAGTTTGTGCAAGTACAACACATTGATGAGATAAAGGTTACTTGGAGGGAGTTCAAGAGGTATCTTCAAAAGAAATACTTAACAAAATGTTACTATGATAGGAAAATGAAGGAGTTCTTTGAACTCAAGCTCGGAAGTATGACCATAGATGAGTATGAGAGGATATTTTTAGAGTTGTTGAAGTATGTTTCTTTCATCAAGGATGAATAGGTTAAGATTCATAGGTACCTGAGTGGGTTGCCACCATTTATCAGTGATAAGATATAGTATGATGATCCCAAGACATTGGAGGAAACTATAAGGAGAGCCAAGTGTCTTTATGATCAGCGTAAAGGAAAACCCGCTTACCAAAAGGATTGGGAAGAAAAGAAGAACGGAAAGATGGAGCAGAGGAAGAAGGGGGCCAATCCACCATTCTTTAGAAATAATTTCCAGGGACAACCAACTCCCAAGGAGCCCAGAATGACAAAGGAAATGGAGAAAAGACCAAGGAAACAACCAATGAATTGTTGGGGTTGTGAGGGAGATCATATGTATAGAGATTGTCCTCACAAAGGTGAAAAAGTGAGGATTGTTCACAATATACAACACATTGATATAGTGGATGACATGGGAATAAATGTACCTAGGATCTACACAACCCTAGATAACAAGCAAGTTGAGTTTCATTCACATATTATTGAAGTGGAAGGTAAGATCAACAACCAGCCCATTTTAATTTTAATTGATTCAAGAGCTGTCATAGAAATATAGATCCTAAGATGGTGGAAATATTTCAATTTCCAAAAAGAAAGTTGGGAAACCTTGGTCGGTACAACTAGCTACAGGAGAAAAAAGGAAAATTAATGAGATGGTTAAGGCATGTCCAATGGACATGAATGGATTGACCACAAAAGCAAATTTGAATATTATACCTTTGGGCTCATATAATTTCCTAATTGGTATGGATTGGTTGGGCATGCATCATGATGTCCTAGATTGTTACAATAAAGCATTTACTTGCTCGGATGAGAAAGTAAACTTGAGGACAGTTTAGGGTATTCCCAGGGAAGTAACTATCAGGGAAGTTTCATCCTTGCAGCTAAAGAAAAGATTCAGGAAAGGCTACCAACTATTTGCAGTGCATGTGGAGGAGGAACCCAAGGATAAAGTGTCAAATATTGAATATTATGCAGTCCTAAAGGATTTTGAAGATGTATTTAGACAAATATTGGGGTTTCCACCCAAGAGAGATATTGATTTATCTATAAATCTAATGCTTGGAGCAACCCTAGTATCCAAGACTCCTTATAAGATGAGTACACCATAATTGAAAGAATTGAAAATTCAACTTGAAGAACTTATGAATAAGGGGTATATACTCCCAAGTGTGTCACCTTGGGGTTCCCCAGTTTTATTTGTGAAGAAAAAGGATGGAACATTGAGACTTTGCATTAACTTCATGCAATTGAATAGGTAACAATGAAGAACAAGTATCATTTTCCAAGGATAGATGACCTATTTGATCAATTGAAGGATGTAAAAATATTCTCTAAGATTGACCTCATATCAGGATATCATCGGGTAAGAATTAAAGAGGAATACATCAGTAAGACAGACTTTAGGACAAGGTATGACCGTTATGAGTTTACAGTAGTTCCATTCGGGTTTTCAAATGCACCAGTTGTCTTCATGTGTTTAATGAATTGTATTTTCAGAGAATACTTAGATAAGTTTGTCATTGTATTTTTGGATGACATGCGTATTTACTCAAAGTCTGAAGAAGAACATGAGAAACACTTGAGGATGATGTTGCAAGTATTGAGAGAACATCAGTTTTATGCAAATTTGAGCAAGTACTCATTCTACCAGAGGCAGATTCATTATTTGGGTCATATCATTTCAGAGGAGGGGATAACAGTGGACCCAAAGAAGCTAAAATTCATTGAAGGGTGGCCAACACCAAGGAATGTCGTAGAAGTGACATGTTTCATGGGACTTGCATGGTACTACAAAATGTTTATTGAAGGCTTCTCAAATATTGCACACCCAATCACATCCTTGCAAAATAAAGGTGTGAGATTTGAGTGGACTTCTAATTGTAAAAGGAGTTTCCAACACTTGAAGAGTTTGTTGACAAGTGCGCCAATTTTGAGAATTGATTATCCTAATGAAGACTTCGTTGTGTGCATGGATGAGTGCAAGGAAGGGATCAATGGAGTCCTTAGTAAGAATGGGCATGTGGTGTGCTACGAATCAAGGAAATTAAAAGAGCATGAAAGGAACTATGCTACTCATGATTTGGAATTTGCAATCATAGTGCATGCCTTGAAGATGTGGAGGCACTACCTCATGGGAAGAATATTTGAGTTGAGGAAATACCACAGTGTTCTAATATATTTGTTTGGACAACCAACTCTAAATGCTAGGAAAAACAGGTGGTTAGAATTCTTCAGTGAGTATGAATTTGATATAAAGCATAGCAAGTCTAAAGAGAACAAGGTGGATAATTCACTTAGTAGGAGAGTACATGAGATGCATGCTACACACATTAGCATGTAAAAATCAGATTTGAAGGATATAATTTTAGAATATGCAAAATCGTATCAATATTATGTGGAAATAAAGAAAAAGGTACAAAAGGTATTTTGCAGTAAACCATTGACAAGTTTAAGTTAAAATAGGATGGAATCTTCATGTACAAAAGCATAATTTATGTGCCAAACTCTTAGGAATTGAAAAAACCGATATTAAAATAAATTCATAATGTGCCTTATGTTGAGCACCCAGGATACCAAAATACAATTGTAGTTGTCAAGTAACAATACTATTGGTCAGGTATGAAGAAAGAAGTGGTTGATTTTATTGCCAGGTGTTTGGAATGTCAAATATTCAAGGTTGATCATAGACACCTAGTTGGTTTGCTACAACCATTACCCATTCCTGAGTGGAAATGGGAAGTGTTCACAATGGATTTCATCACTAAGCTTCCCATAACAACCAAGCAATATGGTTCCATCATGGTAGTGGTGGAAAATCTTACTAAAGTTTCCTACTTTATTCCAGTAAAACTCACACACAAGGCAGTTAACATTGTTGATATTTATATGAGGGCAATTTCCAGGCTTCATGGTGTGCCTAAGACAATTATGTTTGACAAACATCCAAAGTTCACATCCAATTTTTGGAAGGGATTATTTAAAGGATTTGGGACAAATTTGAATTTTAGCATAGCCTACCATCCAGAGATATATGAGAAAACAGAAAGGGTAAGTCAATTCATAGAAAATATGCTAAGAATGAATGTGATGGACAAACCAATGCAATGGGAAAAATATTTACATTTGGTTGAGTTTGTGTATAACAATGGGTATCAAGCATCTCTAAAGATGATCGTACTTGAGGCACTTTATGGAAGAAGGTGCAACACACTAGTGAGATGGGAGAACCCAACAGATAGAGTAATGGTTAGTACAGATTTACTTAGGGAAATGGAAGAGAATGTGGTGAAAATAAAACAAAATTTAAAGGTTTCCCAGCTTAGGCAGAAAATTTATGCAGATAAATGTAGAACTCACAGAAAATTTAAAGTGGGTGACCACGTGTTTTTGAAAGTGAAAGGTAGGAAGAGTTCACTTAAGTTGGGAAATTGTTCAAAGTTGGAAACACATTATTGTGGGTTGTTTGAAATCTTTGACAGGATTGGTCTTGTCACATACATTATTGCACTCCCTGCATCCATAATGTGTTTCATGTATCTTTAATTAAAAAGTATGTGTCTAATGTTAATCATGTAATTGATTGGAATGTGATTCAAGTGGAGCAAGAAGGTGACTTCTGAGTTCATTCGTTGTGCATATTGGACCGAAAATTCAAGCTCTTCAGAATCAAGAAATAAGATTGGTAAAGGTCCAATGGACCTGTTATGGTTCTGAGGATGCAACTTGGCAGCACAAGGATGTTATCCGCACAGAGTACTCGTATCTTTTTGAAGACTTTTGAAATTTTGATTGTACATAATGCACTAAGGACAGTGCATAAATAAGGGGGAGTGGAATGTAATACCCCTAGGATGAACCCCAATTGTAATGTAAATGTAATTGTATATATAGGCTGGTGAGTCGTGGTGCACAAGTTTTGGGTATAGTTAAGCACACGCAAACCAAGGAAAGAGTGTGCACCCATTTCATAACTTTGCATGCATCGGAGTAAGTGTGCAAGGATTTTCATGTGTGTGAACCAAGGGAAGAGTGTGTGCTCATTTCATAGCTTTATGTGAACCTGAGAAAGTTCACAAGGATCGCTTCAAAGTGTGCACAGTACCATTTCTGTAGCCAGGATATTTTTGGGGCCAGAGAGCCTTTATATATATGTATATTGAGGCGAGAGTGTTTGTGTGGTTATTAGGCTAGAGATCCTAGATTGCGACAAAGGACAGTGTGCCTATTTGTGTAAAATGTAATTGCACTTAGATATTAATAAAACATATCACTACACACAGACCAAATAGATGAAAAGAGACGAGGGGCTAAAATCCACTAGAATTGGAAAGGGGTGTGAAGCTTAAAGGGAATATTTTAATATTATTTCCAAACGTATATTTATGGGATATGTATTTATCCTAATTTCCTAAGGATTGGGAACGGGTCACCAAGTGGAGCTAAATTATCTCTTAAGGTGAAAAGTGTCCATTTATAATCATGCAAAAATATTGTTGTGCCTTAGTATATTCCAGGGATTCGCTCATTCCTTCTTCATGCAGACCAACTTTCCTATGGAAGGCATATGTATCTAGTTGTAACTTGCTACCATCACATAACCCTGTGATTGGGAAGGCTTGTGTGATATTGAAGAAGTGGGTTGTCAGTATCATGTGCTATTGAAGAAGTGGGTTGTTAGGCCTGTATTTATCAAAGAAGCGGGTTGTTAGGCCTGTGAGCATTCTCTCTAGGTGAGAGAACTGTTGGGAATTTATTTCCCAAGGTGATCAGTTGAGGCTACAGATCCCTAAGACTTCATATTTAGCATGTTATTGAAGCCCTGGAAGGGAAGTGGGGCAGCCAAAGGACTTTTGATTAGAGAAGGGGTACACTTCTTAGGGTGGGACAGGCATGTGGGGAATGAGGGATTGTAGTATGTTTTTTGGGGTTGGCACCTTTATTTGAGTGTTTTAACTATGGATAGACTTTATCTTAGCTTAGGAATCCTTTTCCAAGGTGGAGTTTTAGCCCTATCTCAAGGGTGACTTCTTGCTGAGAGTTTCTGAGCGACATAGTCTATGGTTGGGAGGAACATCTGAGGTCTATGCGTAGTTGGTGGATTACAACAAAAGATAATTGTCTTCTTATGTGTATTATTCTCTGAGTAATGTGCATATACATATTAAATTTATTATGTGATACATTTGTATATATGTATTTGTGTGTGGATTATGTTTGTTGTAGAACTACATGTTTGATGCATATGCAGGGAATGGATTATGACAAGTTTGTATGTGTTTATATATTGTTCAACTTGTGATTTCTTATGCTATTGTTGTTTATGGAATTGATACATAGTTATGTTGGGTTGTGCATATATTATTAGTTCTACATAATTGTTGTAGATGTAGAGTGTGGTAGTTATTAAGTGTTTCATGTTAGATACTTGTGTAGTAATGGTTATGGAATTCTGGGGTAAGGCTTGAATCATCACGCACACGCAAAGTGGTATTAGTCCGTGTGCATGAATGGGACAGATCCTAGGTGCGACATATGAATGGTTGTGTGTGTATTTGTATTATGAGTTATTTCCATTGTTATAGTCGTTATCTTGTTAAGTAACTTCAACAATAAGTGTATGGGTTCTAGCATGAAGCTAGAAATGTCATGCATGTTGAGGGACATTCGACGTGGTTGACACAATGACGGTTGATGACGTAGATTTTATAAGACATAGTTGTTTTGTGTGGTACGAGATCGGTTGCGCGCACTAGGAAAACATAGCAGTGCGTAGCACAAGGCCAGTCATGTGCGTTGTTGTTTTATATGATTTGCTTCCAAAAAATAAATAATTGATATCAGAGCTTCATATAGAAAATTTGCAGTGGTGGATACTTTACAATGTGGTAACTGAACTCATCTATGAGGTTGGATACATCACAATGTGGTATAAGAGCTCAAATTTTGATGTGACATGACCTTTGAGCGGAGCTGGGGACGTTACATGCACACATAAGTGGATCAAATATAACCTCATTGACTTCAAATTTTAAATCGCAAAGGGGTTGCAACTATTGGTAAGGATTGAGAACTATTTCACCAATAGGCAGGGTTAAATTTCTACAAGGAAATTTCCTATATCCATGGGTTCACCTTGAGGTAGTGGTTGAATGTGTGGTTGCACCTAGAGATATTATATTAAATGATCTTGTGACCTACGAAAACATAATTGGATCAAATCCTACCCTCGTGTCCTTTACATTTTAGATCCTAATGGGTTAGCTCAATTGGTTTAAATGGACAACTTTGAGGCAAAGTTTGTTGCGAGGTCTCTGGTTCTCGTTTGGCTAAGGTTTGATTCTTGCTAAGTCAAAGTGGGTTAGAAAATTATATTGTAGTTGGTAGGCGAGTCACCCTCCATTTGGATATTCCAAGGAAGAGAGGGTTGTCTTTTGAGGTTTCCCTTGGTGTGTGTATGTATCTCAGTGGATATCTCCAATGGTTGAATCCTTTAATATTCATTCAGGATGTCTCAAGGGTTATCCCCTAGGTTGGATACCTATATTGTACTCCACACTCAATGTCTCTACCTGGTTAGGAATCACTACTACATTTGGGGTTGAAATCCAACATTTGAATTAATGTTTGCTGAAATGTCAAAAATCATTTAACGTTAATGAAAATATTCTTGTTTTTTGTTTTCTTCTTCCAACAAACACCAAATAACCAACATTAAACTATTAACTGACATTTAAGGCATTGCTTAATCGAATCCAAGTCTTCGTGATCATTTTTTTTAATATTTCAATGTACCTAACATTGATTAAACATCGATTACTCATTGTTTGTGGAAAAATAATTGGCTAATGAATATTTATACTTCTGATGTGCCTATTGATAGAGTTTTTTTTTTACTTTTTAAAAGACAGTTATGTGAAAGAAAGCAATCATTTTCTCCTTTTTTTTTAAGAGTTGGGATTAGGTTACATAATACTATAGACACATGTTTCTACCCATAATTGAAATTTTGTTACCAATAATCAAATTTTATTTGGTTAAAATTTGTAAACACCATTTGAATTCTCTATTTATGAAATTATTTGAATGTATACTAAGGAATTGGTCAATACTTTGTTGAAGTAGAAAAAAATGTCAAATAACCATAACTCAAACACTAATGCATATGATTGGTTGGCTTATATAGAGGAAGTAATCGAAGAAGCATTGGATGTCACCACAAATGTTCATCTTGATGAATGCAATTATTCTATGCATACAATAAATCATGAAAAAATTCTCAAAATCATCCAAAAATTCCATATATTCGTTATGGGAAATGTTATTTCCCTTATAGGAAATGCAAAGGGATAAAGAGAATAAGAATTAATAGGCCAAAATCTAGAAAACATTGTTATGGGTGTGGGCACTTGGAAGCGGAGATCGAATATTACCCCTTGGTAAGATAAAGAAAACATGTTTTTGTCTTTTTTTAAAGTTTTAAATGTTTTAATATTTGATACTAATTATATTTATTTATTCGTAATTATAAATGAAAAAACACCTATTCTTGGAAGTCATAATGTTGCAATTTGTAGTAAAGATAGCAACTGTGATAGAATTGAAATTGATTCTATGGAAGAAAACCACATTGATATTATTGAGAATGATGGATTAAATAGATTGATCCATGACACCTTTGTTTCCATGGATGAGAACACACATGGGATAAGATCTATGCAAATATTCATGATGTACCTCTTATTGATAAGGCACAAACTCCCCTATACAAAGACTCAAATACAAGTCTTATCTCTGCCATGTTGTTGTTGGTCATATTAAAGGTTATGAACGGTATTTCAAACACACATATGACATAGATCCTAAGGTATACAAGATAATTCTTTATATAAATATAAGTTTATATCTATTTTTGTGATTGCAATATAAAGGATTTAGTATCCAATATTTAGTATATTATTTTATTATATTTTGTAAATTGTTAAGTGATATTCTCCTACCACTATCAAATACTTTTCTTCACACATACTAAGTATTATGTGCCCTTATGAAAGATATGGGATCAGAGTATCACACAATTGATGCTTGTCACGATGATCATATTATATATTATGCATAGCATACAATGAAGTTTGAATGCCTTAAATGTTGAATGAGTAGATATTGATTAGATTTGGTGCTACAATTAATTGGCAAGTGTGATAGAATGGAAATTAATCCTATGGAAGAAAACCACACTGATATTATTGAGAATGAAGGGTTAAATAGGTTAATCCATGACCCCTTTGTTGCCATGGATGAGAACACGCATATGGATAAAATCTATGTAGATATTCATGATGTACCATTTAATTATAAAGCACAAAATACCCTATACAAATATTCAAACACAAGTCGTATCTATGCCATGTTGTCATCAGCCATATTAAAGGTTACGAACGATATTTCAAACACGCATATGACATAGATCCTAAGGTATACAAAATAATTTTTTATATAAATACAAGTTTATGTATATTTTTGTGATTGTAATATAAAGTATTTAGTATCCAATATTTAGTATATTATTTTATTATTTTTTGTAGATTGTTAAGTTATATTCTCCTACCACTATCAAATATTTTGCTTCACACATACTTAGTATTATGTGCCCTTATGAAAGATATGGGATTGGAGTATAACACAATTGATGCATGTCCCAATGATCATATTATATATTATGCATAACATGCAACAAAAATTGAATGCCTTAAATGTTGAAGGAGTAGATATTGAATTGATTAGGTAACAAATGAGGTGCCTTGCAAGGTTCTTTGTCATATCCCCATAAATCCACATTTTGAAGGATAGTTGAAGCAAAAAACATAGCACAATTTATGGATTATCATGAACAAAAGAGAAGTGAAGATGGTGTTATGTGAATTCCTATAGATGGTTCTACATTTAGGTACATCGAGGAATGTATGGCCCTTTTTTAAGGAAGAACCTTATAATGTTAGATTTCCAATGACAGTTGATGGTTTCAATCCATTTGGAGAGTTCAGATCCATTTACTTAGTTTAGATACTTTTTTTTATAACCAATAACCTTCCTCCTTGGATTTCAATAAAGAGGGAGTATGTAATGTTGCCATTAATTGTTTCAGGTATTAATACTTTTAGGAATGTTCACAACATACCAATTTTTTTTTTTTGTTTCGCTACATATTTTGTATGTACAAGTAATTAATTATTTGTATTTCAAATAACTAAGTAAGTACCAAGTAATATATATGAATGTTTTTCTTGATCCTCTTATTGATGAACTTTAAATTTATGGGCCAATATCACTATTGTATGACATCTCCAAACCAATATGTAAAACAAACAATTCCATGTAATACTTACATGGACAATTCATGATGCATTGGGGCTAACACATTTTTGTGGTATGTAAATTGCAATGTAACTCTATATATCCTCTATTACTTCATGTAGTTTTTTTAATATTTTGGTATTATATTATTATTTTATATCTTGTAGGTTTTAAAACATGTATATCCAGTACGCAGTCCCAAAACAATATATAAACGTTAAACAAGTTTAAGAAAGGAGGTTTACGATGAATACATTCATTTCCTCCATAGAAACCATAGGTATCAAACTATAGCAACAACAACAAAAAAATCACTTTCATGTGAAAGAGGCTAGGAAAAATGATGAAGAATGACGCCTCAACTATCAAAAATGCAATTTGAGAAGAATAATGGTCAACAAATGGTTTCAGATACATCCATTTTCCTATGATCTTAGTATATAAGGTTTAAGAGCTTATTTAAACTCTCTTGTTCTCATGTGAGGTCGATTCAGTTCTTATCCCTCACACCAATAATATAATATTCTTTTCCATATTAATAAAATTGTGTTTGAGGATACTTTGGTATCAAACTTCAATGGTTGACTTGGATGATTCTAAAAATTTTGAGGTCATATGATGGTGGAATGGATCTAAGTGTGAGGGTTATGCATGTCAAAGTGATGTATTCAAGCATAACTACTGGAAATGAGACAAGTGAGCAATTTCCAGGTGAGAAAAAAAGGACAAATTATTCGTAGATAAGATTGGGTAGATACATTTGCAATTAAATATGAAACTAAAGAAATCATAGGATAAGTACAAGTGTAGACATGAAAAACACATCATAAATACATTGAAGGAAGGAGACTAATTTTGGTTGCACATAAATAAGAGAGGTTATATGAACCTGGTAATAAAATCAATTATGTGCCATATAGATATGTGTGTGTTGCACATGTTGGTGATAATTGTTATAGACACATCCTACCTCCATACATGTGAATTTAATTATTAGTCAATTTGGATAAACTAAAACTCTACGAATATCCATGTTGAATCAGGAAAACGGGTGGGAATTGTTTCCCTCCATAAAGGTCTAAGTGGTGGATGATTGTGAAAAGTTAGAAAAAGACATAATTTTGTAGAAGCCTACAACAACTAGATGTTGGTCGCAAAAACTATAATAGGATGGATTAAAAGGATAATTTCTAACCAAGCTCAAGTTGCACTCCAAGGAGAAAGTTGAGGAATGTTTTCCTCATCTCCTTCAATAAAATATTTGTTTGACTAAAATACTCCACAAATGGGAAGGTATGATATGGAATGGATTACTATATAATTTTTCATCAATTTTATTACTTTATAAGGTGGAAAATTAGAGTCGTGGCCTTATCAGATCTATTTGAAGGATCGGTCTTGATTTGGTGATTTGGGGTCCTAAAAATTATATAGCTTATTTGGGGTCAAAATGTTTAAAAAAAATTCACATCCCATCTATGTCATTCTACTTGTCAAGATCGTTCTTATATTCCAAAGAGAACCACAATAGGATTTTGTATGAGGAAGTTATTCCCCATGCAATTTGACCTATGATTTAACAACCATGGTACTAAGTGGATGTTACGTCAAATCTTGTTACTCACACATATGGAGCTAATAATGTGTATATTTTCATTAATATTCTCAAGATTCCAAAACCTAACCCTAACCGGGAGTTGTGGAATTCAAAAAAACTAACCCATACCCTAGAAGGATATCAAGACAAATTTAAAACTAATCCATCGGGGGGGGAAGGGGTTCCATTACTTTAATATTGATTTGTTTTTTTGTAGTTGAGTTGATAAAAGGTTTGGAATATTAGACTAAAAAACAGGAATAATGTATCCGTGTAAAAAACATTCATAATGTTTATTTTTAACTCCATAGTGAGTCAATATTTCTTCGCATATCGAATTATAAATTTGAGAAGAAAAGAGAAAAGCATAATCCTCATTTTTTTGTTTGGTTTTTCCACATTGGATTTCCCAATATATCGTGTGTTCATTGTTTTGTTGGTATGCACATTAGATTATTGCACCTTTCTCTGAACTTTATCAATTAGTTTTCAAAATAAGCATGGCATGTTTATAATATTACATAATAAACATAAGTAAACATTGTGATCCATCGAGATATAGTGGAACAACTTGGTTTATTTGTTGTGATAGTGACCTAGGTTCAAATTGTGGTACGCATGCTTCTCCATTATGTGGCATTTTTCATATGTTCTTTTTCACACTCTACAAATCACTATGACCATTTTGTAAATACAAGAAAATATTGAATGAATCCTAGTGGGAACAAAAGCTGATTTTCCCCTAGAACTTGGATTATTTGTGTGATAGTGACCTAGGTTCAAATCATGGTAGGCATGTTTCTCCCCTCTGTGAGGTTTGTCATATGTTCCTTTTCAAACTCTACAAATCATTATGACCATTTTGTAAATACAAGGGCAAGGTTCAAGGAAAGGTTCAATTCCCATGAGATCTTTCCTTGGAGCTATGAGGTCACCTTGAGGTAGTGGTCAAAAATGTTGTTTCACCCTAAAGGGTTATATTAAATGATATCGTGTCATGTGCACACATAAGTGGATCAAACATAACCCTCATCGACTTCAAATTTTAAATCCCAAAAGGGTGGCAACTATTGGTGAGGATTGAGAACTATATCACCAAATATAGGAAGTGTTAAATTTGTATGAGGGTATTTCTTTTATCCATGGGTTTACCTTGAGGTAGTGGTTGAATGTGTGGTTGCACCTAGAGATATTATATTAAATTATCTTGTGATGTATGAAAACATAATTGGATCGAATCCTACCCTCGTGTCCTTTACATTTTAGAGCCTAATGGGTTATGGCTCAATTGGTTTAAATGGACATTTTTGAGGAAAAGTTTGTTGTGAGGTCTCTGGTTCTAGTTTGGCTAAGTTTTGATTCTTGTTAAGTCAAAGTGGCACTAGTACATATTATAAAAATTTCGACGTTCTATTTGCGTCGTTATGGACAAAATTGGCCATACTGTCGAAAAATAGAGGAAATTAAAAAAAAAAAAATCCATATTGCCTGATAACGTCGTTATTGCCACGTTGACGTCGCTCTTGCCACGTTGGCGTCTCTCTTTCCATGTTGTCGTCTCTCTTGCCATGTTTTCCACATATTTGTCTCTCTTGCCACGTTTGTGACATAGTCGTCTCTCTTGCCACGTTTGTGAAGATAATGGTCGCAATTGCGATGTTGTGGAAACTAGGTTTTCCCCCTCCAACGGTCACCTAGTATTTTGACCAAGTCAACTTTGATTTGGTCAATGATCATCAGAATTGCAACGTTATAAAATCTATAAATATGTTGCATTTTACAAATGTTGCGACAAGTTTTCTATAATAACAACACTTAAAAAAGGGTTTGCAGGTCTTCTCGTCTAGAGCACAACTATTAAAAGACATTGTACTAGGGCTCTTCTCGTTTCGTTTTAATTTTCTGATCGGTCAAATTTTAAAAGAAACAACTATTAAAAGACATTGTATTAGGGCTAGAGTACATGATGGGAAACGATGACCTATGAATGGGGCCAATGTTGAATTTTTTTCAAAATGTTTATGTATGACATCATACATCCTTGAGTCTTGAAACCATCCCATACCGTCAAGGCATGTGTCTAGTCTAACCATGTCAAATTTCGATGCATACAGGCACATATTGAAGAAATTTCAACGTTGGCCCCATTCATTGCTCACTATGCGGGGTCGGTGCATGGAATTTTTGGTGGTTGAATTGGAAGTTCCATGACATTCCAAGAGAGTTCCAAACAAGATTCTACAGATGGAAACAATGACATTTGACAATGAGACTCCCATTATGAACGTTGTTGCAAATATGGATGATCTCAAAGATGATGTGGTCGGGACATCATACATCCTTGAGTCTTGAAATGCTCCCATACCATTAAGGCATGTGTCTAGTCTAACCATGCCAATTTTTTATGCATACAGGCACATATTGAAGAAATTTCAATGTTGGCCCCATTCACTAGTGCTCACTATGCGGGGTCGGTGCATAACATTTGTGGTGGTTGAATTGGAAGTTCCATGACACTTCAAGAGAGTTCCAACAAAGATTCTACGGATGGAAACAACGAGATTTGAAAAATATGAGACACCTCATTATGAAGTTGTTGCAAACATGGACGATCTCAAAGATTATGTGGTCAAGACATCAAACATCCTTGAGTCTTGAAACCCTCCCATACCGTCAAGGCATGTGTCTAGTCTAACCATGTCAAATTTCGATGCATATAGGCACATATTGAAGAAATTTCAACGTTGGCCCCATTCATTATTGCTCACTATGCGGGGTCGGTGCATGACATTTGTGGTGGTTGAATTGGAAGTTCCATGACATTTCAAGAGAGTTCCAACAAATATTCTACGGATGGAAACAATGACATTTGACAAATATGAGACGCCCCATTATGAACGTTGTTGCAAACATGGATGATCTCAAAAATTATGTGGTCGAGACATCAGACATATTCCTTGAGTCTTGAAACCCTAGTCCCATACCATCAAGGCATGTGTCTAGTCTAGCCATGTCGAATTTCAACGCATACATGCATAGTTTGAATAAATTTCAACGTTGGCCCCATTCACTGCTTACTATGTGGGGTCAGTGGAATAAATTTCACTATACTCATTCACCTTCAAGGAAGACCCCATTCACTATGCTCACTATGAGACATCCATTATATTAAACGTTGATGCAAACATGCATGATCTCAAATATTATGCGGGGTCGGTGGAAGAAATTTGTGATGGGTGTATTTGAAGTTCCATGACAAATTTCAAGATAGTTCTGACGACAATTCTATAGAAGGGAATGATGAATGATGACAATGTTGATGCAAATGTGGAGGATATCAAAGATTATGTGGGGACATCATACATCCTTGAGTATTGAAACCCTCCCATACCGTCAAGCCATGTGTCTAGTCTAACCATGTCGAATTTCGATGCATACATGCACAGTTTGAAGAAATTTCAATGGTGTCCCCATTCACTGCTCACTATGTGGGGTCGGTGCCAGATGACATTTGTTGTGGGTGAATGACAACAGTAATAATAGAGAGGCACAATCCTCATATATGGTAGTCATTTAGGCACATAGAAAAGAAAGTGGGACTTGTGTGATGGCCCAAATCCTAATTCATGACTTTTTTTAAGCATATAAAGTAAATTTTATTGCTCAATTCCCTGGATTTTAGCCTTCGACCATGGAATAATCCTAACAACCATCCATGGTGTACCAATCCTTGAAATTATAACCATATTTCATTCATGGGTTAAATATTATAGGGCCCTAGATATGGAACATTAACCCGATAAGTTAATGTAGTTGTTGCAAGTTTTAGAAATTTACATCACATTATGGCAAAGTATATCAAAACAGTTTATCATACTCTAGATTTAGTTTAGTTAGTTTTGGAAATGAGAGTACATTTTAGTCATTTATTGAGTTAGTTTTGGAAATGGGAGTAATTTTTCTAATTTTACTCATTTTACCCATCGATGCACTACCTCTACCAGTCGACGACGCAGTGGAAAATCCGGGAACCCCACCAATTCCCCCTCGGGATGGCCAAATATATTGAGTTTTCTTCATTAAACCTCAGATGGTGGGAGATATGGGTCCATTAATCCATGAAATACCTACTTCCTTTTCCCCATATATCTTCTCCTATGGTACATCTCATCATCAGAGAAGGTCTTTGAATTTGGGGTTAAGTATTCTTCATGCCTCAGAGTATATCTCACTCTCTACTACTCTACCTTGGATGCTACAACTCTTCCCACAAGTACAACTACAACTCTTCCCACAGGCCTGTGGGCAGAGTTGCATCTACAAATCATGTGAATAAATGTTGATGTTGAAGGGGCTCAAGCACATGTCGAAAATACTAATGTTGA
>ML777567.1:436544-446678 GCA_009831015.1 Picea engelmannii | reverse complement strand
AAATAGTAACACATCACGTCATCTGTCAATCACATCATACTCAAATATAAAAGGTCTAACATAAAAAGGGTCCAGATCACTTGCGAGCAAGTGTCCTCAAATAATAAGTGCTCTCAGTGCGCCAGAGTGGGATGTTACAACTCAGTATTCATTTTCCCTTGTATTGTGTATGACATGGAAGATATATTTTCCCTTATACTCAAATATCACTCACAGACCCACTCTATATATCATCTCATCTCGTCCTCGTTTCATTTTAATTTTTCGATCGGTCGGATTTTAAAGGAAACAACTATTAAAAGACATTGTACTAGGGCTAGAGTACATGATGGACAACGATGACCTGTGAATGGGGCCAACGTTGAAATTTTTTCAAAATGTTTCAGTATGACATCATGACACAACCACGGATTAGTGTATGTATTTCTACAAATATTTATTAATTTGTATTAATGGTGTTCAATTTGTAAATGTCACAACCACAGATTAGTGTACTTATTTCTACAAATATTTATTAATGGTGTTCAATTGGAGTAGGCACACTCTGGAGCAAACAAACTGCTTTTTAGGGAAAAAAATGGGTCTGAGCACGAATTTCCCTATTCATGTGTCTTCTAAAATAAAAAATCCATTCACTGCATGGAGGATGTTAGTTCATTCCTTTTTCAAAAACCTTAGCTCTCACTGTCTAGATCTAATTCTATCCTTTAAGCACCCTTCCTCTTAGGATGAAATTCAAACATGGAGTTTGAATCATTAACCACCATCTCTTTCGGTACCACATGAAGAGGGGGCGTATGCTACCCTATGCTTCATCTCACATGTACTAGCTTTGTTTACTCAGTCCCTTAACGAGAATGAGGGATTTCCCTATTTGGGAGTTCTTCTAAAAGCAAAAAAATCACTCATTATATGGAAGAGTTTAGTTCACCACTCTTTGAAAATACCAAACTCATGTTATCTAGAACTAATTATACCCCTTAAGCTCCATTTCTCTTGGACCAAAGTCATTTGAAGTTTGAATCATCGACTACCATCTCCTCCAATCCACATGGGGAGGGGGGAAAACACTATCCTATGCTTCATTTCACATGTACTAGCTTTCTTTACACAACCCCTCGAGGAGAATGAAGGATTTATTTATTCGAGACAAAGTGACAAATTGATTTCTTTTATACATACTCATTCTTGTGAGAATGTGATTTCGTTCATTTTTTCTTCTTTGTCTGTTCCCATTACATTGGTGTAGGCTTTTCTTCATTTTTACTGTGCTGTAAAAAGGATTGCCAATGATGTGTCAGCCTCCCCAGAAATTTGCTAACTGCCATAGATTGTGTGGTGATAACTGTTAAATATTGATCAAATTTCCATGAATAGGACTTTGTATGGCACATGACATTAATTCAAAAGTGTACCTGCCTAGTTAAATATCTTCCCTTTGGTATCCTTACTTTGATCGCATTTAATGTTGAGCCATAAAAATAGGCAATGGATCATTAGTTTTCAACTTTAGTATATTTGATTAACTATTCCCTATGATATCAAAGTGGCATGTTCTTGTGCCCAACTTAGGTTGAATCTCTAAGAGTGATTTTGATGTAGTTTGTTTATTTTTCTTTCGATATTTCTGGGTCTTATATTATTTGGTTTCCCAAAAAGTAAGCCTTGTAGTTTGACATTTAGTTTGTTGACTATATGAAGCCTTGCAATTTGACATTTTGCCAGCTCTCACATTTTTATTCATTCAGGGATCAGAAATATCTTATCAGGGAGGCTTCATGCAGGATATGCCAAGAGAGTTTCAACACCTCAATAAATGGTCAGTGTAGTTTTTTGTGTTTTCCTAAGGTTATTTTTATGTAGTATTATTTTTCACAAGTGACTTTTCTACTTTTGATCCTTTACTGAACATAATATCCTCTCTTGGATTAATTGGAATTGACAGCATTGAGCGAGCCCATTGACGTGTAAGCTTTCTGAACCATATATTTTAGTGTTTGGGTTTTGGCACATGCCTTTTTTTAGTAGTGTAGTTAGATTAGTTGAATAGTTGATATTTATAGAGGTTTGAATTATTGAACAAAGGTCGTCCTTATTGAATTGGAGGAGAGGGATTTAATATGCAATGGAGTAATAAATATCTCTATGGATGACTTAGCCATTTTTATTTCTGAAAAATGTTTGCAGGTATTCTGAATGGATTGATGAATGTGAGTGTGTAAATAATTTTGGCTAAATGGATGCATCTGCAGACTTAGATAACATATCACGTATATATTGAATATAGTAATTTGATATATGGATGTTTCTTTTCCTGAGATTATATATGAAATCTGTGAGAGCATCTGCAGTTTGGATGTGCACCTTCCTCATAATGTGCAATACAGGAAGCCATTTGAACAAATTCACAATATTCTGCTTTGGCCTGTCATGTTCTTGGACCATGTTTGAAAAATGACTGTGATGTTCAGTCACTTAATATATCTACTACACGGATTAACTGTGTATATGACAGTTAACATTGGTTGTTATTTGAAACTAGATGGATTAGTTGTGTATATAACAATAACATTGGTTGTTATTTGAAACTAAACTTGGAATATATATGTGATGTATATCTGTAGGCCAAATCTGCTATAGTTGTTGAAGTATTTAAATTTGTATTTTTTCGCCCCTTGTTTTGACCGAGTATTGGGATATTGAATTTTACATGGTTTGACATTTTCAAATGTCTTGGCATGAGATATTATGAGCTTTATATCTGGAGTCCATATTTGTTATCGTTGTTTCGAATTGCTACAATTTTCATTCTATGAATTTTGTCTTCTGTTCAATGTATATATACATAACACTTGCATGCTATGTGTGAAGTTGTTGTGCTAGTCAAAGGATACAAAGCAATACCTGCAATGACTTCAAGTTGTATTATTGATGATATAATTGTTTGCTAAATGTCAAACAAATTGTTAGAGGTTTCAGTGAAGGCTCTGGAATTTATGTTGCTCAGCTATCACATTGGTATATAGGATCTTGTATTGGATGGAACTTGTTTTGACGTACCCAAGAAAGTAAAATATTATTTTGATCCTTTCTAAAAACAGGGACTTACTCTCTAGTATATTTTTGGAGTCTTATTACGCATGATTGCACTTGAGCTTTTGGACTTTAGCTCAACAATTACGAGTTCATGTGATAACACACCCGAGACATATCCTAATGATCCTAAACCTCATTAGAAAAGACCCCCTTTACCATTGGAAGTTAGTCCTCCTCCTCAACCAACCTTGCCTAAGGCCGATGATATAGATTTAAATATTGATATGGCTAGTATTTTAGCAAAGGTTAATGTACATGTTCCTCTCAGTATTGATATTGTATTTTTTTTTTAAATACCTTCAACACAGTCGCTATTGCGATGTATTGGAGTGTCGCTCCCATAGCAACCACGTCGGAGATGATACCTCTTAACGTCGCTCTTTCCATTTCCAAGACGTCTCTCTTGCCACCTACAAGATGTCTCTCTTGCCACCTCCAAGACGTCGCTCTTGCCACCTCCAAGAGTGTCACTCTCATAGCAACCACGTCGAAGCTGATACCTCTTAACGTCTCTCTTTCCACCACCAAGATGTCTCTCTTGCCACATCCAAGACATCTCTCTTTCCATGTTCAGGACGTCTCTCTTGCCACGTCCAAGACGTCGTTCTTGCCATGTTCTGGACGTCTCTCTTGCCACGTCCAGGACGTCTCTCTTTCCACATCCAAGACGTCTCTCTTGCCACATCCAAGATTTCGCTCGTGCCACGTTCAGGACGTCGGTCTTGCCACCTCCAAGACGTCGGTCTTACGACGAAATCTATGTCATCATAAAATAGACGTCATGTGAAACGACGTTTGAGGGGGTCCGATGTTTGTCGTTCTTTCGACAATATAAAGTGGCAATTGTGTCGAACACGTCGTCGGAATTTGACCCAAACGTACTAGTGTGGGTGAGCAAATTATATTGTAGTTGGAAGGTGAGTCACCCTCCATTTGGATATTCCAAGGAAGAGGGGGCTATCTTTTGAGATTTTCCTTGATGTGTGTATGTATTTCAATGGATATCTCCAATGGTTGAATCCTTTAAACTTCATTCAGGATGTCTCAAGGGTTAACACCTAGGTTGGATACATCTATTGTATTCCTCACTCAATGTCCCTACTGGGTTAGGAATCACTAATACATTTGGGGTTGAAATCCAACATTTTAATTGATGTTTGTTGAAAAAATAATAATGTCAAAAATCATTTAAAGTTAGTGAAATTTGTCTTGTTTTTTGTTTTTTGCCCCCAACAGATGTCAAATAACCAACATTAAACTATTAACTGATGTTTAAGGAATTTCTTAATAGATTCCAAGTCTCCATGATCACTTGTTTTAATCTTTCAATATACCTAACATTGATTAAACATCGATTACTCGTTGTTTGTGGGAAACAAATTGGCCAATGAATATGTATACTTTTGATGTGTCTACTGATAAAGTTTTTTTCTAGTTTTTAAAAGATAGTTACGTGAAAGAAAGCAACATGTTTCCCCTTTTGTTTGAAGAGATGGGATTAAGTAACATAATACTATAGATACATTTTTCTACCCATAATTGAAATTGTGTTACCAATAATCAAATTGTATTCGGTTAAAAATTGTAAACACCATTTGAATTCTCTATTTATGAAATTATTTGAATGTATACTAATGAATTGGTCAATACTTTATTGAAGTAGAAAACAATGTCAAATAACCATAATTCAAACATTGATGCGTCCGACTGGTTGGTTTATATAGAGGATGTTATCAAAGAAGCATTGGATGTCACCATAAATGTTGATCTTGATTAATTCAATTATTCTATGCATATAGTAAATCATGAAAAAAATATCAAAATCATCCCAAAATTCTTGATATTCATTACAGGAAATGTTATTTCCCTTGTAGGAAATGAAAAGTTATAAAGAGAATCAAAATTAATAGGCCAAAAGCTAGAAAACATTGTTATGGGTGTGGGCACTTGGAAGCGGATACCGAATATTACCCCTTGGTAATATAGAGAAAAAATGTTTTTTGTATTTTTAAAAAGTTTTAAATGTTTTAATATTTTGATACTAATTAATTTATTTATTCGTAATTATAAAGAAAAAAACACCTATTCTTGGAAGTCATAATGTTGCAATTTGTAGTAAAGATAGAAAGGGTGATAGAATTGAAATT
This sequence comes from Picea engelmannii, assembly GCA_009831015.1. Lineage (NCBI taxonomy): Eukaryota > Viridiplantae > Streptophyta > Pinopsida > Pinales > Pinaceae > Picea > Picea engelmannii. The sequence continues at coordinate 441,435 of ML777567.1, read as the reverse complement.
GATCCTATGGAATAAAACCAAACTGATATTATTGAGAATGAAGGGTTAAATAGGTTGATCCATGACACCTTTGTTGCCATGGATGAGAACACACATGTGGATAAGATCTATGCAGATATTCATGATGTACCTCTTATTGATAAGGCACAAACTCCCCTATACAAAGACTCAAATACAAGTCTTATCTATGCCATGTTGTTGTTGGTCATATTCAAGGTTATGAATGGTATTTATAACACACATATTACTTAGATCCTAAGGTATACAAGATAATTCTTCATATAAATATAAGTTTACATCTATTTTTGTGATTGTAATATAAAGGATTTAGTATCCAATATTCAGTATATTATTTTATTATTTTTTGTAGATTGTTAAGTGATATTCTCCTACAACTATCAAAAAAATTGCTTCACACATACTAAGTATTATGTTCCCTTATGAAAGATATGGGATCAGAGTATCACACAATTGATGCATGTCCTAGTGATCATATTATATATTATGCATAACATGCAACAAAGTTTGAATGCCTCAAATGTTGAATGAGTAGATATTGAATTGATTAGGTGTTGCAATTGGTAGTAAAGATGGAAAGGGTGATAGCATTGAAATTGATCCTATGGAAGAAAACCACACTGGTATTATTGAGAATGAAGGGTTAAATAAGTTAACCCATGACCCCTTTCTTTCCATGGATGAGAATGGGTCTATTGATAATATCTATGTAGATATTCATGATGTACCTCTTATTGATAATGCACAAAATACCTTATACAAAGACTCAAATACAAGTCGTATCTCTACCATGTTGTTGTTGGTCATATAAAAGGTTATGAATGGTTTTCCAAACACACATATGACATAGATCCTAAATTATACAAGATAATTATTTATATAAATATAATTTAGGTCTATTTTTGTGATTGTAATATAAAGTATTTGTTGGCAAATATGTAACAGACAACGACGTGAGTAGAGGAAGAATGTACAGAGGATTGTTAGCATATTTACAGGCAGTGTATACTTGTCATTGATGGCAAGTACAGTAGTGGTGATGGCTTGAGTAGTATACTTGTCATTGATGGCAAGTACAGTAGTGGTGATGGCTTGAGTACAACAGCAATGATCAGTGAAGCAGTGATAATCGGGGAAGAACATCAACTGTGTTTGTTAGATCTCTTTCTGAATTCTCAATGGTCGTCAGATCTTAATGAAGACAAGAAGAGCTCACTGAAAAGGAGGACAGATCTCAGACATTAGATCCAAGTGTAGGACCCGACCATCATTGGATCAAGAAGAACCTACACGTTCTTTAAAGTGCAAGGAGAAGTGAGCGTAATCACAATAGGCAAAATCGCGACTTCATCTGAGCCGTCAGATCAAGATTGATTTTGGACCGTTGATCTGACTCCCTGTCGGGGTTTCGAGGATCACATGTTGGAGATGTCAAAGAAACAATGCAACAGGAATCCCGATTTCTCGATATGAAAAATCCCAGCGTAATCTAAGCCGTCAAATCAAGATCACATATGAAACGTCAATCTGACTCACATCAGCAAACCACGTCATCTAGGAACACGTGGCATAACCAGGTAATGACAAGTGTCAGATTGATTCAACATGCCAAGCACATGTAAGTCACGAATCAGGGTGACACGTGGTAGTTATTTAACACATGTGACGTCAGCAGACGTACACCTTGTCGGAGTTTCGTGGATCGAGAGTTGGACATGTCAAAGATTATTGACATCAAGAATCTCGATATCACGATATGTGAAATCACGATGTAATCTGAGCCGTCAGATCAATCTTTGATCTAGACCGTTGATTCCAGTCAATGGAGAGGCATCGGGGATAGAGAGTTGGACATGTAAAAGATTATTGACATCAAGAATCTCGATATCGCGATATGAGAAATCATGATTTAATCGCAGCCATTGAATAGAGATCAGATCTGGATCGTTGATCAAACTCCATATCAGAGTTTCGCAAATCGCGACATAGAGAGGCAAAGAACTCAATGCATCAAGAATGTTGAAATCATGAAATCACGATTCAATCGTAGCCGTTGAATCAAGATTAGATCTGGACCATGGAATCACAGGACATGTGGCAAGTGATCAAAATTTCGCTGACTTGGGGTCAATGGAGCATAGTGTCAAAAAATCGCGAGATGCGAAATCGCAAAAGCGCCTTATGCATAAGGTTGTGGTCACAACCCTTAGACACATCAGCGAGAGATGGAGGAAAGAGATAGAGCAACCAAGCTCGTTTTGGGGGATCGCGACTTGGAGAGGCAAGAAGACAATGCAACAGGAATGTCGAAATGTCGAAACTCGATTTAAAGGCAAGATTAATAAAGCTCATCCAATGGCGTAGATTAACATGAAGGAGATCTGAGGGTTATTGTTGCACGACATAGTGAAACTGCTAGAAACCATTGATGGTTTCTACCAGAGGATGCGAAGACACTTCGGGATGACTGACAGAGGAGGTAAAGAGTCTCTGAGAGGAATGAAGATGTTCGTGGAGGCGATTGACAGCTGATGAGCATTGAGGCCTGTAACTGAAACAGAGAAGGTGAGTTCGACTGTCACAGAGAAGACGAAGAGTCTCAAACTGCCAGAGAGGCTGAGGAATCTCAGTATAACATACAGTGATGTTGTACACGCGGGGAAAACCACCAGAGAAGCTGAAGAGTCACGATGATGATCAGACAGAGCACTCGAGAGGTGGAGGATAACGGCGCGGAGTCAGCATGCAGAGGCATTGCGAACATTGCATGCACAAGGTGCACAGAAGCTATAAATACACGGTACATAAAAGAGATGTGGTTGTTGTTGTTGTTGGAGTTTGTTGTGGTTGTTGTTGGTGAAGGTGATTCATGTGTGAAGAAGGAGGAGAGTGCAGCAGATGAATAGCACAGAAGAGGAACTGTGCAGTGAATGGACATGAAGCACAGAGCATAAAAAGCGGAAGAACAAACAACGCAAGTGATGTGTGCAGAAAGGCAATGAGGCAGATAGAGCAACGAAATGCAGCAGAACAGTGATGAGTCTGGTAAGCCATTGTTGAACATCATATCACTGTAATAAGTTGCAGTAGCAAAGATTTATATTTCAGGGTGGTTGGGAGGAGCTAGGGAGGACTGGTGTCCTCAAAGGTTCAAGTGGGTGCTTGAAAACAGGGAGTTGGTGCTTACTTCTAGTTGGTGCTAGAGAAACCAGGGAGTTGGTGCTTCCTTCTAGTTGGTGCTAGAGAAACCAGGGAGTTGGTGCTTCCTTCTAGTGGGTGCTAGNAGAAAACAGAGAGTTGGTGCTCTCAGCAAGTTGCAGCTTGCAAAACTGAGGTTGTAGCCTCATTATGAGTTGGTGCTCATATGTATGATACTGTAAAGAATGTAACCATTACTTATCATATAAAGAAAAATAGGTTTTTACCCAGCATGGGTTTCCTCAGGAAATACCTGTCTCTGTGTTTCTCAGATATGTGAATGATGTTGAAAGTTCCATTGTTTATTTCCCTTCATTATTGTGATCATCATTCAGTGTCTCTACAAAGAGTTTAAAAGAACCATAATTGTTTAAGCACGGTAACAACTGATTCACCCCCCCTCTCAGTTGTCTAACAGTATTTAGTATCCAATATTTAGTATATTATTTTATTTTATTTTGTAGATTTTTAAGTGTTATTCTCCTACCACTATCTAATACGTTGTTTCACACATATTGATTATTATATGCCCTTATGAAAGATATGGGATTGGAGTATCACACAATTGATGCATGTCCCAATGATCATATTATATATTATGCATAGCATGCAACAAATATTGAGTGCCTTAAATGTTGAATGAGTATATATTGAATTGATTAGGTAACAAATGAGGTGCCTTGCAAGGTTATTTGTCATATCCCCATAAAATATACTATACAAAAGATTGAATTTTTCACTAGTTTTGCTTCAAACATAAATAATACATTGACGAAGAAAGGTGAATTTGGTGTGGTAAAAACTCAAAATCATCATACTTTTATTAAGGTTTGAAATTTTCTAATATTTATCATCTTATGATATATATTATTTGTTAATAATATGTTTCTAATGAAATTAAATGATAAACTATTCCTTCCTTGTTACAGTGTGTTCTACCTATATCTCTCCCAAACAACTTTGACAATAACATAAAGTAAGTTATATATGATCTTGGTAAGTACATGAGGTAAGTCAAAAGTTATAATTGAAATTTTACTTGTATAACTTATTGGCATTCAATTTACTTACATTGTATAATTTTATGTTGACAATACATGTGATCTTTTTTCACTTTTAGGTGGTTGTCATCTAAAGAAATCCATAAGGAATATATCAAGTATTGAAAAAGAGAAATTCCTCATCTAAAGTGTGAAATGAAAAAGTATCTACATCCAAGCTTTTTCAATGCATAAGGACATTAACTTATTCACCTAGTAAAGGAGATTGAAATATGTGGACCCATACATAGAATGTCAATGTGGTTGGTGAAGAGGTACTTGAAAGAATTAAACGCTTTTTCAAGACAAAGATCACATCCAAAGATGGTTGAAGGCTATATGGTATATCAATCCATGGTGTATTTTAGTGAGTATTTACCCAAGTAGTGAGTGATATTAATGTGCCTCTCTGTTAGGATTTCAATTCCACCAACACATTTTAAGGGGAGGTGTTGTTGGGGAAGGTAGATGGAGAGAAGTGAAAGGTATTCAATTTTATTATATATATATATATATATATATATATATATATATATATATATATATATATATATATATATATATATATATATATATATATATATATATATATATATATATATATATATATATATATATATATATATATATATATA
>ML777567.1:402941-423851 GCA_009831015.1 Picea engelmannii | reverse complement strand
ATCAAACTTTTCTTTAGTCTCACATGCCTAGTTTTGGATTAGTCAACAACCCTAACTTGAAGTAATCATAACTTTGAACCTGTAATGTATAAATATCTGAAACTGATACACAATGTTATTCAGTGTGTTTTATGAAATTCCTCCAGGTTTCACTACTTGGAACCTCTCAGAAAAGGATTTATAGCAAAAATGACATACCTTTTTGAATTCTGGTGTATAATAGAGAGAGACCTTGTAGAGCGTGCCCCACACGAAATATTCATTGAATTGATATGAAACTATTGTAAAACATACTAAAGACTATACCCTAACCAACACATTTTGTCTCACTGAATTTGTATCTTTTATGAAGAATTTATGACGTTTTTACCCGAAACACTTGTTTTTGACTAGTTTTAGGACTAGCCACAAACCCTATTTTCCACAGAGTGTAACTCCAAAAATAAAACGACCCACAAGATGAATTGTTTACCATAGATACTTGGGTATGTTTTAGCAATGTATTATCAATTTCACGGTCTAAATCATTATAGAAAAAAAAGTTATAGCGGAAATGGTGAGATGACCTGTAAATAACATACCTTAAAAAGCACCATCAAAAGAATTTATCCTTCCTTGCATTTCAGCCTTCTTTTCTTTACCTTCCTTCAGAAATTCAGCTTAGATATCCTTGGTTACCTCAAACACCTGTATATATTCAATATTCTCAAGTGTGATTAAAATGAGAGAGGCTTTCCTCTTATTTATACTCTCCAAGTAGCTTCCTTAAAAACATCTTCTAGGTCACTTGGCCCACTTTCCTTATTTTAGGGTTAACCCACTTCTAATTTCTCCATTAAATTTATTATTGAAATAATTTATTTTGTATTCACTTTGAATTATAATAAACTCATCACTTCACTTTATTATTTACCTTTTCAAATATCTTAAACCACTTTGACTACTTTGACCTTTTGGGGCTTCTAGATGACATATGAGGGTCCTCCAACTTCGTAAGGCCATAACTCTCAAACCGTGAGGAGTTTTGTGACATTCCACATACCACCAGAAATGGAATGACATGTAATATCCATATAAAATATTATTACCTTCAAATATATCAAAAATCATATCTTTATCCTTCAAACAAACTTGGGTCCATTACCCAAACCTGGGTTCTCCAACTTCACATGGTCATAATTCTCTAACCGTGAGGAGTTATCTGACATTCTACATACCAATAGAAAAGGCATGACAAGCACTATCCATATAGGATATTTTCCCTATCAAAATCATTGTCCTTCATCTCATTATTCCATAATTAAGCATGGGTTCTCTTACTCCACAAAGCGTCTTCCCATGAGGGCTTTCACCATAAGGGGACCACTTTGGATTTCATCCATATTTACTTCTTATCAACCATGAAAAAACAATGATGAGTCATATTTACATCAAACAATCTTGAGTCCATTATCCAAACCTTTGTGCTACGGGGCTTTATTCAAGGGTTGACATCAATGACAACCAACCTTAATCAACAATATATATATATATATATATATATATATATATATATATATCAAGGAACTTGATTATTCATTCACTTTGCTAAACATGTATGGGCCATACAATAGAAAAGAAGATTTCTAGACACATATTTTCAATTTGGATTGTTTAAAGTCCAACAAGATAATGTGTGGAGGGGATCTTAATTTGACTCTTTGTGGGGATGAAGCCTCGGGACTGTTAGTGTGGGAGGATAGGCTAGTGGATTTCTTCAAAAAGATGATGGAGACCATTGGTTGGGTGGACGTGGAACTACAATTGACCTTGAATTGGTACAACAATTTGGGAGGGGGTGTGGGGTATCTAAATGATTGGATAGGTTCCTTTTCCATCATGATTTGATTGAGGATAAGGGCATTGTGTTCTCCTAGGTTGGTAACGTTCGATGCTCTGATCATTTCACAATCTTCCTCAAATTCAATAGGACAAATGGAAATCATGAGGCACCTTTCAAATATAATTTGTCCTAGGAAAAGGAGGATGATTTGTTCAATGATTCAGGACAGCTGGAAAGCATTTCAAGAGGAGGAGGGGATTTCTACTAGTGCACAGTTTGTTGGTGTTCTTAGGGATATCAAGGTTATTGTGACCACCTAGACCAAGAAACATAGGAAAGACAATGAAAAATTTCTTATTGATATTGAATTTGATCTGGAACAAAGTTATGATGTCTTGTCATGAACAAATCCATCAAATGAAGAGGTGCAAATAATTCATGCTCTATATTCAGAGAGGGCCAAGATCCTTAGTGAGAAGGGGAAAATGTGGAAACTAAAGAGCATGGATCTTTAGCTCTCTACTGAAGATAAAAATACTAAATTATTTCATATCTATTCCAATCACACAAAAAATTTAAACACATTTTGGGGACTAGAGGATGGTCAAGGTGAGAAGGTTCATGGGTTTGATGATTTGGATGCTTTGGGCATCAAGCATTTTAGGACTATTTACATAGAGTCAGAATAAGTAAATATGGATAAGATTCTCTGACTTATATATTTGTTTCTTCGGCTTGTGGATGATGAAGGGAATCAGGTCTTGTATGGAGAGATCATAAGAGTGAAAATATTATCCATAATTTCATCTTTTAAGAGAGATAAGAGCCCTAGGCCAGCTGGGTGGTGTGCAAAATTCTTTGAATTTTTTTTCAATATTCCCGAGGATGATATCCTCAGGGTTATGGAAGAAGTTTGGTTGAATGATAAAATGTTGGGTGACATGAATGCCACATTTATAATTTTTATTCCCAAGAAGGATCACCCCAAATCATTTGTTCATTTTCAGCCAATATCCTTATGCAATTTTATATATATGATTATTGTGAAAAATATTATTGTTGGACTCAAACCTATATTGGCAAATGTTATTTCTTCAAAAGATTTTGGATTATTAAAAGGGAGATTGATACACAAATCCATTGGGTTCGCTCAAGAGGGGATACATTTGATTAAATCTTAGAAGTTTGTGGTCTTGGTCTTAAATATTGATCTCTCGAAGTCGTCTGATCGGGTATCGTGGTTATATCTTAGATTGTTGCTTCTGCATACTAGATTCAAGTTGGCCCTGGTGAAGTGGATAATGTGTTGTGTGACTTAAGTTTCTTCCATAGTGCTTTTAAATGGATCAGATTTGTCATTATTTAAAACATATCGGGGGCTCCGTCAAGGATGTCTTCTCTCGCCATATTTATTTATGTTGGTGACCAATGGGATTAATAGGGAAATCTCTGCGTCAAAAAGAGGATGTAAAATTTAAGGTATAAAGATGGGTAGGGTGGTCTGACTCACACACTTACTCTTCATTGATTATGTATTTATTTTTTGTGCTTGCATTGGATATTAAGGGGAGATATTGAAAGGCATTATGGAGATGTTTCACAGTGCAATAACTATGGTTGTAAATGAGCAAAAATCTGCCATTTATTTTCTTGCATTTGTGGAGGAAGGTTGTCAAGCCTTATAAGGATACTTTAATTTCCCTTCCTTTGAGTTGGATGAAGGTTTAAAATATCTTGGCTTTACTTTGAATCCAAATAATTACAATACCTCTGACTAGAAGTGGCTATTAGCTCAGATATAAAGGAAGGTAAACTTATGGTGCAATCGATGTTTATCTAGGGGAGGTATATTGGTCCTGGTTAAATAAGTTCTAGAGGATATCCCAATGTATTGGCACCTTTTGGATCACATCCCAAAGGGTATCCTCAACAAAATAAGGAAGGTATATTTTAATTATTTATGTAATGGTAGTCTAGAGTATTTGGGGTCACATCTTGCGAGCTGGAAACAATTATCCAAACCCAAGGCCCTTGGGGGATGGGGCTTGAAAGACTCATGGGTTTTTGGGAAAGCGTTGGAAACAAATTCATTATGGGTATTTATGACTAGAGACAACCTCTAGAGATAGATACTGGTTAAAAAATATATTGTCAGGATCCATTCTGGAATGGATCGGATTAAGACAAAAAAGTATTCTTAATGTTTCGAACCAATGGAAGGCCCTCACACTTTCTTTCCCTATCATAGGGAAATGTTTAGCATGGAAGGTGGGATCAAGTACACACACTTGGATCGATAGGATGAAATAATGGGTTGTGGAGAATAGGTCTTCTTAGAAGAGGATCTAATGGCACACCTGCAAGTTTTACATTTATGTGCTTTGAATAGGGTTGGGAACTCGGCCCACACCTCTATTTGGAGACAAAATGGGTTTTCGGTCGAGGCTCTTAGTATCTTGGATTGTTGGGGTGAATAATGGACATATTTTATTGTTGGTCTACAAAAGGGTGATATTCACATGTATGATCAGGACGATGAGCTTATTTGGTCTTTCAACAATACTGGAGGGTCATATTTGGATAGACCAGGATACTTAGCACAAGAGGATGTGGAGGAAGCATAATCCATTTGGTGGTACAGAAAGCTCTGCAAGATCAAAGGACCATTAAAAGGGGTTCTATTGTTATGGTTGGTTTTGAAAGGGAAGGCGTTAATGTGGGACATAACGCAAATTAAAAATAGATAGGGCCCTAGAATTTTTTATCTATGTTGGGATTTGATTGAAACTCATCCACATCTTTTCTTGGAATGTGTATTCTCGGGGTAAGTTTGGTTTGAGGTTGGACTTCATTTGGGTCCCAATTTTCTTTGGAATAAAAGCATTATATTATATTGCTTTCGGGAATTCTTTGTCAATCTAGTCTTGAAGGATTTTTGGGTGCTCCCAATCCTAGTAACTTGGGGTATCTGGCTCGCAAGGAACTCTAGTTTATTCGAAGGTAAATATATCCCAATGTTGAATATTTCTTTGCAAGAAATTGTGATGCTCGACAACTATAAAAGTGGTTCGATCTTCAAACAACATAATAAGATGGTTTCTATAGAGATTGATAAGTCAATCATGTGGGGTTACTCTGACGAGGCTTGTCAAGGCCCTAGAAAAATTTGTGGCGTGGGTTTTATTCTCTTTCTCTCATAAATTCACTTTTTTAGAGGAATGATTAATATGGGCTAATGGACCAATAATCTGGGTGAATTCCACGCCTTATTCACTCTTCTCAAGATTGTGATGGACAGGGGTATTCAGGTTCTTCAAGTGTTTGGAGATTCAAAATTGGTCATTGGATATATGAGGAGATCGATATAGGTTTCAAATATGGGTTTACAATCACTTGTGGAGCACCTTTATGATATCTCGAATCTCTTTGATCAAATAGAATTTCTCCATATTCCTAGGGAAATAAATAGTGATGTGGATAAGATCTGCAAGAGTTCTCTTGAGATCCAGGTCCAACACTAGTCCATTGAAGAAAAAATTAAGGACCAGAGTTTCACAATTCATGCCATACCTCTCTCCAAATATTGTTTATTTTCTCATGTATTTACTCTATGACTGAAAACAAATAGAACTGGTTAGTTTTGGTGGGTCCTAGGGACCGAATTATAATGAGATTTCATTTTTTATCCCCTATATGGGTACTATCCTTTAGTTTTTTTTTATGGTGACAATTCAAGAGAGAGTGGAAATTCCTAAGGATTGTAATTTCATCTTCTTAATACGATTTTATTTTATTTTATTTTATTTGGGGGTGGGGGGGGNAGTTTTTGTTTATGGTGACAATTAAACAGAGCATGGAAATGTCTAAGGATGGTAATTTCGTATTCTTAATTGAAATTACATTTTTTTTTAATGTGTGTGTGTGACAGAGAGAGAGATTGGTACCTATATATATTTTTATTTCTTTATCTAGGTAGTGAAGAGTGGCATGTAATGCATTTATACATTGTGAATAATATTGATTGGATGAAGGTATGGATATAAATATGTTTACCATAGTTTATAATGGAGTGGGTTTTTAGAGTTTATTAGAAGAGATTATGTGGATAAGGATACAGATCTGACATATAAGGAAATTCATATAACATTTGGTGCAAAACATAGAAAGGTAAGCATTTTCCATTGATGTTTAGTTTTTAATTCCCATTTTTGTGTTGTTTTTTTATCCCTCAAATGATCTCATACATATATTTATCATTTCATGACCATCAATTTATAACATGTCAAGTATGTAAGTGAAACATCACAAGGCTATGTGGTGTAATGGTAGAAAATATCACATTTAATAGTTGGATGATGAGAACAAAACATGTGATAGTGGGATAACTACAATTTTCATGGTTACTAATATTTCCCACAAGGATGTTAGACATCTGATCACATCTGATTTGAGATATTATGGTTATCTAGAAGATATATTGGATATAGACTTGAAATACTTCAAAAAAAAAAAATTAAGGCCAAGTGGTACATATTGTTGCTACAAGGTGATGAAAGGGCTATTACTAATCATGGTAATGGATTTACCGTGATTTGTACTACTAGTTATGAGCTAAGTGCACAGCCCTATGTCATTCCAAGTCAATATGAGCAAGTGTTTTATTCACATGTGCTAGGTAGACTGATGGGCCTCCAAATTTTTCATTTTATGGACCATCCTATGTATACATTTGATGTATATTACCCTAAGCCATGATCCCCATGTGAAGAATTCGTGTTTTTTAACAATCAAGTAGTACATTGTGATATATGCTTATATGTTTATACATAATTTAATTAATTTCCAAATATGAATGTGATTAAATTGATCTTGAGTGGATTTTTATGATTTTTTGCATATGTTATATATGAAGACTAATGTGATCCCCAAAGGCTAAAAGTGTAGGAACTTGATCCACCAAGATAAGGATGATCTCCCTCATTTATGAATCCAAATCAAATGGATGATTGCTAATAATTTTAAGGTATCTTGTCCCTTCACCATATTCAAAATCTACCAACAATTGGAGGCATATGTAATGGCCTCAAGCAATTCAAATCCTAGCTTATTTAGGTAGTTCAAATTATATATGAGGGAAATATGCCCATTGGAACAATGTACATATTTCTATGATTTTAAGGGAAGCTTCCATCAATAAAGGGATTGATTAGAAGACTTAGATATGACTCATTTTCACGTATAAATAACAACATAAGCTAATAGGATAGTTAGTCTCTTTTTTGTATTATTATTCATATATCTTGTCGCAAGTAATTTGAAATTGTATTAGGAAGACAAATTTATGCCCTTATGTTTCGAGACAACTTATGAATGAAAGAGACATATTTTTGTTATGTTTCTTATTGTTACTTGTCTACAAGGTTTCTAAGAGCTTCCTTGGGTAGGGCCCACTCAAGGAAAGGACTAAGAACCCCTTTCACCATTTCCTTTCTATCCTTTATCTATGTTTTTTCATAAACATACTTCCGTAGTAAAATAGAACACTTGTTATTTTTTGTTAGTGTTGGTGTTGCATGCGGTTTGTAAGACCCTAGGTTCGAATTATCTATGACCAACAAAACCCACCAAACATCAGCCCTTTTGGCATCACCCACTTGCGCAGATGAAGTCTCACTCAAGGTATCTATTAGGACTGCAAGAACCAGGTTTCTGCAGTAGTAAGGGAATGGGAGGTGACCATCATGTTCATTCTATCTTATTATTTTTGTACACGTAATTTTGTCCTTGTTCTTTATTAACTGCTTAGTGATTTAGATTCATAATTTCATTATATTCCATATTACTGCATAAAATCACCGTTGTCACAGTCATGATTAGTGTGTAACGATTAAACATAATACCAATCTAATCTACCGTGCATCTAAACCAAATTCATAAACAATCACATAAAAGACATACAACACAAGATTTAACGTGGTTCACCCAACTTTGGGCTATGTCCAGAACAATTGGCCTCTTTATTATGGTTTCATTAATTTCTTCAGGCTTGCACATTACACTTACAAAGATATATCATGTTTATATTCTCTTCTACTAGCCTAGTCCCTTTGTATTGCAAGCCTCTCTCTCTATGCATCATCCCTTACATTCAGACATTGATTCTCTCCCTTCCTATCATATCATATCAACCTTATTACTGACATGCATTCTTGGCAGATTGGAACAAACTCCACAGTATTGGATGAGAATAACCACATGGAGGAACCCTATTCTCCCAACCCATTACATATTTATACATATAATCTAGGGATTAAAACCCTACTTAGTTCCCCCAAAACCCCATTACATTGCAAGATAACTCCAACTAATTGGTTGTTCGGTTGCTTTCTCCTATTTTTTCATCTGCATGTTTCTTTTTCACTCTGATTGCTTGTTCTTCTTGATTTTGTACATCCTTCCATATTTAGCCTATCGAGTTGTCATCCTTCATTTTTGCTCACTTTCTTCTCCTTATTTCTTCTCTTCTTTATTCATCTCTCTACTTTATTCTCTTTTTTTTCTTTATTCTTCTCTCACTGCGTGTTTTACTTCTAGATGCACCTTTTTTGCTCACTATCCTTCTGGATGCACCTTAGTTGCGCACTCCCTAATATTCCTTCTTCTTTTGCACACCTATGTTGCACACTTATTCTATACTTAGGATTTTTCCCAAAACTGCTTGTCCAACAGGGCCCCAACACTCACCTATGGCTCATGAGCCACTCTAGCATGTTTTTTGCTCTTCCATGCCACAAACAATTTTTGGGAGGTTTCCTTTTCTACCTCCACTTCTTTGATTATTGTGGCCTCTGTTTCTGTGATCTCCTCAAACCCCTATGCAGTCAAGGTTGTGAGTTTTTCCTCTACTTCATGTGCTCCCTGTTTGACTTTTCCCTACACAGTGGCTAGCTCCCCTATTATCCTCAATTATTCTTCCTATAGTGGTCCCAATCATTGTTGAAGGATATTTTCTTGATCCCTCATCATATACACGTCCAAGTATGATTGCCTCTAAGCCAAAATGGTTGTCATATGTTCCACTGGTGGAAGTGTAGCAACCCTTTTTTAAGCTTGTTGTGCTTGTTCCTATCCTTCTCTTAACTTGCCCTCTATGGCCTTCATCTCAGGATATTCTCCTAATTTTTACCAAACCTACGTGCTCTCTTCACAAAGTTTGGCGCATTCTCCTTCTATATTCTTAATATTGGAAACTGTTGTCATTGCCAAATACTGCATGAATGTTGGGAATTTGTCCTTGTGATGGCATTCAGTTATACATTTGGTACACCAGACTTTATCTTGTTTCTCCTTCCCTTTTGTAAGTTTTTCCAGTTGAATCATCAATGCAGCCAACTACGTCTAAAATTGTGCCATTCCTCCAATGTCTCCTATCGGGGATGATTCCAATTTCATTGCAATTTCCAACACCTCAGGATGCGACACAATCTTTTGTTTAATTGATGGCCTGCAAATATGTGGTAGAATCCCTGCAATAAACCATTCTTGATTTTTTTTATTGAGGATATGGAAATTCAGTCTACCCATCAAATCCTTGAACCTTTGATCGAAGTCCCATACTGAAAATGTTTGTACCTGTTTAATATCCTTCAGTTTTGTGATGTACTATGACTACGACTTTGGCTTCTTGAACTCCTTCAACAGCGCTTGCCTTATCTCAACCAAAATCTTGGCTTGTCCTGGATGTGTGGTACTCTACATCTTCATGTACTATATTAATGTGTGGCCTATGAATGTTGTTGCTAACTGCACAATCTTCACAACCTCATCTTGGACATTCTTTGTGTCCCATATTGTCTTGCAGACAAACAGATGTTGTTCCATATCCTTTGACCCAACTCCCTAGAAATCAGGTAGTCTAAGTGTGTTGTCTACCCCTTCCATGTTTCTTTGTGTATTCCCTTCACTTTGTGATGTTGGTTGACTCTGATTATGACTCTGACTCTGTGCACTACATCCACTACTCTGATTAATATTACTTTGTCCTCCCTAGCCAATTACAATTTATTTTGACAAGTCTTAGAATATTATTTATGATTGTGGTGATGTACATGGTGTCTTGGATTCGACATGGGACCTTTTTTGAGTAGGACTTAACAGTTCTTTTATTACTTCACTAGACTGAAACTCCTCTTATTCCCCTCTTATATATGGTATCTCCACGATTCATACTATTGTGCAAGGTTCTCTCCCCTCTAGCTCACTGCACAGCTCTCCTTTCTCAGCCCTAGTATTTTTCCTCTTGTACCTCCTTCCTCCATGCAATACTACAAACTCGTATTCTTCCTCTAATATACCTTCTTCTTTCATCCTCAGTCCCTTCCTTCCTTTCTCATCACTTCCTTCACTCTCTCTTGTTCTTAGACCATCTTGTTTTCATCCCATGGTTCCCCTATGTGTGAGAGGCCCTTTGGCAGTCATATTGCATCATCATCATGCACTTTTCACACAACATCATCTTTATCCATGTACCTAATGATTTCATGAACCTTCCGTGTGGACCCTTGAAAACTTCCCTTTCTACAACACTGTATGATTGGGTACAATCTATGGAAAACTTTGTAATATATCCTCCTAATATGTTATACAACCAAAAATAAATTGCATGAGTAGTTGGATTACTTATAGAATTCATCTATCTTACCAACTCAAGAGTCCAATTTCTCGGTGTTGCAGTTCTGTACCTCCCAATATTCTCCACTAATATTTCTAGCCACTAAGTCAAAATAATTGGAAATTCGCCAAAGAAAAATTCATGCAGTTTTGTATACACATATCTTTGCATCCACTTCTTGTCACTCATGCAAGGGTTTCTATTCTCTTGTCAAGCAAACTCTCGTTCCTTCCTTTCCAATCATTCTGAGATATCTTTCTTAGTCAGCCTCTGAAACATTCCCTTAATCACAAATTACAGGTCCCAACAACAAAACCATTTGTTGAGGCTACACGTGGTTTGTAAGACCTTAGGTTCGAATTATCTATGACCAACAAAACCTACCAGACACCGGCCCTTTTGGCCTCACCCGCTTGTGCAGATGAAGTCTCACCCGAGGTATCTATTAGGACTGCAAGAACTAGGTTTCTACAGTAGTAAGGGAATGGGAGGTGACTGTCATGTTCTTTTTATCTTATTATTTATGTGTGTGTAATTATGTCCTTGTTCTTTATTAACTACTTAGTGATTCAGATTCATATTGTCATTATATTCCGGATTATTTCACAAACTCATTGTTGTCACAGTCATGATCAATGTGAAATGATTAAACATAATACCAATCTAATCTACCATACATCCAGACCAAAATCATAAACAATCACATAAAATACATACAACACAAGATTTAACATGGTTCACCCAACTCTGGGCTATGTCCACAATGACTGGCTTCTTTTTTATGTTTTTGTTAAGTGCTTCAGGCTTGCGCACTATGCTTACAAATATATATCATGTTTATCTTCTCTTCTACTGGCCTAACCTCTCTCTCTTTGCATCATCCCTTACATTTAGATATTGATTCTCTCCCTTCCCAACCTATTCTATCAACCTTCTTACTGACAGCCATTCTCGGCAACTTGGAACAAACTCCACAGTACTGGCCAAGAATAACTACAAGGAGGAACCCCTATTATCCCAACCCATTATATATTTATACATACAATCTAGGGCTTAAAACCCTACTTGGTTCCCACAAAACCGTATTACATTGGATGACAACTCCAATTAACTGGTTGTTCAGTTGATTTCTCTTACTTTTTTGTCTACATGTTGATTTTGCACTCTGACTGTTTTTTATTCTTGCTTTTGTGCATCCTTCCATATTTATCCTATCGAGTTGTCATCCTTCCTTTTCGCTCGCTTTCTTCTCCTACTTTATTCTCTTTTTTCTACTTTATTCTTCTCTCACTGTGCTTCGTACTTGTACATGCGCCTATGTTTCTCAATGTCCTCCTAAATGCGCCTCAACTGTGCACTCCCTAATATTCCTTCTTCTCCTACGCAGCTATGTTGCACACTTCTTCTGTACTTAGTATTTTTCCCAAAATTGTCTCTCCAACAGTTAGTTTACAACAATTTAGATATTCCTTTTCATTTATGAACCTCAATTATATTTCTTTACTTCACATGTTTCCTTTCAATAGTTTACATTACAATGTTCAGTAATTTGAAGTAGATATAATGAACTTATTATGATTTCTAATGGTTGTAATGATTGAGTGATCTAGTGGTAACCTTAGGATCATAGAAACATTGATTCATTAGGTTCATTAACCTAACTCTTCATCCAAGAAGTAGTAATTCAAAGACCTCTATCTCCCTTTGCACATTGTCAAAGGAGTTAAGAGTGAAGGTCACGACCTTAATGGTGTGAAACATTAAAGGGGGTAAACTATCAAATTTGAGCATTATGCAATTTTCAAGTAGTTCATATTAGACCTATATAGTTTCATATATAGTGAACAACACCTCATAAGTTTTCACGATCCCTATGTTGATAATTAAAGTGAGTTGAGGTATTTGGTTTTTATTGTTACAATTCTTTGTCCCAACATTTTTTGGGTGTCATTTTTGGGGAGTTTGCTAAAATTGCATTAGGAACAATTTAATTGTTTTGAAAAAATAATAACGATACATAATTAGATTGTATACAGTGACCTAGAGACAAAAATGGAATATTTTTACGAAGAAAAAAAAAACATATTTCTAGTGTCTCTAAAGAAGGTGCTATGTTAAGCTTTGGATATTGGATTATTACATTTCTATTGTTATATCATTTTTTTCCTTATTGGTCTATTAGGCCCTTTAATGGTTAGTTAGATCCTTTAATTGTAATTGGACACTTTGTCTCCTATATATACCAAGGAAACCTAGTTTTAGAGATCACCTCATATTGTGTTGTTGTTATATTGCAAAAGGAGGTTGCCCCTTGAAGAGGCTTCTCATTCATTCTTATATCTCATTCTCAAGGCATGGAGTTACTTATCTTTTTATTTTTACACTATTTGGGTGTTTGTTTCTTAACATTTGGTTTCGAAGCATATGATCCTTGTTGAAATTACTAACACAACTAAGAGGGGGGGGTGAATCAGTTGTTATTATGCTTAAACAATTTTAATTCAATTAAACCAATTTTTTTAACCTTTCTCCAAGTGACCATCAATATTACACTACATATGTACAACATAAATAATAAGCATCACTCACACATAAGATATACACAGAGATAGATTTTCACGAGGAAACCCATAAAGGGAGAAAACCTCTTCTTCTTTGAAATGATAGGTAGTCTTTTAAGTTCTATACATCATCTATAATTGAGCACCAACTCAATGTGAGGCTACTACCTCTGTTTTACAAGCTCCAACTTGTTTGAGAGCACCAACTCTCTGGTTTCTCTAGCATCCACTAGAAGGAAGCACCAACTCCCTAAGTGTTCCAGCACCAACTGGATGGAAGCACCAACTTCTAGTTACACAGGCACCAACCTATATAACAGAGAATCAATTGTTCTCCCTTGCACCACCCTGCCACCCTGGTTTTTTTGGTTGCAACCATATGTAAGCTACAACTACCTATGTTCAAGCACCCACTTGAACCTCTGAGGACAACAATCCTCCCTAGCACCACCCTACCTCCCTAGTTATAAATAAATGATTGAATAACCAACAACATAGATAAATCAAATCTTACCACTTCTTCACTGTTCTACAATTCTTCTCTGCTACTCTATTCTTCTGCTCTGTTCATATTTGGCTTAACTTGTTGTCTCTGTCTATCTGTTATTTTTCTTTCCTTCTCATGCTCTTTGATATGTGCACATTCGGCTTTCTTCTCATTTTCTCTTTTGTTCAGTTTCAGTTCCTTCTCTCTCAACTTTTCTTCATACTGCACATACTGTAGTTTTTCTTTTCTATAGTTGAATTCATTTTTTTAGTCCGAACAGCCAACCACGCATAGTCTCTATGTTTTTCTTTTATACACCACCACAATGACAGTTACACTTCGAATCGTATTTGGCAAAGAAAAACATCTCAGCAACTGAAACACCAACCGATCAAAAATCATGAATCAGTTTTGCTAACTGATTCGTAACTGTTCAATTAACTATGAGAAGAAACAGTAGCCCTCCGATCATATTCAAGTTCACCTGCACCATTGGATTAAATAATGGATCTTGTGCTTATTTCTCCATTTCGCAATTCATTATTTCAGCATTTCGGCATTCCTTGTGATGAGATAACTTGACACTCCATGTCGCGATCCCCGAAACTCTGAAAGAAGAGCTTAGCTAGACTAGTTTTGATCATTTTGGCATTTCTCATTTCGCCATTTTGTGATTTCGCATGTTGCGAATTTCTGATGCGAGCATCTCGACTCTCCAAGTCGCGATCTCCGAAATGGAATTTAGCTATTATCACCTTCCACAATTTCGCATTTCGGCATTTCGCGATTTCGCATGTCGTGAATTTCTGATGCGAGCATCTCGACTCTCCAAGTTGCGATCTCCGAAATGGAGTTTAGTTGTTAGCACCTTCCACAATTTTGCATTTTGGCATTTCACGATTTCGCATGTCGCGAATTTTTGATGCGAGCATCTCGACTCTCCAAGTCGCGATCTCCAAAATGGAGTTTAGTTGTTAGCACCTTCCACAATTTCGCATTTCATCATTTCGCGATTTCGCATGTCAAGAATATTTGATGCAAGCATCTCGACTCTCCAAGTCGCGATCTCCAAAATGGAGTTTAGTTGTTAGCACCTTCCACAATTTTTCATTTTGGCATTTCACAATTTCAGGACTCCTATAGTGAGAGTCCTTGATATCTCCATCTCCCGGTATCCAAAATCCCGGTAGCCAAAACTCCAAAATGGAGTTTGACCAACACTTTGATCTTGCCATTCGATCTTCAAAAAGCACACCTTCGCACTGCATACGACTCTGTGCTAATTCACTTACTTTGTTCCTATTTTTCCATCGATGCATACTCTGATCTTTCCATCAATGACAAGAATACTCTACCTGTTAAACATGCCAACCATCATACTCTGCCTTCTATCTGAAAACATGCCAACAATCTCCCCCTTTGGCATTGATGGCAACCCCATGATGCAACTACACCACTGTAGCATCCTTGAAAAACATGCAACTATACCACTATAGCATCCTTGAAATCATCACACTTTCTCCCCCTTTGACATCAATGTCAAAGAAAAAACACGCTCCCCCTAAGCTGTTGCAGTACATACTCCCCCTATCAACTACAAGCAGCTTAGAAAGACACTAGATATTCAATAAGTACTCCCCATGTTTAGGTGAACAGATTAGACACAAGAAATTATAATCCCCAACTTTTGACGAAGATATCCAAAAGGGCTTGCTGCTAATGGTTTAGTAAAGATATCATCAATCTGTTCTATGGAAGGAATATAATTCAGCTGAACAATTTTGTTTGTAACTTGTTCTCTCAGAAAATGGTACTTTATTGGAATATGCTTAGTCTTGGAATGAAGAACAGGATTCTTAGAGACACTAATGGCATTGGTGTTATCACAGTGAATTGGAATGGGATCAATGTAAGTTACCTTCAAATATGCAAGAGTTTGAATCATCCACAAAATTTGTGTGCAGCAAGTAGCAGCAGCAATGTATTATGCCTCTATAGTTGATAATGAAATGGATCCTTTATTTTTGCTGAGCCATGCTACTAATGAGTCACCCAGAAAGAATGCTCCTCCACTGGTGCTTTTTCTCTCATCAACACAGTTTGCCCAATCTGCATCTGAATAAGCAGTTAACTGAAAATTCTGATTTCTGGGATACCACAGACCATAAGTCATTGTTCCCTTCAAGTATTTGAATATCCTTATGACAGCTACCAAATGAGTTTGTTTAGGAGCAGACTGGTAACGACCTACCATTCCAACAGCTTGCATTATATCAAGACGGGATGTTGTGATGTACAGAAGACTGCCTATCATAGAGCGATATGTACTTTGATCAACATCCAGTGAAACATCATTTTTACTGAGCTTGCAACCAACCACCATAGGTGTGCTAACAGGAGAGGAATCCTCCATCTGAAATTTCTTCAACATCTCTTTCAAATATTTTTCTTGAGAGATAAATATTCCTGCAGAACTCTGTTTTACTTGTAAGCCAAGAAAGTATGACAGTTCTCCTATCATAGACATCTCAAATTCTGTTTGCATAGATTTATGAAACCACTGGACATATGATTCATTAGTACAGCCAAAAATAATATCATCTACATAAACCAAAACAACTATTAAATTATCACCTTCAGATTTAATGTAAAGGTTGTTGTCAATAGTACCTTTCTTGAACCCTTTGTCTTGTAAAAATTTGTCCAGTCTATAACACCAATCTCGTGGTGCTTGTTTTAGTCCATATAAGGCCTTCTTCATCTTACAAACATAATTAGGATTATATGTCAATGAGAATCCTTCAGGTTGCTCCATATATACTTCTTCCTCTAGATCTCCATTAATAAATGTTGACTTAACATCCATATGATAAACTTTAAAGTTATTATGACATGAATAAGAAAGAAACATTTTGATGGATTCCAATCTTGCCACTGGTGCAAAAGTTTCATCAAAGTCCTGACCTTCAACTTGTGCATACCCTTTACAGACCAATCTGGCTTTATTTCTAACAACTTGTCCTTTTTCATTCATTTTATTCTTGAACACCCATTTGGAACCTATTACATTCTTATCTTCAGGTCTATGGACAAGCTCCCAAGTATTGTTCATTTCAATCTGATCAAGCTCTTCATTCATTGCTCTAATCCAATCATCATGTTGGCTGGCTTCATAAAAAAAATTAAGTTTGGTCATAGATAAAAAAGCAACATGAGACTATTCTGAGTCTTTAATTAATTTCCTTCTTGTCTGAACTCCTTTATTTATATCTCCAATTATCTGATTTTCAGGATGATTCTTTCTAACAATTCTGAGAGGTGATTTTGCTTGTTTTTGTTGATTTGTGTCAGCCTTAGTATTTGTATCTTCATCTAATTCAGATTCATCCCTTTCTAATCCTTGGACCTGTTCATCTTCATCTTCAACTATATCTTTTGTTCTTGGTTCAACATTGCTTACATTTCTGACTAGAATTTCTTCATCAACTTTTATGTCTATACAATCAACTAGTTTATGCAGTCTCTTATTGTAACATCTGTACCCTTTACTATTTGTAGCATAACCCAAGAAGATACCTTCATCGGCCCTATCATCATATTTTCCAATATTTTCATCATTTTTCTTGATATAACATTTACTTCCAAAGACTTTAAAATGCTTGATTGAAGCAGGTCTTCCAAACCATAGTTCATAAGGAGTCTTGACATTGTGTGGTCTGAGATGAGCTTTGTTAAGAATATGAACAGTTGTATGAATTGCTTCTACCCAATATGTCTGAGATATGTTCCATTCATTCATCATTGATCTTTCCATTTGTTGTACTGATCTATTATGCCTCTCAACAACTACATTTTGTTGTGGAGTCCTTCGAATTGTGTACTCTCTTTTTATCCCATGTTTATCACAGAACTCTTTGAATTTCCATGAACTAAACTCTCCTCCTCTATCAGATCTTACTGCCTTTAATCTCTTTCCTATTTGATTCTCAGTCAGAGCCTTAAACACTTTGAATTTTTCAAATGCTTCAGATTTTTCCTTCAAAAAGGCAACCCAAGTTAGTCTAGAATAATCATCAATAATCAACACAAAATAATTTTCTTTTCTTGTACCTTCTTTCCTTGATGGTCCACATAAATCCATATGTACTAACTGGAGAGGTTTTTCTATTGAAGGAAATTTTTTAGACTTGAACTGAGTGCGAGTAAGCTTTCTTATCTGACAAGGTTTACAAACAGATTCATATGGCTTTGATATCTTCAGAAGATATTTTACTGCCTCATTGTTTCTGAGCTTGATTATATGATCAAAATTTAGGTGTCCAAGTCTCCTATGCCACAACTAACTTTCATCATACTTGCTTAAGTGGAATTCTTCTTTTTCTTCTTTTAACACATAGACATTGTTTTCTGTTCTTATCCCTTTTGCAACTAGTTGTCCTGAATTCACAGATTTTATTCTACAGTCTTTAGAGGTAAAAAAAACTTCACATCCTTGGTCACAAACTTGACTGACACTGAGCAGATTATGTTTGATACCTTCTACAAACAGCACATCTTGAGCTTTCCCTTTGCCATTACTCAAACTTACCATTCCTTTACCTTTTATTTTTCCTGGTGCGTCATTTCCAAAAGTTACATTCCCTGATTTGATATCACTTAGAGTTAGAAACTTACTTTTGTCTCCAGTCATATGTTTGGAACATCCATTGTCAATATACCAGGGATTTTTTTGTCTTTGGTCTGATAACACTATTCCACACTTGTCATCTGCTTTCTTCTTCCAAACCTTTACATTTTCAGCAGTGGGGATCAAATCTAACTTGTAATTCTTTAAGTGACAGTCTGCAGCTTTATGTCCATAATTATGGTAGTTGTAACATTCTAGTTCACTGAATAACATATTATAACAATTTTTATGCTCATAACTGTTGTTGTGTTTCACCTGTGTCCATCTCCCAGTCATCACATGATTTATAGTCTGTGATTGTTTATTGCTTGGCTGTCTCAATCTTTGTAGTGGCAGATAATTATTCCTTGGAAAACTTCATTGCTCATATCTAAATCTTAAAGAACAGTTTATAGCTTTGTGACCAAAATTAGAGTAGAAAAAACAATAACCATAGAAAAAATCTTTGTACCTTGAAAAAATATGTCTTCTTTGAGGAGGTTGATTTCTTTCATGCCGATGATCTCTTTGATCTACATATTCGGTTCTGGTGTTTTTTCTTTCATTCCTTCTTGGTCGTTGATTTTCTTTCTTTGTTTCTGTAGAGTGATTGTTGTCAATGTTTGAGGATTTCACAAACTTGATAGGTTCTGTATTACTTGGATGATCACTACTTGATCCTTATTCATACCCCAATCCAGCTTTCAATTTGGGTTTCTTTGTTGATTTAGAATAGAGGTTAATCTTTCTGAGGCTTTAATACTTGGCAGATTTTGGTGACACAATCCCTTAAACTTCTCCATTTCTTTTCTGGTTTTTAATATCTCTTTTTCTAAGGCTTCACACCTAGCTTTCTTTTCTGACAACTGTTGTTTCAGTATGTCTTCTATTTTCTTTGCCTCTTCTAATTCCACTTTTAGCAGGGCAAAGTCTTCATCAGGCTGTTTACTGTCTTTCCCGAACTGTATCAGCAATTGTTTTTGCTTTCTGTTCTTAATTCTGAGTTTGTCAATCTCTTCTAGTGCACTAATCAGTTCTCCATTCATATCAACCACAACTTCTTCATCATTATCATCACTGTCTGTGCTTTTATTATCATAATCCTCTTTGGCCATAAGCATGAAGTAATTTACCGTATCTTCAGAAGAAAAGTCACTATCGGTGTCTTCTAAGGAATTGTCATTATTTGCAACCAGACTTTTCTTCTTACTATATTTCTTGAATTTGTACTTCTTTTCATCATCAGAGGTCTAGTCCTTTTTCTGATGGGGACACTTAGATGCAAAATGATCTATCTTACCACAGTTAAATAATTTGAAGGGAAACTTGCCTTGATATTTTCCTGATCTTTTCTTTAACCTTCCCACAAATTTTGCCTCAATATCATCTAATTCTGAATCAGTAATTTTGCCTCAATTTTGCAGGCTGCTCTTGATCGTTTTCAGTGCATGTCCCCGATGAGGTCCAAGTATAGCAAGTTGGGTCTCGAGCTTGTCTCTCTTGAGGACAATCGCTCTCGCACACCCAAGAAACCCTCAATGACAGAAGAAAATAAAAATGATGGAGCAGACGATCCTATCAGTCTGTTGCTTGAGCAAGCTCTCATGCGACAAAGGGACGAAATGATGGAGAATTTTTCCCACATCCTTCAACGCCTACCGATAGCATTAGGCACATCTTCATCAAGAGACCACTTTGGAGGCACCTCGCCTTTCAAGGTACAGGTTAATTTTGATATTCTCGTATTTGAAGGTCAAATAGATGCAGATGCCCTAGATAAATGGTTAAATCTGCTAGAAGGTTATTTCTATGTTCATAATTTTTCAGACGAGGAAAAGATCACCTTCGCACTCCTTAAGGCTCTCCCCCATGTCAAACATTGGTGGGAAACTTACTGGGAGCAGAGTTCCACAGATGAGTCTGGAATATATGGGGCCGAGCCCACTTGGGATTTTCTTGTGGATGCGGTAAAGGAACAGTACTACTTTGTTGGCAACTATGAGGAAAAATACATGAGATGGACCACACTGCGGCAAGAGAGGGGTCAAGCAGTTCCAGAGTTCACCAATACCTTCCATACCTTGCGCACCAAGCTAGGTATCAAAGACTCCGAACGACATTTGGTTCTAAAATACCGTGGGGCTCTACACAGATACATCCAAACTGAAATGGATTTTCTGGACATCTCCTCACTCGGTGTTGCCTATCGATATGTTGTTAAAATCGAGTAGAAATTTAAGCACCAGAGCAAATGGGAGTTTGGGTCTGCAAATACACAACAACCAAAGTATGACAAAGACAACCCTAACAAACAGTCTCCTGAAAACCAATCCAAGCCACAGGAAAAGAAGGGTCACGGGAAGACAAAGAAGGACACCGAAAAATTGTGCGATTTCCACAAAAGCCCCTGGCACAACACAGATGAATGTCGCTCAAAACAATCATTGGTGGTCAAGATCAAAGACAAGGAGCCGAACCCTGATTCAGAATCTAATTCTGAAAATACTGGTAAAAGACAGATCATCGACGCAGACCCCACTACTATTGTCACGACCGCGGAAATTCAACCAGAAGAACCAACATATCCAGAAGAGGGGGAGCGCCTTTTTCATTCACAGATGTGGGTGAAGGGGACCCCGCTGCATTTTATTGTTGATAGCGGAAGCCAGAAGAACCTCATCTCAGCAGAGGTCGTCAAACAGT
>ML777567.1:280856-369517 GCA_009831015.1 Picea engelmannii | reverse complement strand
CCTAAGCTTTGGGATGAACATTTACACTACGTTCAGCATGCGTACAATCGAGCTAAGCACTCTTCGACGCAAACGTCGCCATTTGAGACATGTTTTGGCTATTTTCCCAAGTCGCCTTTAGATTTCATCTTTGGGAAAGATATGGTTGTTGATGGGCAATATGATATTGATCGGGCAGAGAAGTTCATTGAACAAATTCAGTCGATACATCAGGTGGTGCAAGAGCAGTTGGAAAAGAGTCAGGCCAAGTACAAAGCGAGACATGACAAGCACCAAGTTGATCACAGTTTCGAAGTTGGTGATGAAGTGTGGATTTACATGAGCAAGGAGAGGCTTGAAGGAGAAGTTAAAAAGTTGAAACCAATTCGATATGGTCCCTTCAAAATTGTCGGCAAGATTGGTAACAATGCTTTTCATTTAGATTTGCCTCCATATATGCAGATGTATGCAGTTGTTAATGTTGAGAATTTGAAGTTGTATGAGCCTCCGTTGATTGATGATCAAGGAGAGCATGTTTAGATTACTTCCATTGATGATTTTTCTCCAGAGTATCTAACAGAACTGCAGGAAGACACCATACTTGACAGGAGAATGCGAACTTCGAAGCGAGGAAATGTGGAGTATTTGCGAGTTGGTCTTAAAGGGATGAATCCAAGAAAGGCCAAGTGGATTGAGGTTGGAAGGGTGAGGGAACTATACCCTCATCTTCACATAGATTGAGATAGTCTTTTGGAGGTCCAAAAGCTTCCCAATGGGGAGGTGTGATCAGGGGATCAAATTTTGCTCAATTTTCAAAGTGCTCAGATAGCGACGAAAACAATGCCATTGCGTCCGTCTCATCTTCCTGATTCCGACGGTATATTTACTTTCTCAAACGGAGTCTGTATGGAGAAGATATCGCGATCTGTTCGCCAAGCCAAACAGGGAAAATTTTTGGATGCTGACTGTACCTGTCCGTACAGTCCGTACGGTGATGTGGCAGGGTCGTACCATCCGTATGGTGACGTGGCAGGTGGATGACATGGCGCATTTTTTTGGTTGATGTTGACGATTCGTGTGTTGACACGTGTCCGGTTGCGGGCAAATAGAATGAGGACACGTGGCCCAATCTGGAGGCGCCACGTGTCACTCATTATTTGGCTATTGGTTTTATGTAAAATATAGTGGAGGTCGTGGGGTTCGACCCCCGGACCTCCCACCACACAAACATCCTCCCGACCATTACGCCATTATATGTTTCTTGATATGTAAATGTAATTAAAATTATTTAAAGTTACATTATGTATTGAATGGCGGGGGGGACGGGTCGGGGCTTAGCCCCGCCCTGCGGTCTTGTGGATAACGCATATGACCAAATATTGAAATATGGCGCAGTTCTTTGCAATATATTATATGACCGTGTTGTAATCCGACTATTGGCGCGGGTTTTGGACCATAGTTTATGTATAACCATTGCATATGTTGCGCGCGGATAGCCCACGGTCTATGTGTATGCACATATGACCATTGTATGAACCGTGTTCAAACGCGTGGGAGTTACACAGTTGGTTCCACGGTTTTAAAACGGGTTTAACCACTTTTATCAAACACGCGAGGTCACATGCCATACGCCCAGGTGCCT
Source organism: Picea engelmannii (assembly GCA_009831015.1). Taxonomy (NCBI): domain Eukaryota; kingdom Viridiplantae; phylum Streptophyta; class Pinopsida; order Pinales; family Pinaceae; genus Picea; species Picea engelmannii. The sequence continues at coordinate 367,896 of ML777567.1, read as the reverse complement.
AGGCGGTTAGGGGCTGGAGGCGCCTTAACCGTCCTACGGTTTGCACCGGTGCGCGGTTGCGTACGGGACTGAGTTTTTACGCTTAAATGAGCGTGTGAGCCAGGTTTTCTCAAGGAAGGGTGCGATTTGTAGAACCAGAGACAGCAAGCTTGAAGAGGGAGACTTCCAGGAGGCCTAACTTCTTCATTTTTCGACCGATTGAGGTGCCGAAAGAGCCCAGACAGGGGTTTTGGGACGCTGGGAAGCCATTGGAGCAGTCGGTTTTTCATTTTGAGCATTGTAAGTCATATTTTTGAGCACTTTGAGCAATTTAATAATAATGATCCATTGGAAGCTGGACCAGGAGATGTAGCCCGGAGAGGGGTGAACTCCTTTATCAAGTTGCTTTGTTTATGTGTTGATGTTCATTGTTTATGCTACTGTCTATGTGTATTTCGCATAAGTAATCCTTAATTTATGTGTTGCAAATTGATCTTGTTGCTTTAAACACATAACATTTCATTTGCAATAATTATTCAAGTTTTTCAAGTCTTCTTCATTTTTAGATCATTTAGGTATCAAGGGACAATGATGAGTGTAATGACCATACACCCCACAAAACAAACAAGGATGATTGGTTTGTAACCGATGATTATTTTCTTTCTCGGGAAGATTATTGGGAACCATATTAAAATTTGTGGGTAGACATTAGCACGTTGATTAGGCTAATTTCCCCCAATCACTTGGTTTTGGTTGTTTTCTTTATTCCCCTTATTTTTATTCTTGTTATTGTTAAGCTAAACAATATGAGTGTTGGGTGCATTTTGTTGAGCATAAACCTACCCTTGGGGGAGAGGATTAGGTGGAACTTGGTTTGGTTGGGGTTGATGCATTTGAACCTATGGTATTAAGGTTCCTAGAGGAGGACCAAGAAAAGGATAATAAGGATTATGGGCAGGAGGAGCCACATAGGAAGTAGAAGTGTTGTTGGGACAAGATTTTGGGACCAGTTTTGGGAAAGGCACAGCACGCGCAAATAAAGGAAAGACAATTGGTGCACTTTCACGACCAGTGCACGCAAAAGGAGGAAGACTGCTGGAAGTCATTGGGAATTTTGGTTTGATTGAAAAAGGATAATACCTATTATAATTGTATAAATATGTAAGGGTTTTGGGATAGAGAAAGAGAGAAAGTATGAGAATAGTGAATAAGTAAGTATGAATGTATGAGAGTATGCAATGTATGAGAGTATACAAGAGTGAGAGCGATAGAGAGATATAGAGGGATAGGAAAATGGCAAGTCCATGATGTATGAGCGCAGTGCACATATTTTGTAATGGATAATTCTATATATTATAATAAGAAGTCGATCATTGTGGACATATCCCATCTTGGGTGAACCGCGTTAAATATGGTGTATATGTGTCATGATGTGTTTTTTGTTCTGCTCATTGCACGCATACGATATAGGTATGTTATTCTAAATATGTTACATGTTCTTATGTTTCTGCACACATGATATAATGTATAATGAACTAATTCTAAGTATAATGGTTATGAGGAATGCCTCCCATTCCTTCATCACTGTGGAAACCTAGTTCTTGCAATTCCCATAGATACCTCGGGTGAGACTTCACCTGCTTACGGGTGATGCCGAAAGGGACGGTATCTAAGGGTTTTATTGGTGAATTCATGTTGAACCCTGGGTATTCCCACTTGCACTAACAAGTGTTGTGACATGTTGGATTAATACAAGAAGAGCCTGCACATGAGGCTATGTAGGAGGAATGGAATATGAAGTACTAGCTCCTACATTTGAGGATGAGCACAACTTTCATAGGGGTTATAGGGTATTTGAGGTTGCAAATATGAAGGTAGATTGAATGTAGGATGTTCACCACCATATTGATATTTTTACATATTATTTCCAGTAGGAAATGGCATGTGATAACATGGATTAAAAATAGATGCAATCAAACCGATTGCCCCCATCCATGGGATGGGATGTGTTTGGTTAACCTATCGGAAGGGATCGGAATGAGGAGTGTAGGGAATGATAGAGTATAAGTAAATTGACTAAGCATAGACAAGGAAAAAATTTCAAGCCTTAATGATGGCTTCTTCCTTAGTTTGAGGCATAGATAACACAACATCCTTAGCTATGATAGGGAGGAGATATTTGAGGAACCAATCTATGAATATGAAATCATCTAAGTTAATTTTACATAAGCTCCTTCTACAACACCATTCATGGATATGGTCCATGATATGGGTAGATGTGTTCTGATGTAATGAAAGAAGGACCTCAATTCCCTCGTCATATCTAACAAGAAATTGGAAGAAAGATAGAAATGTTATCACCAAGGACACAAATGTAGCATGGGACCCAATAGGTTGTGCATATACCATTTTGTGATAACATGAGTGAGGGTGTGTTAAAACAAACATAACCATATAGAATCATCAAAAATACTATTTAAGGAAAACCATAAGTGAAAGTACATGATGTGATTTCATTGATATTCTCTAGTACATCCCACAAATTTTGGTATATCCGAAGGAAGCTTGGTAGGCATGGGTGGCCAAGAGGGGTTGTGTCGAATTGGATCATTGGTTAGCTTAGTGAAATATAGGAGATTAATACTAACCATAAATGGGAGGTTAGGCATGTGGTTCACATTTTTATTCACATTAGTGTTGGTATTAGCATTATTTTTTGTCGTATTAACAACTAGAACCCTCGATGGGGTAGATGCGCTAGAACTAGACGAGGTCAAACTTGACTAAAAAGAGCTCAATTAGATGAACTCAATAGTGAACTAAGAGGATATGGAGGTTGTTTATGTTTTAGTCTCACACATCAAGTGAGAGAAATAATATGTCTAGGGATACCAAGAATAGGATGGAGGCCCCTAAGTCCATGAGAATTCTTAAGGGACATTGGATGCATAATCTTGACTAAGTGGTAAATTTCCCTCAACAAAATAATATCTCCTAAATATTAGTGAAATACAAATTATATGGGTGAACTTGTCTCCTAAATATGAGTCGAGTCGACAAGCCTGAAACATTAAGAATTAAACCCTACAACACACGGTCTCCATCGCTCAAAATTACTTTAATAAAAAAAGTACTAAATTGGAATTAAGTGCAAGGTGAGTGTAATGTGTTCCAATGAATTAAATGACCAAAGTAATAAGATTCACCCTAGAAAGGAAAAATATCCATTGACCTAAAGGTGGTACTACTCAAATAGTGTAAGAATAAAATAAATACTTTTTAAAATGTTTCTCAACAAATGGGAGTTAGGTCCACCATGAGAAATGAGAAAGGATTCGAACAAGGGCCTTCCAAACATTCAAATTGATCGGAGATGAGGTGCACCAATAGAGTGAATGAAGATACAAAAGAGACATTTATAGTGAAGGGCACTAGGGGAAACTACAAGTGGTTTTTATTTGTCTCAAGTGCCCTACTTCATATGAGATCCACCTGGGTAGAACCTAGAGAAAGACCACTAAGCTATCTATTCATGAATAATTGAAACAAGTTACCTTTCCTTCAAGTTAAAACCAAACAGTCAGGGGATATTCAGTATGAAAGAAATAGGAGTCTCAATCAAACCTTCAGTCCTAACCTCGACATTATCTCCTTTGAGAGTGCGCTTATTGTCAAATGCATTTTGAATGGTATATGATATAAAGGATTTAAATTACCTTAAATGTCAACAACATATAAGGTTTTGGAAAATTATTTGGATGCTTGTCCCCACAATATTTTTTTACGGGGTCCTCAAGTGAGGAATTTTAGTTAATTTGATTAATTTGTTACTTTAAAGGCTAAACTTGGCATCATGAACCAACAATTTTCTTTAGGTGTGATTTGTGTTCAATTGTGGTGTGTACAAAAAATAAAAAGATTGTTTAATAAGGAGCTTAAAATAATGATGGCCATAAAAGTGCAAGTATGAAAAAGTAATTATGCCAAGTACTAAAGATAAATATTATTTTTGTTTGAACAAAATAAGAACTTTTTCAAACTTATGAAGCATGCACTTTCAAAATATCCAACAAATAAGATCTCCACCTATGGCCTTGATAATGGATAGTGAAATCTTGAATCAAATGCAAAAACTATGAAAGTAATATAATGATGATCAATACTAAGAATCTATGGAATTATTCTCTAAATCAATTACATTCTTAAAATAAAGCACTTCAAAAACCAACAATAAAATAGGAGATTCAAATGTTGAAAAATGAAATGGAAGTGAAATGCAACACCCTAAGATTTGAAGAGAAAATGATTAAAGCTTCAAAAACTAAAGATTTATTTCTTAACTAACACTTATGTGGTTTTAAGAAAATCAAAACGATAAATTAGACCATTTTTGGAACAATAGTTGAAATTGAAATAGGTCGAGACCATTTCCAAACAAAACCGTAAAGGTAGCAAATACTAAGGGTAAAAACCCTTTTCTTCGCCTACAATGTCTAAGGAAATCTCAACAAAACAACCAAAATTTGAAAGAAGACTGAAAGGTGAACTGGAAAAATAGATTAGGAAAATACTAGAATAGGCGGAATGCAAAACATATGAGAACTAAAACATGAAACAAAAAAAAGCTAAAATTTTGGGTCGCTACAGTAAATCCAAAAAAAAGTGTTTGTGCACAGTTTCTGGGAGAAAAAATGCCCAGTGATCTAAAACCAAAAGAGGCTGAAAAATGTCCATAGTTGAGGTTAACGATAACGGTTTGTCTCCCAAGTCACTTGAAAATGAAGGCTATAGCAAGTAAAAAATGGCAAAAATTCAAGGAAAATATACTACCATAAGACCCTAATGGGGAACACACACACAACTAATGATGAAAACGAGGGCTTCATCCCTAGTGTAATCACAAATCTATTATCGATGTTTTGTTACTAATGTGTACCAAAAGTACCTACTTAATGGTTGTGTTATTTAAGTAGCAAACAAAAGGGAAATAAACTAGAAATTCATGCACTAAGAAATGATTATTTATTCCACCGCGTGTAAGAGAAAGGAAACCAATTAGCATTATGTAAATCATAAGATATAACAAAGAATATAGATGACTTCATTTCCAAATGGAAACAAATGAACTTACAAATTATACACCTCAAAATAGTTGATGAAGCTAAGTGGACTCCAAAGACACCTTGAGGAATGGTCCTTTGCCTCCTTGTATGCTCCACTCCAAGCTTTTGGTGGAAGAAAAAATATTCCTATGTGGTAGAAAGAAATAGGCTTAGGGCACTTAATTCTCTCTAGATTATTTTTTATAACATAACCTTGTAATATATGAGTAATGAAATGGGTGTCCTAAACATCTTTATTTATAGGAGAAATGATGCACCTCTCTTTAGAACTAGCTTCATTGTGAATAATCCCATTGTTTTAATAAAGTAGTGGGATATGGATAACTATTAAAGACTAGATCAAACATTATTTTTGGAAATAACAACTTGACAAGGTCTACTTTTGGCTACTATTCCATTTTTGGAAGTTTTGCAACATTAATTAACATAAATTTTAAAATATTTTGTTGGATAGTTTGTTGTCATTAATGTCAACCCTGAAGCAAGTTTGGAAGAATCTAGAAGTGATGGGTGTATTTGGAGATATCTCCAAAGTGATACCCTTATGGCGTAGCTTTAATCATGGCCCTCACAGGAAGACGCTTTGAAGAAATCTACAAGAAGCCTTGGAAAGATGGCTAAGTGGTTAAGTGGTTAAGTGGTTGAGAAGCCCCAATGGTGTGGTCATGGAGCCTGAAGTTGTTTGAAGAAAAAGAGGATGAAGGACATGGCACATGCATACAAAACCCTCATTGGTGGATAGTCATTTTCATGTTGTTTCCAATGGTAGGTGTCACGTCACATGGTTCCTCATGGTTGAGGAGATTTACCCTCTTAAAGATGAAGCCCCAAAAGCAATTGAAGAAGCCTCAGATCTAAGGACAAAAATTTACAAGTCAGCCCCTAAAAAGTCCAAACAAGAAGTTACAAGTTGGTCCCATTGCAATTAATATTAAAATAAATAATAAGGATATTGTTTGTAAATTCAGCCCTAATGGAATAATCATTAAAAATTAAATTGAATTTTATTTGGGTCAAGTCGGCCCTAAAAAGAGGGTGTCGGATCTAATATCAATAAGGCACCTAGGAGTTCATTTATTACATCAACTCGAGTGATTTTTATTTGAGGTAACCAAGGATATCCGAGGTGAATTTCAAAGGGAAGATGAAGTGAAGAAGGGTGAAATTCCAAGTGAATATGAAGTCTTGAGATGATGTATTCTAAGGTATGTTATTTAAAGGGCGTCTTACCATTTTCTTTATAAATGTTTTTTCTAAAAGGATTCAGATAGTGAAAATTGGAGGATGTTGAGAAGATACATCAAGGTACCTGTGGTAAAAATTTCATCTTCTAGGTCGTTTTAATTTTTGGAGATACACTCAGTGGAAGATAAGGTTTTTGACTAGTCCTAAAACTAGTCTCAAACATGTGTTTTGAGAAAAATAGTCATAACTTCTTCATAGAGGATCCAAATTTTGTGAGACCAATTGAATTGGAAAGCGCACAGTCCTTAGTATGTTGTGTGAAATTATTAGAACTATATATCAAATATTCAACACGCCGCATGCTCTACAAGTTTGCTCTCCATAATAGGCCAGAATTCAGCGAGGTCTACCATTTTCTCTATAACTCATTTTCAAGGATGATTCAAGGAGTGAAACTTGGAGGATTTCATAGAATATATTGAATACAATTGGGTACAAGTTTCAAACATTTATTCATTACATTTATAGATTTATGCTTGTTGAAAGTTAGGGTTTGTGACTAATCCAAAAATTTGTCTCGTGAGACTGAGGTAAAGTTTGATGAAGGTGTTATTCTCTTGTTGCTTAAATTGAGGAAGGTATGCATATCTATGATCACATACACCAGATTGCTACATGACTAAATGTTTGTTTCCTATGTGTTTTATTTTGATGGTTATGGTATATGCTTAAGGCATGTCCTGGATGGTTTGGCACATGCTTTTGGCATATGGTTTGAGGAGAATCTTGGATATTGGGCACATAGTTTGAGATGTACTTTGGTATATTTTTACATGTTTGAGGCATATATTGATACATGGTTGATGGATGTTATGGTACATATATTAGTACATGGTTGATGAATTGTATGGTGCATATCTTAGTACATGGTTGATGGATGTTATGGCACATGCTTTAGTACATGGTTGATGGATATTATGGCACATGCTTGAGGTATATATTGGCACATGGTTTGGATGCTTAATGTTGGTATATGATCTATGAGAGTGGATCTGGTCTTATTGATGATGTTATTGATGATGAGGTATCAGTGACAGTGACAATGACAGTGACAGATACAGGGACAGGGACAGTGATAGGTTGGACGACAGGTTGATTATCAGTGATAGGTTGATTATCAATGGCATGTTGATTATCAGTGATAGGTTGATTATCAATGATAGGTTAATTATCAGTGACAAGTTGATTAGTAGTGACAATTTTATTATCAGTGATAGTCTTGGTGACAGGTTGATTCTACACTTATATTTCAAGGTGGAAGGAAGGGGCAAGGAAAGGGGGTTGCATCCTCCTTCCGGTTGGAGCTGGAGAATATAGGGAGTTGGAGATTCCTTTAGGTTGGAGCCTATAAATCAGGGGGTCATAGCCTCCTTCCAGTTGGATCTAGAGAATTCAATGAGTCGTAGCTTCCTTCAGGTTGGAGCCTCCTTCCAGTTGGAGCTGGAGAATTTGGGGAGTTATAGCTTCCTTCATGTTGGAGCCTGTAAAATAGGGGGTTGGATCCTCCTTCCAATTGGTGCTTCCTATGAATGTAATATTTTGATATATAAGAAATCCTTTCATGGTTTTCTCCCATTTGGGTTTCCACGTAAAATTTGGGTGTACTGTGTATCTGTGGTTATGATGTGATGCATTGTTTATGGTTATATGTTTATGATATGTTAAATGCAATCATAAGTGAATGGAATCATTGTTAAGTTAAGTTTGTGATTGAAATTGGTAAAAAGTGCAATATTGATTCACCCCCCCCCCCTTAGTATTGGTGAATATTTCAACAGATTTAACATGTATCTCACGCATGGAAGATGAGCCAAATACTGCATGTTGGCATTTATGGTCAAATTTGAAGTTTGACTCGGCTCTTGTGACAAAATTGAGGTTGTATGGTGATGGAGATCATGGTAATCAGGTCTAAAGTTGTCAAAGTGTTGTACTTAGTTGAAAATACTCGTGAAAAAGTAGATGAGCGAAATTAGGCCAATAATAATGTGGGTTTCATTATTTTTGTGGTTAGATGGACTATGGGTTACATTTCTATTGTGATATTTGTGGTTCTCATAAATGGTTATGATTCTCATTTTTTAATTTGTATAAGGGCCTAAGGTAGATATGTCCCATTTCCCCATTTATTTTTCTTCTACTGGTAGAAGGTTTAAGTAGAGCCATAGAGGATGCAAAGGGATTGGACTTGATTTATGGAATAAGAATTGGTGGTAATGTTTTTTTAACTCGTCTATTGTTTGTTGTTTATGTACTACTATTTACAAATGGTAGTTGGAGGGATGCTTCAAAATTACAATAAATTCTTGATTTTTATAGAATTGCAATGGGTATGCACTTAAATGTGAAAAAATATACTATCTCTTTTTATGGTTTGGAGAAGGAGTTTGAAGAATTATTGAAAATAATTTTTCCATTCAAGCATATTTATTTTGATGGGGGCTCTAAATATTTGGTTTTTTCCTAAGCCTGATAAGTTACAAAAAAATAGATTGGGGGTGTATTCTAGAGAAAATTGAAGAAATAATTCAAACATGGTGTAATATACGGGTCTTGATTGGTGGGAGATTGACCCTGGTCAAGTTAATTCTTAAAGAAATTCCTATTTTTTGTCATTCTTTTGCTCACATCATGTAGGTGTATTGGAGAAGGTTAGGGGGATTTGCTTTTATGGATAGGTCAAAAGGAGAGTGAGGGAATTACATTAGTTCAATGTCAAGTGATTATAAAGCCAATGGAGGTTGGGGTCCAGGGATGAAAATATCATCTATTTGGTTCTTATCTAGAAACAAAGAGCTTATGGAGGACTCTTATTCATTTGATTTTGTGGAGTAAGATAACTGATAAAAAAAGATTTCAAGTTAGGAACTTACTTGGACTAGATCAAAAATCCAAGAAGATCCATAAAAAATGTTTATATACAATGGAAATCCCTTATCCTATCATTTCCTATGATTGGGAAACATTTACCATGGAGGGTAGGCAATGGTGAACAAGTTAGGTTTGGGAATGATGCAATTCTAGTTAATGTGATAAGAGGAAAGTCTTTCCAATAGACATGATATCTTTCCTACAAGATAGGGGTTATGTGAACTTAATCATATTTCAGCACTAAATGTAACAAATATCTTGCCTCAAGGCTAGATCCAATCACAAGATATTGGTTTTGATGGACAGCGGGAAAAACTATGAATATCGTGTACTGACAAGTTGAGAAAAGGTCATGTTAGACTTAGATATGAAGAGGATTCATCAGCTTGGGCTTATAACAAATCTAGGGTTATTTATCATGCATGTCTAGGTTATTCCTCTATGCGTGTTTTTTATCCTCATAAGACTAAATGGTGGTGGGAAGAGGTTTAGAAAATCAAGGCCCTAAAGAAGTCGAGGATCTTTTTATATATAGATTTAATAATAAAGATTTAGTGTGGAATATATTACAAAATAGGTGTAGACATGGTCCTAAAATGTGCTTTTTGTGGATATTTGAGGCAGAATCTATTTCTCACTTTTTTATCTCGACCCTTTTCTTAATAGGTCTAGAGGGAAACAAAGAATCTAATTGGGATCATAAATGTCCAGAATTTGGAGTCTATAGATAGTTGTTTAAGATAGTGGTACAATAATCTATGTTTTAAATAGCTTAAATCCCTTCCTTGTCTAATATGTTGGGGAATTTGGTTAGCTAGGAATTCAACTATTGTTTACTGCAATTTCATTTTTCGATTTCAAATTATAGTAATAGATATTCAATTAGTCTGGTTGTTCCTTGTCAAGTGGGGCTTATGCTTATTGATAATTCACGTCCCTAAGGGTTTTTTTATAGGGCTATTTACGGGAACCTAGATCAAATAATCACATTGAGTTTCATGCACTGAAGATCTTTCTTAAGAGAACTACGGCTATAAATGTGAAACAAATTCTAATTTTTGGAGATTTTTCTTTAGCTATAAATTAGATGAATGATTATGTTGGTATTCATAGTTTTGTTCCTCGGGTTGTTTTGTTCCTTCTTGAGGTCTCCATGCCAGGGAAAAATGTGCAAAAGCACCTTCCTATTCCACTCTAGGCCTTTGAGCCAACCCTCATGCTAGAGGGCGGGAACCCTCAATTGTCCTAAAATTATTATCCTCACTTGTCACAGAAGAACAACCATTTTTATGACACTCCAACTAGATTTTGTTAGAGACAAAGTGGTGCATGTAAATAGTCCCTACAACTATGAAGATTTTTCTTGTATTATAAGTGGTGAAAGGGAAAATATTACTAGATATTGATGAAAGTAAAACTTATTAACCCAAAAGAGAAGGGTGCCTTGATAATGATTATATATTCATAAGACATAATGTAGAAGGAAATAAACATGCATTATAAGAGGAGGCCAAACGCTACTTTCTCATTTAACACATTCATTGAAATGAAAATCAAATGGGCAAGACAAACATAGATACATTGATCCATTCAACACAAGCATAAGACAAAAAATGGAAGAACACATGCATAACTTGCTTGATTACTATTATTTCACCAATGGCAATGTGCCTCGGTCCTATTTTTTTTCCTTTGTGGTTCATGGCACAAAGCTCGCTACATCCATATTAATCCCCCCAAAAAATCTGAAGAACATAGGAGGGTCAATAATTTCGAGAATATTGGCTCACAAAGAACAGCATGTCGCATAGATGAGACTCGAACCTTGGTGGGGAGGAGAAAACTCCCACCCCAACCAATTGAGCTACAACCACTTGACACCTCGGTCATAATTACACAATAAAAGTCATTTTTAAGGTATATAATGAGATGTGTACTATAGTATAATATGTTGTATAGTGAGTTGGGTGTAGCTAGAGTGGTTGAGAGAGAATGTCATTTCCTCCCATGCCTTGGTTCAAATATTTCTATATGGTATGCTTACTCTTAGTGAGCCTATTATTGTTGATATTTTGACCTAGACTTGAGCCCTAAAGAATATTTTTTACCTTGGGTACCATTCTTGAAATAAGGGGAAGTGCCCATTGGGTTTCCCTCGAAAATGCATTCTACAGAAACAAAATAAAATAATAAAATAATGTGCTTTATAAGTTATTAAATATTGTCAACTTTTTAATTTTTAATTAGTGGCTAGTGTCAATTAATGTCAAGATTTGCAATATAAATTGTTTACATTAGTCAATTGGGTCTAGCCTAGGTGGTTGGGAGAAATGATTCTTAAGTCAATTCTCGTAAGCAACATGTTTGAGCTCTTAATTGAGATATTATGGCATTGGAAAGGTACTAGCAACCTCACTCTTTCCTTTGGGCTTAGAGAGAGGTTGACTTTCTTCCTCGAGTGGTACCCAATGCCCAAATATTTTTCCTTGGAAAAAATTTGTTACCATTAGGAAATGTGATTTCTAGTACATGTAAATATGCTTGCAAATTGTTGACTAATTTGGGTGTTGATTACAAAGTATATCATGCATGTCCAAAATATTGTATATTATCAAAGGATGATGCAAAGTTAAGTCTGTGTGTCCAAAATGAAAAACAACACAATCACTCTAATGTGAAGGGAAACAATTTCCCACAAAAAGTATTAATCCACTTGCCCATAATCCCAAGATTGAAATGCATGTTTCATTATAAATATTTACTTGAATATAGGGATCGGCGTTTAAAAAATAGGACTGGGAAAGTTGTGTTGCATGTTCTTACAAATTCTAAGGCAATGAAGAGCATAGAGCATACATGGCCTAAAAACAATTATACGTGAGCAGAAAAATATAGGCTTATGAATGGATGGAGTGAATCCCTTCTCTATCCTATCTACAAAGTATACAAACTGGACCATTCTTCCAATAAATTATAACATCCCTCCTTGGATGGTTGTGTAGAAAGAGAATTTGATGTTGTATCTTATTGTGCCTGGAAAACATCAAGTTAGAAACATGAATGCTTACGGAATTATTCATAGAGGAGATGTTGCTTGTATGGAATGCCATTTATATGTCTAATATTTAATGAGCTATACCTAAAAGGTCATTTGCAATGTATGGTTTGATTTATTAGACAATCCATGACTTTCTAGGGCTCAAAGTATGTTGAGGTATAATATTTCCTTTGGAATAGTTCAAATCGTTTTAATAATTATAAGTCATTGCAATTCATCAACAATTGATTCATCGTGTCTATTTTTCTTGATTTTGTGGTTCGAGACTAAGGAAAAAATGATTATTCACTTGTCTACATTGTGGAGAGGAATTTTGTTTTCAAAGAAAAAAAAAATGTGTTTTTATTAATATAAAAAAATATATATACATTGTTAGATTCCCATGGAATTCATAAGTGTTGTTCATCCCTTTACATGAAATTCTTATGTTTGATCCATCATTACAAAAAGAACTGAAAATTGTTCCTATTCAATTATATTAGTAGCCTCTTCAAAAAGGACAAACTTGACATTTTAAAAAGTACATTAATCAATCATCCAGAGATCTATGAAAGTCCATCATTATACAAAAACTAAGATAGAAATTGCAATGGCTAAAGTTAGGTCCATGGTTCATGGATATATTATGTATTATATCCATTCTAAATTACTAAAATAGTCTAGGTTCCTCATTCAAACCCAACTCTGTCTTTTGAGAGCCCATCTTCAGCACTATTCATATCCCTATAAATAGAAAACAAAGATGGTTATGAGAAAGATGTTAGTAGATTGACAACTCCATAATACAAGGGTCATAATGTAAAATTCCCGATAATAGTTTCTTTGTGCACCCATTGGAAACCAGCTTCGAATCTCCAAAAAATTGTAATTGGGTTACACCAAGTTCTTTTGCTAGTTTTAGGACCAATTTTAAAGCCATCAATTCACAGAAGTTGTTAGTTTCTTGACCAATTCTAGCTTTAAAGGAAACATTGTGATGTGAAGATAAGTATAGAATGTCTCCTAAACCTCCTTTAAAAGGTTCCCCTGTGATGCACCATCAAAAAAATCCCATGGAATATCCTTATTTATTATCACTTCACCTTGCATATGAGAGATAGATTATTTTGCACCTATGGGTAGGCATTTAAAATATTCAATAACTAGACAACACATTTTGAGGATAAGTGTTTGTTTGTATTTGAACAACTTTAGATTTCTAGCAAGCCATACTCCCCAAACTATGTTAAGTGGCAGTGCTCTGATCTTGGAAGTCTCCTTTTTGTTACACTAGGTTCTGAAGGCCTATTTAAGACTTATTCCTTCCCAAATATTCCCAATTTGTATTATGATTTCCACCCCTTTCCATACCTCCTTGGAGTATGGACATTACAGCATGAGTTGAAATATAGATTCTTCTACTTGGTGACATAAACAACACCATCGTGGCCCTATAAAATTCCCCTTCTAAAGAACATCCCATGTGGGAGTCTTGTTGTGTATGCTCATCCACATAAAGATATTGTTTTGGGTTGGGCATTTAATTTCCATATAATTTTCCATCACTAGATCTATCGGTCTTCTCTTCCTTCTTTAGTTAGTGCTTTGTAGCCTCTTATGGGAACATTTCTTTAGTTAGTGCCCTAGATAGATTCAATGACTAGATAGGCTAATCCTCTTCTTCCTTAAGCCTAACATTGTTTCCTATCATGAGATATATGTGTTTTTACATTCTCCTGCATACTCTGCCCCCAAACCAAATTCTTCTCATGATAACCATTGTTGTTGCCAAGTAGTGGTCCTTGCCTAGTTTGTAATCTATCTAATATTAAAGTAACCTTTATTCCTTAACTCGTGAATCATTTGAAAGGGAAGTTTGTGCATACTTTTTCTCCCTACCTATGGTTCAAGACATATTTTCAGTGTATCACCTTTTCCAATTTGTCATATCGACCAATTGCCAACCAGATGGAAAGCATGGATAATAGCCTTCAAAATTATTATGGCATTATTTGTATCTTTGATGTGATTTTTTATCCAATCCTCCACTTTATTAGAGGATATATACTTATCTCTTAATATCTAAACCCACAGGAATGTTCCTTGAATTATCCTCCATGCATTTTTTGCATCAAGAGCCTTTGAAATGAGAATAAGATTTGTGCAGCCCCATCCTCCAATGGATTTTGGTAGTGCCATATTTTTCTAAGAGGCCAGTACTAGTCCTTTATTTTTATTTTTATCTCCAGACTAGAGAAAATTGTAGAAAATTTTCCTAATTGTTTCCAAAACACCTTTTGGGACCCAGGAAAACGATATTTAGTAGACTCAAATAACTTTCAAAATTTATTTTACCAAAACCAAATGACCTCCCCTGGACAACCATCTATTGCACCATGTGTTTATTTTCTTCTCCACTTTAGCCATTAGCCATTGTCAATAACATTTTTATATTGATTTGGATTCAAAAAGAAACCCAAATACTTTAGTCCTTGTTCTAGATTAATCAACTTATACAAAAATATCTGAGTAATAAAAAAAATCTTGCTCAAATATCCCCCGTAATGACATCATAGATTTTTCCATATTAATGACCATCCTAGTTGCTTTACAAAATAAATCCATGATACCCTTGAATTTATCAATGACCCTTCTAGTGCCTTCACAAAAAAATAGTATATCATCTACAAACAATAGATGTGTGATATTGCATGATACTCCAATAGGTGCCCTTTTTATACTTCCATTTCCTTCAACTTATTTAAGAAGCCTACTTAACACTTCAACTATTAAAAGAAATAGAAGGAGGGATACGGGACATCCTTGTTTGAGGCCCCTCCCGAATCTGAAGAAAGGGATTGCTACTCCATTTAATGATAGAATAATATTTATCAAATAATGCAACTCATATGTCCATCGATATGTGTGCAGATTCCCATCGGTAGGTGGAAGATTAATATCTCATTCGGCGATTAGGGCTTGATGGAAGAGCTCCATAATTTTTTGAAAATTAAGAATATAGATCAAGAAATTGAATCGATTCAGGTTGTAAATTCTCTAGCCCAACCAATTGATGGCAAGGGTCTAATTTAAAATTTCGAGTGGATAAATACTGAAAGCATATAAGTACGAAGCCTATCCCAAGATGAGTGCTCTCCTATCCATACAACAAACTGATGGTAAAAGACTAAATGAATTATAATTAATATAATGTAAACCAACTTACCCTGTCATAAGCTCTAGACATGTCCACTTTCAACACCATTGATCATTGGTTTTTCAGCTTTATAGAATGGATGCATTCTTGGGAAACCCCTATCGTCTTATGAATTTTCCTTCCCTCTAAGAACCCAAATTGTTCTCCATAGAATTGATTTGAGAGAACACTTTTCAATATCTTAGAAATGACCTTTGAGAGAATTGTGTATATGCAATTGCATAATAAGATGGGTCTAAATTTCTCGAAGGTTGTAGGATTATCTTCTTTAGGAATCAAATCTAGGAATGTTGTATTGAAGACTCACAACACTTTTCCTTGAGTTCTTGTTGTCTCCGCCACTCTTTATAAATATTCCTCTATAAAATAATAATATCCTAATAATAATTCCATAGGTAGTCCATTAGGCCTAGGAATTTTGTCCTTTTGAAAGCTTCATGGAGTTTAATATGGTTCTTCTTTCCCGACCTCCTTTATCAGGGCTTGAGTATCCTCCTCATTGACAAAACTAGGGAAGGATTTTGACATCCTAATCACTTCTACTATTGTGGCCCATGAATATTCCTTGAAATTTGTAGTCCATGTACCATCTCCCTTATCGATTCTCCAAATAGAATTTATCTTCTTTATACAATTGGAATACCTATGAAGAATTTTGTATTCTCGTCCCCAACCTGTAGTCATAATGCCCTACTCTTGAGTCTCCAATCTTTTTATTTTTTTGGAATAATGTGCCTACTTTTATCTTCTAGTACCTTTACTTCATTTTTTTGTTCCTCATTCATAAACCCAAAACCTTCCCTATTGTAGAACACCTCCAAGGCTTCCTCTACTTCTCTTATAACCCTATAATCTTTCAACGTTTTGTCCCTTTCCCAGTTAGCAACTTCCTTTTTTGCCTCTTTTAAATTTTGTTGGAACTAAAGAGGAGAATATTCTCTTAAACTACCATTAAAAGGTTTCCAAACAACTTTGATTTTCCCCAAAAAATCCTTTATATTCATCTATTCTGGATTTAGTTTCAAGGGACTAGCGGGTTTATCTATTACAAGAGCCCCTTCTAACGCCATAGGATTATGGTCAAAGTCCCCTCCAATTGTGACCCATTGTTTGATCCTTATAGCTTCATCTAGGAAGGCTTCAAAAATTAAAAACTTGTCAAGCCTCTTACTAATGTTGGCTTCCCCAAATCTCTTGTTACTCCAAGTGGGAGATATCTTGGATGGTTTAATATCCAAAAGACCAAGGACTTCCAATTTTCTAATAAAATATCCAGAGAGAGGGTCCAGTTGAGTAGACGTGGATAGGAAATTTGTTTAAGGTATTCTAAAAAAATTCATAAGTGGTTCTATGAAGGAAACAAGTTCTTTTTGCAGCCACACCATTGTTTCCATCAAAAGAAGTGAGATTTTAATGAATAGGTGAAGGTAAGACCCCCTTCTCATAGCATGAGGCCAACATATGGTCAAAGAAGATTGAGTCTTACATTGAATTGGTATGGGAGGATATGTTCAATGGATACCTATATGATCTTGACAAAAATATAGATGACTTCAAAATTCCTCCTAAATGTATGCCAAATGGCATGAATAAGGCTTCTAATGATATCTTGTCACATTGGAAAGAACTTAAAGTGGCACATTTATTGGATCCAATGCATGTGTTCAAGGATGTGTTAGATTCTCTTTAGAAACATATTTATTCCACTGATAAATATACAAATTCATCTAGAAGATATTTGGTCATGTCAAATACAAAGAAAGACCTATAAGAAAAAGAAACAATGAACACCTATGACAAAAAAAATTATCATGACACACCATGGGTATTGTCTAAACATGACTTGGAGCTTGTGAAGAAGGTGATTCATACAATTATAACACAAATAAGAGACAATTATTCTTTGATAAAACCATTCACCATGGATCCTGAGACATGTGATCACCATAGTTTGTTAAGGTACATATTACTAATGTGTTTTTTTATATAAATTAGTCCATAATATTTCATTTAACCATTGTAATATTATGGCCATATTCTAACTAGTTTGAGGGTGCATATGTTCATCATATATATCTAATAACTATGCATGGATGCACTAGTGTGACATAAGATTTGTGTCATGCCACCAAATGATTATATGTGTTTGCAAGGTTGTTTTCTTGTAATTTTATCTAGACCATAAATTTATTTCAATGAGATTATACATCAAAATATCTAGTATTGTGGCTATTGGCTCACTAATTTATTTGGATAGACTAGGACATTAAATTATCAATTCGGAAGTTTGTAAACTTGTGAGGCACGATTATTAAATGTGAGGGAATTAGCTTCAAAATACAAACTCGGAAGGAAATCCAATTCTATAAATGTTCATAGCTTCAATGGTGGACAATTAGGTCACAAAGGGAAATTGTTTCAAAATAATGAAAACATCTGTGTAAAAAGACTCGGTTTGACCATGAACTTTCAAAAGAATATTTATACATCTAAAAAAGAAAAGAAAAAGATTAAAAAATGCTAAATTTCTTCAATCTGACTATCACAGTCTCATTGGATGAAATTTAGATTGTAGAGTGTATTTGCCTCCATGGGTGATGAGCTATAGCTATCATAGTTTCAATGGTGGAAATGTTGGTTGTGAAGTGTAAATTCTTTACAACAATACTCAGATAACTATGAAGTTTAAATGACCCAACAAGCGGTGGCTCTCTACAATAGTACGTTACTTAACTGTGAAGTTTTAATGATTGTGAAGAATGTTAAGCACACAGATGCATGAATTAATTTTAAAAATATTCTAGGCCAGGTCTTAATTTTCCTAATCAAATGTTTGTTGTGGTTCCTACTTGTACCAAAACTTACTACAGTGTTTCCTCTTAACTCAATGAATAAGGGAAACTTATAGTGATACTCAAAAAAACTTTTTCAGTTATCACTTGAAGACAAACTCGCTCTTGACTGTGTATAAAACAAATTGACTGAAAAGAGATCTAATTAATACATTCACCGAAATCTAGTTATGAATTTACAAAATATAATGTCAAACTTTAATGGACAGAAAGCAAATAAAAATTAAGAGAATGAGAATATTTACAAGTGAAAAAATTGGAGAAAAATAAAGATTGTGCACAAAATATACAAAATTTATGTAACATGACCAGACAATGGGGCCCTCCAGGCCTGGAACATGCACAATGGAGACTAGAAACTAAAAGATCTTAGATCACTTTATTAATCAAAAAGATACTACATTATGTAATTCAGAGTTTTTTGTGTACAAATTTGGATTCCCTTATGTTAGCGTAGCCATTTTTCTTTCCATTTAGAGTATATTTTTAGTCACGTTGGGACACATGCATCCAAACATGTGAAGTCAAGTACGTTAAAAAGGAAAAAGACTAAATCAGTGAATGGTCGGCTGGCCCTTGGAAACGGGAAGGGGTGTCAGAGTCGAAGCATACATAAATAGTACGAGCACGTCATTGCTAGAGAGTCAGGTCCTATCAAAATTTAGTCTCTACGTGCCCTAGGTCGAGTCAAGCAGTTAATGGAAGTCATTTCAGAAAGTGTTGTGGTTATTATCAGTTCATCATGAGGGCCGAAGGAACGAAAAATCACGGCGCTCGCATCACATGCCCCTTGCAAACCTTATCGTATGTACCTTGTACGCAGGGATGTGTTATTGAAGATCTGTGATTCGATTCAAAACATCTTGTCACCATGAGTTCACTCTTCTCTGGCATGATTCCTCCTTCTGCCTGACTTGTTATAAATTTTAGATGCTCGGCACCCATTTCAGTCGTGAAACCATGTCCGCACTCTGTCTATGATTCCCCTTGCCAGTCCAGGTTGATCAAAATTCCCTCCCTGTGCATTTTCTGGATACACCGTATGCAGAATACATACTGGTCATGCCATGGTGACCTCCCAAAGCATAAGGAAAGGCGTGCAAAGAAGCAGAATTTCCAAGTCCAAGCCCCAAAAAAACTGGGAGTCATTCTCACCTGCAGCAGACATTCCCAAGGATGCGAAAGGAGTTATTCATTTACCCACAGAGACGACCAGGTCAAACCACACGGAACCTGAAGCGGAAGGACTTGCATAGGGAGGGAAGATAGTAGAAGCCCTGTCTCCCCAACAACAAATACCTCGGAGAAGGGGCAGGCCAAGGAATAACAAGGAAGCTGGGGAAGCACGATTTTTAAAAGAGTCGCATGCCAAATCAGTGGTCGAAGAACTACTCATGCATGTCATCCGGCTAGAGCCCGTTGAAGGATCATGTTGTAAAGGTTGGAGAAGAAGAAGGGAAATGGATACCACAGGAGGGAATGATCACGAGTCATCTCAGCAATTAAAGTAGGCAAAGATGGCTATCACTGAACTCTACCAGGAAAACATGGAGTTGAGGCGGCAGCTAACAACAAAGACTATGGAAGCATCAGCAGCGCAAGGTCACGAAGGGAACGTGGCATGGCTAAAAAGACAACTCAGAGAGGTGCAAGACACAAGTATACAGCTACGAAAATCATAGAGGCTATCGGAGGAAAGGCATACAAAGAATTACAGGGAATGAGAAGTGGTCGGGAAGGAATCTCGTGCGGCTCTCGCCGGCGCACAGAAAAAACAAGTTTAGCTGGTGTTCATCTCTGCATCCACAAACTTAAGACAAATATTGGCAGTTTTGAAGGACACTTTTCCCTAAAGAACTCTACCATTTTGATAACGGTCGTGACCATCAAACAGCCACTTGTCATGCACATTTTTCCCAACAAATGAGCGCGCGGTAGAAATCAAAGTCGTTATAGCAGATAGCGAGTTCCTGGAAGACACCTGTCCACTCATACATCTGATCGAAGGGAAATACTGACACATATTTTCCTCATATCGAGACCTGAACGATGATCAGATCCTCGTGGAAAATTTGAGAACAGTCATGTGTAAACAGACATGATTATTGTTTATTTTTGGAAAGCGCCATGAGAAGAGTCTCTAACGCATACCACGCAGTTTTCTAGTTTTTAGAGCTAGCAGTTAGGAAAAAGGGTAACCCAACCGGCACCCTCATTTATATATTTCATCTTTTCTATGTAAGCCAGGTTGGTTGGCAAAATTGGTAGACGATAACTATCATATGTAATTTGAGTTTTTGACCGAAACTTAATGTAGAGGTCCTGCAACTTGATGAAAAGATTCTAATTGTAGCAGTCAAATGTATTGTGCCTCTTTCTTTGCATATGTGTTTCCTGTCATATTTATTCATATTATTTTCTGTCTATTTCAGAATGAATTTTCAAACCTGTGGATTCATTGCACAGCGCCACTTAGACAAAACGTTTTCTTCTAAAATCTAACT
Organism: Picea engelmannii; assembly: GCA_009831015.1. NCBI lineage: Eukaryota > Viridiplantae > Streptophyta > Pinopsida > Pinales > Pinaceae > Picea > Picea engelmannii. Next base: position 347,068 of record ML777567.1, on the reverse strand, counting down.
CTGAATTCTCTCGCAGCGGTGCTCCGAGTTACTTCATGTTTTTTCTCCCCCGCCACACATTACGATTTTACACTGAAGATTGTTTCTCGCTTAGCCTTATCCTCTCAATTCCAGTCATCGATTCATTTGTCTCTGTAATTTCCTCGAATCGACTCCATAGCCCATCTCTTACTTTCTTGCGTCAATATAACCAGAACCCATTATATCAAAGGTGTTGAATCTAACCACCATTTTTTAAATCCATTTCCCACATGGATATCGTGCCCCCCAAGAGATCCCTCTCCAGATCTGAAAGTCTAGTTTCGAGTCTCAAAGTTGGTTGAAAAAATTACCTTCGTCGTATGTTTATCAGCCAAACAGATTTACAGAGTGCTAACATTCTGGCGTCGTTGTCGAGGATGAAATTGAATAGATTTTCCCTGGGAGAACGACTAACGTTACAGTTTGACCCCTGAGGGTAACAGAGGGACAACATTCATACCATATGAAACCCTTACCCTAGCGATTCTGGTCCAAAAGACCAGTAGCTCCAAGTAGTGCAGTTCAGGAACCCTGGCTCCGAAGACGATCTATACCAAAGAAAATCCTGACCCAAACCCTACAAAGCCTGTGTACGACCCTGAGAAGATTCTTCGTGGGACTAGAGAGAAAGCATCGGACCCATTCTACTACCTGGATAGAATCCTGTCCTTACCCAAAGACGGCACGCAGAGCATTGACGACCTTGAGTTTGACGAATTATTCGAGCAAACCCTTTTCAGGTCTAAGTCGGAAACCAGCTTAGATGAGACTATTTCCAACCCGAAGAAATTCCAAGCCCTAATATTAAAAAATATCCCTCAAAATCTGAATCCTCCTGGATCCATGGCCACCAAATTCGCCCCCCTCATCTTGCCAGCCCAACTACATGACTTTCTTGAGAATTACAGCTAGAGAATCACGCTCTATGAGGCTGAAGGAAGTGTTTCCACCGAGAGGCACCTGGACTGGTTTAATGATTTCGTCGACCTGGAGCAGGTGGACTATGTAGACGCAAAAATCAGGTTGTTTGCATAGATCCTTTCAAGAGATGTAAGAAAATGGTTCAAATCCCTCCCATCTAAGATCATTCGAGACTTCACCGCATTTGAGACGTCTTTCCTGAATAAATGGGGGGACAAGAAAAACCCTTTGCAGCTGTTAACATGGTACAATAATATGAAGAAAGTACAGGAAGAGACAGTGTAGGAATTCTCAACTCGTTTCTTGAAGGTGTACAACTCAATCCCTGCAGAAGTCAAGTCACCCCCCGGGGCTATGCAATTGAGGTACGTCGATTCCTTTGACAGCGATTTTTCCATGTTGTTGAGAGAAAGAAGATCAACAAATCTAGACGTTATAATGAGTAACGCTATCGAAGTCGAAGTAAACATGATGGCGTTAGGGAAAATAAAATTGAGGTTCAGCGGAGGTGATAAGAGACCCCGGGGATATTCACATCCATCGACGTCGCAGTCCTCAGACGACAAGTTTGACATGATGATGAAGACCATGGAAAATTTGATGGAGAGAATGTCCATGGGAAACAGACCTGTTTCCCGAGAACAAAATGAACCCCAGCCTAGGAATAGGAACCTCAGAAGGGGTCAAGTCCCTCATATCAAATAGAGGGAATAGAGAGAGCAGAGGGATCAAGTTGACTAGTAGACAAGACCTCCATTCCAAAACAACTACACGGATGAAGACTTCAACCTAGAGTTCGAAGACCAGATGCATTGTTGCGATGACAAAAACTCCCACATGTTCTTAACAAAGAGCGAACATGTTCGGTACATGAGAAAAAACAACGACTTCATGTTGGAGATGGACGATGATATGATACTCGAAACGGATTATGTGTCATCCTGGGAGATAGAGGATGTTAGAAAAGGCTATCAGAATGCCATCATGCAGTTCCAGAAGAAATATAACCCCTGGACCAAAGATACACCTGTCGAGCCGCAAAAAATGAACCCCATAAGGAAACCTCCAGCGGACACCCTTCCATAAGCCAACTGAGGTCGGACAGTGCGACCAAGGATGCGACGGAGAAAGCTAAGTCGAAGGAGGAGGCCCCCAAGAAAACTCCGGAGGCAGGTTGGGAGGCGAGCAGAAAAGAGGATGAGAAAGTCTGTCCCCCTTTCAATTTTGAACATGAGATGGCCAAAATAAAAATCTTTGTCCCGTTCAACAAACTTCTTAGAAAAGACGAGTATCGGGAGAAAATCATTAAAATGATGAAAATGGGAGGGACCCTCGATACTTTGAATATCCAATATGACCACCCCACTATCATTTTTGGTCCGCGCGTTGAAGAGACAAATGATACCGAGGACGTCCCTCCTTTCTACGTCAGTCTAAAGGTCCATGACATGAACCTGTATAACGCCATGTTGGAGTCCAATGCGTCGCACAACCTCATGCCAAAGGTGATCATGGATGCATTGGGTTTGGATATCACCAGGCCATACAAAGACTTTTTCTCTTTTGATTCGAGGAAATTCAAGTGTTTGGGCCTCATCAAAGACCTAGATGTGTCGTTGGCTCAAATCCCCTCAAAGAACATGGTTATGGATGTAGTCATTGTGGACATACCCCCAAAGTTTGGCATGCTTCTATCAAGGTCATGGGATGCAAAGTTAAAGGGCACTTTGCAGATGGATATGTCATACACCACCATCCTTGTTTTTGGCCATGACAGATGGTTGTACAGAGAAGTGTTGTTGAAATACATGGTAAGCAGCAAGACGCAGCCAAATAACCATCCTATATACACCATCAACACTGAGGTTGGTTCTTCTATATTCTACAATGACTTGAGTTTCGAAGAGGAAGAGTCGACATCCATCATAACAGCTGACGAGAAAACTGCGCAGGAAATGACAAAGTGCGCCGGCCTGAAAGACCGCGTGGAAAATGGGGTGGAACATGAGTTTTGACGGTGCGGTCAGCAAAGAAGGGGTTGGGGTCGACATTTGGATAAGCCCCCCTGAGGTGGGCACAAAGATACACTCATACAAACTCGTGTTTGAATGTACAAACAACATGGTTGAGTATGAAGCACTAATCTTGGGCTTACAAGTTTTGAGAGAATTGGGCGCGCAGAAGAAAGCAGTGCGTAGAGATTTCGAGTTGATCATAAATCAGGTAAAGGGAATATATTAGACCAAACACCCCGGGTTAAGAGAGTATAGAAATTTGGCGTTGGACCTACTCAAAGGATTTTCATAGTATGACCTGTCTGCTATCCCAAGAGAGAAAAATCAGATCGTTGATACGCTAGCCACCTCAGCCTCGGTTTTTAAGATCCCCATCTTCCCAAACAAAAAATATGAAATCAAGGTCAAGCACAGGTTGGAAGTGCCTAATAATATCAAACATTGGCAAGTGTTAGATGACGACAAGCAGGTGGAGATATTCCTCCTTATGAGTGACGAGTTCGCTAATACAAACATTGACTAGGAATGCTACTGCGATGAAGATGAGAGTGCGGATGTGCGCAGAAACGATGACCCTTTCCAAAACCAAATCGAGGGAAGGGACATAATCCAACTGAAAAATAACATCACTCCAAAGCAGTTAGTAACGCTGGAAAAGATGTTTGACGAGAATGACGTGGCTAAAAACCCCAAGATCACTGAAAACATAGAAGATGTGGAAGACCACAACATCGGAACTGAGGAAAACCCAAAGATGATCAAATTATCGAAAATGCTCAGTCTAGAGGTCAGGTAAGACTAGGACAAACTCATGAAGGATTTCCCCGACGTGTTGGCGTGGACCTACAATGATTTGAAGGTGTACGACACCAAGGTAATACAGCATGTTATCCCTCTCAAAGAAGACCAAAAACCTTTCAGACAGAAGCTGAGATGGATAAATCCCATGTTGTTTCCATTGATCGAAAAGGAGGTAAAGAATATTTTCGACAATAAGATTATTGTTTCCTTGCAATTCTCTAAATGGGTAGCTAATTTGGTGCCCGTAAGAAAGAAAAGCGGCGATATAAGACTCTGTGTAGATTTTTGGAATCTAAACAAGGTGTCTCTCAAGGATCACTACCCTCTCCCCAAAATGGACTATATCCTGCAAAAGGTTGTGGGGTCTCAGAATATGTCCATGCTAGATGGTTTCTTAGGTTATAACCAGATCATGGTTCACCCAGACGATAGAGAAAAAACAACTTTCACAACTCCATGGGGAACGTTCATGTATGCCAAGATGCCTTTCGGTCTGATGAACGTCGGTGCCACTTTCCAGAGGGAAATGGACATAGAATTTGCCAACAAAAGGGAAAAGTTCATTGTAATCTATCTAAACGACATCACAATATACTCTGCCTCCGACAAGCAACACCTCGAGCACTTGAAGAAAGTATTCCATAAGTGCAAGAAGTTCAACATATCGCTAAATCCATAGAAATCACCTTTCGGGGTGGAAGAGGGGAAGTTGTTAGGAAACATTATCTCCAAGGAAGGCATTAAGATAGACCCCAGCAGGTTTGAAGGGATCTTGAACATCGGCACCCTGCACAGTAAAAAAGAAGTCCAATCCTTCCTGGGAAGAGTGAACTTCTTGAGGATATTCATCCCAAACCTAGCCGAAATCATAAAGCACATAACCTGCATGCTCGGGAAGGGAAACGAGATCAAGTGGAACCTAGAGACCAAGAAGTTTTTTGAAGATTTCAAAGTGGCACTGACTAAATCTCCTATGCTAGCCAACCCAGAATTTACGAAATATTTCATCATGTTTTCATTCGCCTCAGAACACACTATTATCGGTGTGTTGTTGCAGAAAGATGAGCAGGATTTCGAAAAACCCATAGCTTATTTCAGCCAGACACTACGCGATGCTCCACTAAGGTATGACATTATGTAAAAATAGGCATGTGCCTTAGTGAAATCTTTGAAATATTTCAGGACATACATATTTCACTTCCATGTCATCGCTTATGTGCCCAGCAACTCAGTAAAGGATATCCTAGCTCAACCTGACCCGGAAGGAAGGAGAGGAAAGTGGATAGTGGCCATGCTGGAATACGATCTTGAGATCAAGCCTATGAAACTGATCAAGGGTCAGGGCCTTGCAAAGTTAATGGCGCAGTTGGACTGCGACGCTGTAGGAATGAATTTCATTGTTGATCTGTCAGAATGCCCTCAAGAACAAAAAAATTGTGCAGGTGTATCATGAGTTCATTGATTCGCCATGGTATGCGAACATCATTTATGTGTTGGAGAACCCTTCGGGCATAAGTAAGACTAAGGCCAGATTTCTCAAGCTTAAAGTGGTCAAGTTCTACAACCTGGATAATTCACTCTATTGGAAGGACCCTGATGGTATATTGTTGAGATGCTTGCTGGAAAATGATGCAAAGCGAGCCATACAAGAATTTCACAAAGGTGATTGTAGAGGAAACCACTACTAGAAAACCACCGCACACAAAATCCTGAGGACAGGTTACTATTGGCCTATGGTCTTCACTGACGTGTACAAAGAGGTCTCCATCTTCCACGAATGTCGAATTTTCGATGGAAGAAGAAAGTTGCAACCCCTGCTACTAAAGTCAGTTTCAGTCGAAGCACCTTTCATGCAGTGAGGTCTAGATTTCATAGGGGAAATAAATCAGTCATCCTCTGCATAACACAAATGGATACTCACGGCCACTGACTACTTCACAAAATAGATAGAAGCAATCCCCACGAGGAAAGCTACCGACGCAGTCCTCATCCAATTTCTAAACACAAACATTTTGTCAAGATTTGGATGCCCCGTCAAAATCATAACAGACAATGCGACCGTGTTTAAGTCCAAGAGGATGGAAAAGTTTTGTCAAGATTACAATATAACCCTGGGGAATTCCATGGTGTACTATCTGCAAGGAAACTGGTTAGCATAATCCTCAAATAACAGCATAACCAGAATCATCAAAAGACTCATGCAAGACAATAAGAAAGCCTGGCATAAAAATATTATTTATGCACTATGGGCAGATCGGGTTACCACCAAGAAGTCCATCTCAACGTCGCCCTTTTAGATCGTTTACGGCGCGAACGCAATATTCCCTACTTCCCTAGGGCCGCCCGTTAGAAATTTTTTGCAAGAATAGGAGGCTGAGCCAAATGATGCAGAAAGGAGAATAAACCAGTTAATTCACACACACCAGGCAAGGGAACAGGTGTATAATCGATCACAACTCCATCAGGAGAGGATGAAGAAAAAAAATTGCAAGCATTCTAAGCAGGAATATTTTCAGGTAGGAGAATTGGTGCTAATATGGGACGCGAGAAATGAAGATAAAGGAAAGCACGGAAAATTCAACCACCTTTGGACAGTTCCATTCAGAATCAGCCCGTATTGCGGAAACAATGCTTATTTACTGGAAGGGATAAATGGAGAATGCCTTGGTTGGGGGCCTGTAAATGGCAGGTTCCTCAAGCATTATCTGACGAAATAAAATTTGTTTAAGTCATTTCTCATTGTAAATAGTCATTTTATTTTTGCATCGAGTTAATAGGTCAGTAGAAAATTAAAGCTCGAAGTGAAGGCCCTAAGTTTATGCTGAGTTTTTAGAAGCTACGTCGATAGGTTTAGGTTTTGTTTTTGTTTTTTTCTTTACAGTGCCAAAGAGTCGAAATGAGGCCCAATGGTTAGGCACTTGGTCTACTATTCTTTGCTACCTCGCAAGGAGGATAGCATCCCCATTGGAGCCAGTTGTTAGCGTCGCCATTTTCCTTTCCATTTATAGTCGGTTTTTAGTCGCATTGTGACCCATGCGTCCAAACATGTGAAGTCAGGTACGTTAAAAAGGAAAAAGTCTAAATTGGTGAATGGTCGGTTGGCCCTTGGAAATGGTAAGGGGCATTAGAGTCGAAGCATACGTAAATAGTACGAGCATGTCATTCCCAGAGAGTCGGGTCCTATCAAAAGTTAGTCTCGACGGGCCCCAGGTCGAGTCAAGGAGTTAATGGAATTTTTTTCGGCAAGTGTTGTGGTTATTATCAGTTCATCATGAGGGTCGAAGGAACAAAAAATCACGACGTTCACATCACGCACCCCCTGCAAACCTTATCATATGTACCTTATATGTAGGGATGTGTTATTGAAGATCTGCGGTTTGATTCAAAACATCCCGTCGCCATGAGTTCATTGTTCTCTAGCATGATTCCTCCTTCTGCCCGAATAGTTATAAATTTTAGATGCTCGGCACCCATTTCAGTCGTGAAACTAGGTCCGCACTCTGTCTTCGATTCCCCTTGCCAGTCTAGGTTGATCAAAATTCCCTCCCTGTGCATTTTCCGGATACACCACGCGCAAAATACATATTGGTCGTGCCATGGCGACCTCCCAAAGCATAAGGAAAGGAACGCGGAGCAACATAATTGCCAGGTCCAATCCCCAAAACAACTGGGAGTCATTCTCACCTGTAGCAGGCATTCCCAAGGACGTGAAAGGAGTTATTCCTTTAAGCACAGAGGCGATCAGATCAAACCGAGCGGAACCTGAACTCGAAGGACTTGCGCAGGAAGGGAAGACAGTAGAATCCCCGTCTCCCCAACAGAAAATACCTCAAAGAAGGGGCAGGCCAAGGAAGAACAAGGAAGTTGTGGAAGCCAAATTTTTAGAAGAGTCGCGTGCCAGATCGGTGGCCGAAGAACTACTCATGCACACCATCTAGCTAGAGCCCGCTGGAGGATCGAGCCGCGAAGGCAGGAGCAGAACAAGAGAAATGGATACCACAGGAGTGAATGATCAAGAGCCATATCAAAAATTAAAGCAGGCAAAGCTGGCTATCGTTGAACTCTACCAGGAAAACATAGAGTTGAGGTGGCAGCTAGCGACAAAGACTATGGAAGCGTCAGCAGCTCAAGGTTGCGAAGGGAACGTGGCATGGCTAAAAAGACAGCTCAGAGATGCGCAAGACACCATTGTACAGCTGTGAAAAGCATAGAGTCTGTCGGAGGAATGGCATACAAAGTATTCTAGGTAATGCGAAGCAGCCAGGAAGGAAGCCCATGCGGCTCTCACCGGTGCGTACAAAAAACAAGTTTAGCTGGTGTTCGTCTCTGCATACGCAAACATAAGACAAATATTGGTAGTTTTGAAGGACGTTTTTCCCTAAAGCACTCTACCATTTTGATAACGGACATGACCATCAAACAGCCACTTGTCGTGCACATTTTTCCCAACAAATGAGCATGCGGCATAAATCGAAACCGTTATAGAAGATAGCGAGTTCCTAGCAGACACTTGTCCGCTCACACATGTGATCAAAGGGAAATATTGACACATCTTTTCCTCATATTGAGACCTGACTGATGATTAGATCCTCGCAGAAAATTTGTGAACAGTCATGTGTAAACAGACGTGATTATTGTCTATTTTTGGAAAGCTCCATGCGAAGAGTCTCTAACGCATACCACTCAGTTTCTTAGTTTTTAGAGCTAGCAGTTAGAAAAAAGGGTAGCCAAGCGGCGCCCTCGTTTATATATTTCATCTTTTTTATGTAAGCCAGGTTGGTTGGAAAAATTGGTAGATGATAACTATCGTATGTAATTTGAGTTTTTGACCGAAACTTAATGCAAAGGTCCTGCAACTTGATGAAAATATTATAATTGTAGCAGTCGGATGTATTGTGCCTCTTTCTTTATGTATGTGCTTCATGTCATATTTATTCATATCCTTTTCTGTCTATTTCAGAACAAATTTTCGAACTCGTGGATTCGTTGCGCAGCGCCCCTTGTCCATGCCACTTAGACAAAACATTTTCTTCTAAAAGCTAACTCTGAATTCGCCCGCAGCGGTGCTTCGAGTTACTTCCTATTTTTTCTCCCCCGCCACACATTACGATTTTACACTGAAGATTGTTTCTCGGTTAGCCTTATCCTCTCAATTCCAGTCACCAAGTCATTTGTCTCTGTCATATCCTCGAATCGACTCCATAGCCCATCTCTTACTTTCTTGTGCCAATATAACCAGAACCCATTATATCAAAGGTGTTGAATCTAGCCATTGTTTTTTAAATCCATATCTCGTGCGGAGACTGTGCCTCCCGAGAGAGCCCTCTCCAGATTCGAAAGGCTAGTTTCGGGTCTCAAAGTTGGTTGAAAAAGTTACCTTTGTTGTATGTTTATCAACCGAACAGATTTATGGAGTGCTAACACCTTACAATATAGCTTTAGGGAATTTATTCAAAATGAAACACAACCATTTAGGCTCAAATCTCTCTCAGAGATTGATGACTGAACAAACTAATTCCTATTTTAGTTGGGTCATTCCATTTGGCATAAGTGATTTGAAAAAAAATCACAACAAGAAATTTGGAAGAATCTACTTTGAAGAAACACCCATAGATCCATCATCATGCATTTTTTTGGAAATTTGCTCACCTATTGCCTAATTCGGAACATTATGCTCAAAACCCATGTCGTAGAATATATTGATTTGTCTTCATCAATTAAGAATTTGTGTGTAAATATCGACTGCAGGAAATTTTTGTGTTTGTTGTGTTATTTTCTTTGCTGGCACCAAGTTGACTAGAGTATTGACCAGACCCTTCTGTTTGAGATCACTTAGATCTAGAGGGAATTTTACCTTAGTATAAAGACGTAGATTATGATCCATGTGTCCATCTTTCTCAAATCGCTCTGCAACCATGCTATCAAATGACAGATTACGGGAACACAATTTTTCTGGCAATTACTGGTAAAAAATTCAAAATTTTAATATTTTGACTTGTTAAATGAAAATAAAAAACAAAATTGTAGATTACCTTACAATCCTTTATTGAGCCTTTATTTAGTGGAAATGGATACAGAAAATACCAAAAAAGGAGGGAAATGGATTACAAAGGAGGTATATAAGGTGGTTTTTATACGACAAAATATAGTACCAACAGTGACAATCTTTAAGAAATCATTAAATAGTAATTAGGTTCATATTGACTTTAGGTGGATCACATCTAAAGAGATACATGTCATGAGAATCCCTAGATGGGCACACTGAAATAGTAGAAATTATTTGTATTTTTGAGAAAGAGTTGCCTATTTTTTTTATGGAAACTCATGTCCATATTTTGGTACATTTGGTCAAATACATTTAATTAGTTGGTGGGGCAAGTTGTAGATGGATGTTCTTCCTAGAGACATACATGAAAACACTTAAGGGGTTTGTAAGGCAATGAGCACATCTTGAAGGGTACATTGTTAATGTATTTTCTTTTTATGTTTGAGTTCCTAAAACAAATGCATATAGATGCTCCACTCATGTTGCATGGTGACCACGATGAAGAATTATTAGAAGGGGGGAAACTTGAAAACAAATGAGAAACATGGGCTTCGAGAGGTAATATACATGTTTGACATATATATGGTTATAATTGTGTCATTTAGTTGAATTTTGTGACATTGAGCTCTGAAAAAACCTTTGTGATGCGTCAACCACTATTGGTATTAGTTCAGGGATGGATCTCATTCTTGGAGGGGGCTTCCTTCCCCCTCTATACTCCGAATCCTTGGCATTTCGGACATTGGTATAAGCAATGGGGAAATTGACCAAGACATATCCAACATGTTTTGTCAAACAAATTGAGAATATCCCAAAAATTGCATTGATTCCTTCTTCCTCAAAGAACATGGCTCTAGTACTGGCTAAAAAGGCATCATCAGTCAATTCATAGTCATCTATCCATCTCCAAATTTCATGGCTAATTTGATCCAAAGGAACTGGCAAGTTTTGATTAAAGTAAAATTAACCCACTACTTCTATGGAAGGGGGTTTTATGCATTGTTATTTGAAGAAAAAGAGGATGAAGGTTTTATATTAAAAAATGGACTCTATTTATTTGGCACTCAAGGCATGTATTTGAATTGATGGACCCTTGACTTCAACCCTGAACATGTTGTGCTATCAGTTGTTCTTGTCTAGGTGTGGCTATCGCATTTTAGTTTTCACTACTAGAATGAGGAAACTCTCTTAAGTATTTGAGACACACTAGGTTGTTATACTGACAAACCAGAGCCAAAAGGATGGCATGTTTGCTTATGCAAGAATCTTTGTGGAAGTGGATATGGAAAAAATCCTTCAAGAAGTGGTTATGTTAACTCTAGATAACTGGAAACATATATAGCCTCTAGACTATGAGCACCTCCCCTTCAAATGAAAAACATGTCATGAATATGGCCACTTTGCAAAATATTGCAAGAATAATGCCCCAACTGCTCAACCAGTTGCAGATAAGGATGAACAATGGTAGACTATTAAAAATAAAATGGATAACAAGCATATAGGCATTGTGCCAAAACTTGGATAAAGCACATCAGTTTCAGGTCCTTTGGCCCCTTTTGGATCCAAACAGGGGCAGTTGCAAACTTCATCGATGGGGATCCCTAATAGTCAACATTCATAACAGCCTCAAAAATTTCCTCAATGGACTAGGGTAGGAATTTTTTCCCCAAAATCAAATAGGTATGAAATATTATCTCAAGAACAACCTATTCCATTTTCATAAATCTTGGTTTTCTCAAACCCTACTCCTGTTATTTCAACTTTGTCAGGTGTGATGGCTCCTACTAAACAAGTAGAAATGCAGAATCTATTATCAAATGAAGATATTATATCCAACTGGCTAGATGAGGTGGATAATGTTCCTAAAAGGAAACAAATGCTTGTAGGCATAGGTATCCTCGCAAGAAAAAAGGATCAACTTCAAATGGAGGAGGAGGAACGGGATGAAGAAGAAATGGAAGAAAATATCCCCAAGAGAGTGGGAAGGAATCCTATGAAGTAAAAGTGAGAAGAAATAGCCAATAGAGAAAATATGGTGGGAATATGGTCTACTCTAGATAGGTCTCTATTGTTTGAATCAAGAATTATTAAACTACCAGAACTATTGTACCCCCACAAGGTGGCAACCAAAAACTCCAAGATAATTCGTGAATGTAGTCTCTTGGAACTATAGAGGACTTGGTAATCAATATAAAGAAGTGACACTCAAGAATTTAATTAGATCAGAAAAACATACCATCCTCCTTCTCCATGAGACTAAGTTGGAGGCCCAAGAATCCCTAAAAATTTACAAGCAATAGTGGCATAATTGTGATGGAATTTCATCTAGTTCAAGAGGCACTTCTAAGGGGATTTGCTCCCTTTGGAACAACACTTCTTTGTGTATGGGCTTCACTTATCATACTCAACATTGGATACTAACTAGATTCACACTCGAGTGAATGGGTACATGGGTAAATATTTTTAACATATATATGCTAGTGGCCTACAAGGAAAAGGAAATTTTTTGGAGCTCTCTTTTGGTACTCAAATACATGGGACACATTCGCAATAATATAATCATGGGAGAATTTAATGTGATTTTGCATGACAGGGAAAAATAGGGGGAAACATAACAAGGGATCCATTTCGAGAAGAATGGAGGACCTTCTATCCGAATGGCTAGCATTCATGTGGTTGAATCAAAGGCTAGAGTAATGTCACATAGAAACACAACTTGATATATTTCGTGTACATAATGAGATCTTTCTTCAAGACAACATCATCGGACCTAGAATTATTCCTTCAATGACTTTGTACCACAAAACCATTGGTCTTCTCATTCAATAATCGCTTGACTTTAGTCCCTCACCATTTTTTTTCAACTCCCTTTATCTATACGATCAAGTAGTGGTGAACAAAATCTCAAAATCCTGGAGGATTTGGGTCATAGGTTCACCAGTGTCTATTTGAGAGAAAAACTTTAAATCAGTCAAGAGTGATCTCAAAGAATGGGTAAAGGCATCATATTCCCCACCGACAAGTGAGAAAGAATCCCTCAAAGCCTATTTAGTTGCTATCCAATCCAAAAATGGAGACTTGTGACATTACTCCAAAACTTCAAAAGGTTGAGATTATGATCCACCAACTGTTACACAAAGGCTCTGCGAGCTAAAGAGGAAATATGGTGATTAAAATATCAAATTTTATGTCTCAAATCAAGAGATAGGAACACAACATTATTTCATGGGAAATCCAAGGCAAGAACTATAAAAAATAATTTCAAATAGATATCCTTGGAGGACAAATCTAGAATCTCTAATTCCTAGGCTATGAAGGATGCATTCAGATCTCATTTCGAGTCATTATACTCAGAACGGGAAAAGGATGAACCTAAAACTACTACTACCATGTTGGTACATATCCCGATCATTATCATAGAGGAAGAGAACGATGAGTTGATGAAATTGATAGAGGACCTAGAGATTCTTGATGCAGTTTGTAGTCTGGCCCCTGACAAAACCCCAAGTTCTGATGGATTCTCCATCCACTTTTTTAGATTTTTATGGATTCTAATCAAATCATATCTGAGAATAATGTCACAATATGTTCAAAATTCATGCAAAGTGGAAGGGAATACTAGCTCCTCATTTCTTTCCTTTATTCCAAAAAAGGTAAATCCCTCCTCCTTCTCTCAATTTCATTTGATCTCCTTATTCAATTCCTCATGCAATATTTTGAAAAAGATCATAGCCAATAGGTTGAAAGATATTTTTCCTAATATTATCTCCAACAATCAAGGTGTCTTCATGCAAAATAGATATATTGTGGATCATATAGTTATGGTCTAAGAAGTCATCCATTCAAGCAAGGTAACAAAGACAATGGAATGATCATCAAACTTGACATGGCCATTGCCTTTGATAGGGTAAGACACTCTTTTATTTTTTATGTTTTGTTTAAGTTTAGGTTCAGTCCTTCTTTTATTCATTGGGTATCCTCTTCTTTTTTTCCTCCGAAAAAAAAAAAAAAAAAAAAAACGTAAATTTTATTTCATCTAGGGAGAAAAGAAATTTACATTTTGTAGAAATACTTGTGTCCATGTATTTTGCTGCAAAATCCATCCGGCGCCAAAAACTGCTTCGCCCCAAGAAGGGGCATAAAAATACAGTAGTGAGAAAAACTATAGCAAAATATCCATAATAGTTTCAAAAGTCAACCCAAAATATTGAATGTCCAAGATGCATAAAGTCGGGAAAAAGGATCTTCCAGGAGCCTATAGCCAACAATTAATCCAAAAATAAAAACAAATCATGTTCAGAAGTTGATCATATATATAAAAATTGGTTATATTCATGTGCACCATAAATACTTTCCAAAAAGACACTACCATATATGTTGGAAGAGCCACATATGTAAACTAGATAGAGGGGCCATGGGGGCTCGGACGGTCTATGAACGGTTTGTGGTAGAAATCAAAATGTGTTTCGTCCTTTATTAATGAGATCAATCATTTACCAAAATCCAATTGTAAACCTTCCTTCGAGAGTGAATCGGACAAGGAGTCTAATGTTATGACATTTATGTGATTTCTCGATCCATTTTATGACTATCATGGAGTCCCCAAAAATCTAGAGGGATTTTATTCCTTTCTCCCCAACAAAAGACAGCAAAAGTTTTAAAACTATCATTTATGCATAATTGTTGGTTCCTAGACCCAACCCATTTGAATTTTAAATAAATAATTTTCTGATAAATGGAGCATTACTCCCCCCCCCCCCCCCCTACATAACTACTTCTTGTTTTAAGAGGCCCCATCAAACAAATCCCATGCCCTTGAGTAGTCCATTTGTTCTTCTAGGATGATTCTAGCTTAACTACTCCCTTTTTTCCTGTGAGAAATGTGATAGGATGTTAAGGCTCTATGTTGCAATGATTCCTAAGAGAGAAATCTTGTCTTGGAAAATGGAGGAGTTCCTAGCCAACCAAGTATTGATTTTTCATAAGCTAGGTTAAGCATGAAGTTCGTTCCATTTTTAGTATTTCACTTAACCATAAACAATAATGTTGCAACAACCAAGATCACAAGAAGAAACACCATGCACAAGAACACAAGAAGTATCATGGGAAACCCTTCTCAACAAGGGAAGAAAACCGAGCCAAATCCTTTGCTATAATCTTCAAGAGAAAGACCTTAACCACCAAGAAGGACCTAGCACACAAGAGGGTGCTTCAAACCCTATAACTCTAGCACCCAAGAGAGGTGCGCACCTTTTACCAAGTAGATGTATTTGTTGTAATTTCCAAAATACACAAGAAAGATGTGATTCCACTATGGGGAATCATCCCTTACTTATATTAGACTTGTCCAATCAACAAAGGCGTCTATTGGCTCAATAGGGCCGACATCTCTAAGTCAATTTATAATCATTATTATTATTATTATTATTATTATTAACAATATTAATTATCTTTTACATTTATTATTAATCACATTAAGGTGGGGCCGACATGTACCCTTTACATAACAATTAGGGTTACAAGCAGGTCTGACTCTTGAACAACATATAGAAAAGGATCTGATACACCCACTAGTGCTCATCCACTAGGGGCACATCCATAGGGATGTCATAGCTTTGGCTCACTGCATTACATAGAAGAACTGAATCTACACACGTTCACTTGTGCTCATCCACAGGCACGTCCACTCTATAGATCTTCTTTCCCACTGCCTCACACAGGAGAATCATCTGTATTTTTCTCATCAACTCTGCTGCTCAGAGGAGGCTAACATGTCATCTTCATTTCTATTCACATGATGATGCACCCAGCACTTTGGGATTTAACACGTTCACCTTGTGCTCAGCCACAAGCATGTCCAACTCATCAGATCTTCTTTCCCACTAGATAATCATTTGGAGTTCTTCTCACTCTCTGAATGGAGGAGGTCATCTCTACATTCCTAGCTCTGTCTCAGGTAGGAACCATGTACCCTTTTTAGGGGCTTTGTCTCAGGTTTGTAAGCTGAGAGAAAGGCTTCACATAGCTGCAATGATCCACACCTCGCAGGGTTTTAAGCTAGAGAATGTCTCACATAGCTGCATTCATCAACACCAAATCCCCCAATTATGATCAGTGGAAGATCCTTGATTCTATGGTTTGAATAATTTGTAGCCCAAGTCTGCCAAGCCTCTTCAACGGTTTGTCCCTTCCAGCTGCATTCTTAGCCCAGGAATTTAGAGCTTTCTTTCTACATTTGTTTTACAAAGGGATAGTGGATGAAATGATGTGACATTGTTTCCTCATCGACCTTGCATAAAGTACACCATATCAGGCCCTCCAAATTTTTGTATTTCATCCTATCCCAGGTTGGTATTTTGTTTTTGATTAGACACCACATAAAAATGTGGGCTTTTATGGGGCATTTAACCTTCCACAAACCCTTCCACCACCATGAAGGCTCCCTTTATTGAAAGTCTATGCTTAATTGAGAGTGTCCTAATTTTGGAGTCTAGATAGCATGAGGATCATGTTTCCATACAAGTTCGTCCTCCCTTTCCATTATACAGATGTGAATTGCTTTAAGGCCTCTTGTGTAGTTTGTCCATTGAGAAGAGATAGCATCTCCCAGCCCTAGTTGATCTGAATCCTTCCATTCTTGACTCCATATTGAAGTGTGTCATGGGTTAGCTGTCTGATTTAAATGATAGAAACCTTCTGTGTGTACCTAACTAATTAGAGCAATGGGAAGAATATGATTTGTCTTGTTTCCTGACCAGGGATCTAATCTGATTCTGACCTTTGATACATTCCCTACTCTCCATGCCAAACCCTCCCCAACAATAGGAAAGGATTTGATAATTGCTTTCCATATTATAGAGCAGTTTGATCTCTCCTTTGATGGGCTTCTAATTCATTCCTCCATAAAATATGGATGAATTTATTTGTGAGTAACCACCTTTGTCCATAAGATTTTATAGGTAATTAGTCTTTAGTTGGCTTTGGTCACCAGGGCATTTGATAAAAACAAGATGTTTTTTAATCCCGAACCACCCAACATTTTAAGTGCATCCAGAGATTTCCATTTTACCCCGGGAATGACAAATTTTTCCTTTGATCCAACCCATAAAAAATTGAAACATGTCGCCTTACTTTGTCCAGGATGCCTTTATGGATCCACATAAGAGACATCCAATAAAATGGGATTGCTTCCATTATTGATTTAACCAAAACCAACATGTCCACTCTAGAGAGCCATCTAAAACTCCAATATTTCAATCTCTTTTCTAGTTTGGCTATAAGCCAATGCCAGTATTCTTTCCTATAGCATTTTGGCTTCAACTGAAATCCCGTGTATTTTAGGCCCGCATCAAAATCCTTTTGTTCATAGGGAAAGTATGTTTGATAACATAAAAAAATTCTTCTTCCATATTGTGGATTGAGAGTGTGGATTTTCGTTCATTTATTTTCATACCCGTCACTCGAACAAAGAGATCTGGAATGGAGTGCAAATTTTCTACATCCCCTAGAATTCCATTACAGAATATAAAGACATCATCCACAAAAAGTAGATGGGTGGGATTTAAATTAGGGGAAATTTAAATGCCTTGAAACTCGCCTCTGGATTTTGAATCTCCAATGACCCTGCTTAGCTCTTCCGCGGCCAAAAGGAAAAGGAGGGGTGACAAGGGACATCCATTTATTAGACCTCTCTTGGAATGAAAGAAATGGGAGACAGTCCCGTTGATAAGGACAACAAAAGAAACAATCGAGATACAACTCATAACCCGGTTTATGAAAGGAACTCTCAAACCTAAATGAGTAAGGAGGAGCCTAATATAGAGCCAACTTACTTGGTCATAGGCTTTTAATAAGTCGATCTTTATCATTGCTCCTTTGACTTTTCTGGTTTTTAAAATTTCCATAGCTTCATGTGCCACCCCAATGGCTTCATGTATTTGTCTTCCTTCCAAGAATCCAAATTGTTCTCAGGAAACTGTGTCTCATAAAATAGATTTTATTCTTCTGGCAAATAAATTTAACACCACTTTATAAATGCAGTTACAAAGAGAGATTGGTTTGAAATCCTCCAAAGAATGGGGGGCATCAATCTTAGGGATAAGGGAAATAAAAGTGCCATTTAGTGGTGCATGCATATGACCATTTATGTGGGATTCGTCCACTACTTTCAAAATGTCTAAGCCAATAATCTCACAAAGCCATAGGAAAAAATCAATAGTCCATCCGTCCGGGCCAAGGATTTTATCCTTCTAAAAACTGTGAAGGACCTCTTTGAGTTCTTAAGTGACCTCAGCTATGATTGCTCTATTATCCTCTTCATTTTCAAATTTTGAAAAGCAGACGGTCGTCTGCACAATATCAACAATGGTGGTTCACTCATCCGTCTTAAAAAGGTTCTGAAAGGGCCTTTTTCCCAACTGAGCCATTCCATCTAAAGAGGGGATGGTTCTTCCCGAGGGGTCATTTAGAATCCAAATAGTATTCAACATCTTCCTTCCTTTTGCATATTCCTGGAAATATTTTGTTTTTTTATCCCCACTCTATAACTAGAGGACCCATCGTTTCAAACGACAAACTTTTTATTTTTCTTCTAGTAGATACCTTTGTTTCTTTTCTAGGTTTATCAAGGCCTCCTTTGATTCAGGAGTGGCATAATTCCCAACCTTTTAATCATAGGCAGTCTGGAGAATTCATTCAATATCAATTAGTTCCTTTTCATCCCTTTGCCTCTTTTGATAAGCCCATTCCATCGTTTCCTTCTTTACTCTCTTTAGATTTGCGGCAAATTGCACTCCAGTTGGGACTCCTGGATTTTCTTCAAAAGGGATCCAAAGTTCTTTGACCAAGGATAGAAATCCCTCCTCATTTAGCCAAGCCAAATTGAATGTAAAAGGGTTGGTTAGTTTTTTAATCCCTCCTGTGACTTCCAAGAAGATCAAAAAATCGTCAGATTCACCTCCACATCCTACCCATTGTCTTATCTGTAGTGGGGTCTCCAACAGCTTCTCTGAAACCAAAAAATGGTTGATTCTCTTTGCTATTTGGTCCTCCCCGACTCTTTTATTTCTCCAGGTGGGACTATGTTTTGTCAGTGCAACATGAATCAAGACATTTCCTCCCATGATGTGGCTGAAGAAATCCGATAGAGGATCAGGTCTTGCCCTAAAACCCCAAATTTCTGTAACACCCATAGAGAAATTTAGATCATTGCGTAAGATGAGGCCATCACTATTCATAAAGGTATTATTGAGAAAGGATTCCCATAATGGAACACATTCATGGTAAGGCCCATAAACATTTAGGACCAGTAACATCGATCCCAAGTCTTTCAAACAAATTTTCACTCCTAGACCTAATTCAAAACCCCAAGAGTTTTGAAGTTTGATGGTTCTAGTATTCCAACCAATAGTCAATCCCCTCAATCAGCCTCTAGAATTTGCACCTATAAACTTCCATTGTTTAAAAAGGGACTCCAAATAGGGGATGGTCGTTTCTTCTTCCCCCATGGTTTTCTGAAGAAGAATGATGTTTGGTTGGTTAGTCTCCACCAACCTTTGGAGAGCCAAAATTTTTAGGGGCTCGCCACACCCTTGCAGTTCAAGGAGAGAAGTTTTGATAAGGAACCCCTTTTGGGGCATGCGAAGCTCTAAGTGCCCCAAAAATGGATAATTTTTTTCTTGTTTCCATATCCACTAGTGTTATGTTCTGAGCCTTTGAAATATGGGATTTTCTTCCCCAACCATTTCCTCTTGAAGTGGGCATTGGGTTTTTCCCCAGTCCCACCATTTTTCTGCATAATCCTCCTAAAACAGGGATGGAATTATTCCTTAGTTGGTATTCCATTGCTTCTTCCTCCGATTTCTTGGAAGACTCGAGGTCACTGATTACATCTTTTGTGGGGGGGAAATCATTTTCAAGGGCCAGGGAGCAAAGGGAAATAGATGGTCCAGGTGGAGTGAAGGATGTTGAACCAAAAATCCTGAAGGAAAAAGGAACATTTTTAAGGGACCCCGACCAATCCCTACCCAATAGAGACAAAGAGTATAAAATAAAATTTAAAGGAGGAGGAGGAGGTGGCAAACCCAAATCAGAAGTGATCCCTTGCCACATGGTTTGTGTCGTTGAAGTAGGTTGAGTTGATTGGTCGCGATCAAGGCTCGAATCTGGACCACATAATGGAAAGAATGATTTCCCTGATATTTACTATCTACACTATCCTCCAAATCTAAGAAAGACCATTTTGTATCCCTCGCTCCGCCTTGCTTTCCTAAGGGGGATATAGATTCCACCTCTACTTGAGACACTAACCTATTCTTTTGAGTTGGCGAACGGGGTGTTAGACATTAAAATTCCTCACTTCGATAGTGTCATAAGTGCCGCCCTTTCATTGTCGCAAGTGTCATAAGTGTCGCAAGTATCACACTTTTATTGTCCCAAGTGTCGTAAGTGTCGCATTCACTTTTCCTAAGTGTTGCATCTCGAACGACACCATAAAACACTTGCTACAACCCCTAAAACATATTAGAAGAAGAATCCCCATCATCTCATAGTCGGAACAAGTTTTTTACCTAATGAATTACTCATCTTTTTAACATTTTGGAAGATAGGCGCTCCCCTGCTCATATATAGGGAGCGTTACCGCTCCTTGTCCATCTTAAGGGGGCGCTACAACACTTTTTTTCCACTTTAAGGGAGCGTTGTGTTGGTTGAGGGAATATTGGAGGAAATTCCACTTTCCTCTAAAGACAGATATGGATGGGTTGGGTTAGTTTGGCTCGAATATGACTCCATGGATGCATCTAAGGAAGATATCACTAATAATGGATCCATATCCTAAACCAATTCCAAAAATTCTCAAGGTGATTGAGCCTCTCAAAGCCTACAAATGGAGGCATTCCTATGGTCAAAAGGAGGAGAAATCAAAAAAGCATTGTTATTTTGATTGTGGATCTTTTGAGCAAGGGTTGGATGAGGAGGACTTGGAGAGGTTGTAGCAACACCATCTGAAGATTGTAATTTTTCCCTTATAAGTTCTCATTAATATACTTGGCCTATTCCCTTCAAGTGTGTGTTTACATGTGCTTGTCTATGGTCATTTTAATCTGCATAGATAAATTGATTTTGTCTAATCCATTAGAGTAGGAGATAGTTGCTTGTTTCTTGTTGTTCATTGCAGCTATTGATTTGCGTTGGGAGTCGAATTGAGCTCACGGATTGGAGTAGCTTGGACAAACATCATAAATGAGGTACATCATAATCCCCCTCCTCTCTTTTTCGATGGACAAAATGAATTCATAGGAATGGTAGTGTCCAAACGTAATTTTTGTCTTGGTATAGGGGTATGTAATCCAAGGGAAAGTTCACTTGTCCGCAGGGGAATATTTTCGTAACATAAATTGGCGACTCCACTGGGGAGGAACTTTCAGTTGTTCTTCCCTTGGTTCGTCCAAGAATTTCTCCTATCCTTAGATCCTACTTGTTGATTTGGTCTAAAGATTTCATCTTCCTTGACTTTGTTAGTTGTCTTACAGAGCCCTTTACTAAAATTTCTTGAGTTATTGAGATTTTTTAGTCTTTTTCAAAAAAAATCAGAACTACCCCTCCCCTATATTTCAAACCAGGGCGTTACTTATGATCAGCACTCCCGTAGAACCTTCTAGGGAGCACTATAGTGCTCTGGTGTCTTGGTTACCAGAGCGTTGATTTCCTTTTTCTAGAGAAATTTTCAAGTATGTTGCTTGTTGGGTCTAGTCTTTAGATACAAGTTTTTTCTATTTGATCTTGGCTCTTGTTTGATTATAAACTTGTTGTATTTCATTATTTTTAGTCTTTATTGAGTTTTTGTTTTCTTTCTTGATTGCAAAATTGACCCTTCTCTCTCAGATTTGGTTCTCTTTTTGCAACTCTTCTCGATTATCTGATTGATTAGAGGAAATCACAGGAAATATTTTTGAACATAGGTCTATTTATTTCTTTGTCTTTGATCTCTTACTCCATGCTTGAAGACTATAAAGTATGGCTTTTTGATTTCTTAGTGTTTTTGGATCTTTTGTTGAGCAGTTTGATATTTGTTTTTCATTTGATATCTTGCTTATTTTTGCGAGTATCTTTGTTTGTATGCTCTTTTGCTTCATCCTCTTTTTTATCCTCATAGAGAACTATTTCATTATTAGTGAAAGAATGAAGCATTAGACGAACATCATTGTCTGCATCTAAAATCGAACAAAGAAGGATTTATATGCATTGGTTTTGGATATTGAAAGGTTTTTCTTTTCGATAGTTTGAAAAATGTGTGGATTCTTGTTTGGAAACAAAAATCATAAAGTCTTTGCATTTCTTTCAAGTGTTTGTTAGTGAAGAAAAGAAAGAAGCTCTTCTCCTTCCCATAGCTAGAATTTCATCGAAAAGAAATTTGCATGTCATTTTTTTTATCTTCTTGTGGACTCAAGTCAATATCATTAGTTTCACTATCATTCACCCCTGAGTAACAAACAACCATGAAAATAAGCTCTAATTAAAATTGAACTAGAAACCTTTCTTTTTAGATCTTTACACCAACAATAGACTAGGAATAGATCTTTGGAATCGGCTGTGAGGATAACTCTCCAAATCATTCAAGCCAAACAGACAATCTTGTTATAGGGAGAGCAAATCCAACTTTTGTGTAAGCATAACTGGGATCCCCCTCTCACACAGGGGTTAAACAGAAGGTTGTGTGTGAGAGAGAAACGAAAATTATCCCTATGAGGCTTAACCAATCGTAGTCGAACGATTGTATATTGGGGGTTCTTCCTGAGAATCAACTATTTTCATTTGGTCTCGATGCTTCGTGAATTCTGAATCTGTTTGGGGTCCTCAAGAGTTTTCCGATCCACTTGTCCTCGGTTCTATTGAATAATTTCGGACTTGATATCCTGCCCATACGCTTAGACCTTAATGTTGACTGTACTCACCCAGAGCCTGACTGTGAGTTGGTAACCTTAGTGGCCATAATATTTAGGGTCTTTACACGAGGTGTTGGAAAACGGAAGTCTTTGTTGTACCTGGATCAGACGTTGGTCAAACTCACTCAGGCTCCTTGGAGGGTAACCCGCAGGTAAAAATGTGAGGGAACTTGCACCAAGGCGTAAGTCTGTTAAGAAGGCCTCCAATATAATTGATCCACCTGCTCAATCCTATCCCCTTCTCACTTTTTCCTTGCGATGTTGGATTTCATCACCAACTAGTAGGTTCATTGAGAGAAGTTATTGTTTTTCTTGTTGGTTTTATACATTCATAATGAATGTTGTTTGTTTACCCTAGTTGTTCGTAATATTGGTATTGTGGCTGACAAAGGTCTTCCCTAATCACGAGGATGCAAGGGTTTCCTCCGGAAGGCTACAAACCCATACCTCCTAACTCATCTAAAGACATTTACCATGAAGAGGTTGAAAACTATTCGAACACTGGGAGTGTTGCTACTCCTTTGATTAAAAATCATGAGGGAACTATAGTAGTGATTCAAAAACATCCTACCCCTCCTACAAACCTAGCTTTGACCAATCGTCTTGATCCACTTCTTCTTCGAGTAGACTCCTCGGGAAATATCATAGTTGAAGATTATCCTAGATTACCGTCGAGGCCATACGAAGAACATGACATGGAACCAGAACAACCAAATCCAAATGAAGAATATACTACCCCTTTCCACTCTACTGAAATGGTAGATCCACATCAAACTCATGTTTGTCCTATATGGAGAACTCCATCGGGTCGTGATATTTATGAAAAAATTAATTTAAACCGACCACTCTTTAACCCTCCACATACATTTTTCACCACCGGTGCTGATGCAGGACCATCGAGTCAGTACTATGACTATCCTGTCAGAAAAACACTCAATATTGCTACCACTTCAGAATAAATAACGAGTGAAATAGAATTTGTATTACCTAGTCATTTGCAAAGTACTATGATGGTTACACCCACAATCCCTCTTCAAGCAATAACTTCATACACACCACAAAATCTTGTTGGGACAACTTCACATCATAGAATGAAAAACCCTATCATACCACAAAACTCGATTGTAGGACAAGTCCCTACTAGGCGTAAATTTTTCGTTAGCGAACAAATCCCTCTCGGGGGCCAACCCTGGGTTAGTGGAAAAATCTTGACTGGGGGGAAACCCTCGTTCAGTGGAAAATCCTGACTGGGGGGAAACCCTCATTCAGTGAACAAATATCGATTGGGGGGTGACCCCCATTCAGTGGGAAAATCCCAGTTGTTATCCAACCTATGGCAGGGGGACAATTTCAAACTCCTATTGTTGGAAACCCGCAACAATCATGGGGACCACCCCAGGGAGGACCTCTTAATCAACCATATCAGGGTGGATCTTCAACTCCCAACCCGCAGGCAGTATATCTAAATCCCAATCCTTCTGGACTGTATTTTGGAAAAACCTTCCCAGATGTCCCGAATCCCACTTGGGGTCCTCAAGTCCAAACATCTTTTCCTCTACAAGGTCAAATCAATTACCCTCCTCAGAATCAACCTGGTTACCCTCTCGGGGTCAACCTAGTTACCCTCCTCAAGGACAACCTGGTTAACCGCCTCAAGGAAAATTGGTAATCTTCCCTAAGGTCAAACTGGTTATCCCCCTTTGGGTTACACTGGTTATCCTCCACAAGGCCAAATGAGTTTTTCCTCACCTTTTATGCAAATTCCTCAACAAATGAATCCCAGTTTTGCTGGCCAAAATCCACAAAAACAACATATGGGAGGACCTTCTGGATACAACTTTCCACCATAACAAGTTTACGGTCCTACTGGTGTCCCTATGCCTCACCAGTATCATCCACAAAGTAATTGACGGTTATATTTTTTGGTTACTTTAGATCTATCAGATCTATCGAGATTGACGAATGATCCCATATTGCACTCCCCTTTTTGGCCAGACATTCCAGCCAAATTACCATCTGATCATCCAAAATTTGACAGTAAACCTGGGGAAGACCCAAATAACCACATCATGACATTTCATTTGTGGTGTTCATCAAACTCATTGATGGATGACTCTATATGTTTTTGTCTTTTCCGGCGTACTCTTACGAGTTCAAAGGCAAAATGGTACATTGAGTTACAACGTGGATCTTTCCAAGATTTCAATTCGCTTGCCATGGCTTTTCTCACCCATTTATAATTTCCAATCTGATACGAAACCGACACAGAACTCTTGACCTCCCTTTGTTAGACTAACTCTATACATATTTTTTATCATATTCATGAATGGAGACGAAGACGATGGTTGATCAAAGCCACCATTACTGACCAGTTGTTGGTTGAATGGTTCACAAAATCCTTGTTTCCTCCTATTGCTTGTGATGTACCAATGGGTGGTGTAGTTACAGAAGATGAAGCCATTTCTCATGCCCAGTATTTGGATCTAGTTTATTCCCAATCCAGTACTTTGTATGAATTGATCCCCAACGCTATGCGTACATCAATTGATCCATAGAAACCATCCTCCACCGCTCATTCATACGGTTTTATCAGTTCCATCAAAACCCAACTTGTCTCACAATCGACTAGAACAACCAATCATTCAATAACTTCCTCGACTATAGTGCAGAATCCTCTCTCCTCAAATTCCACCCCAACTAAAGTTTATGAAGTAAATGCAATTCAATCTACTTCACCACCACAATATCCTACCATGTTAAAAGAATTTGATGGAAGAGGATTTCAACGTCATGGATTGTTACAATCATTAGTCGTTCAACTGGGGGGGAAACTATTTATGTCGATGTGGAAGTAGACGACGCTCCTCTAGATTATAAGTTATTGCTTGGAAGCAATTGGTTTTATTTTATGATTGTTGTGGCCTCCTTGGTTTTTCGATGTGTTTAGTTTCATCATCAAGGGAAAATAGTGACCATCGATCAGTTAAATTACTGCACCCTTGATGCTCGCACTCAAACAACCAACAATATTCCATTTTTGGGGGATTCAAAGATTACTTATGAAAGTGTAGGGGTAGGTTTACTGAAATATTCTTCGCTCATGGGAAATTTCCCCACACATGTTCCTCCAACTACACAACATATTGCAATGGTCAATATGATTTCAACTATGGTACATCAATCTCTTGAATCATCTGATCCATGGATTATACCTAGTCCTTTAGAATTCGAAACACTAGGTGACACTATGCCACTTAGTTATGTCGAAGCTTAATACGAAGCCATTCAATTTGCCTCTCCTTCACCTGACGACCAACATCTGCTGGCGTCTAATTCCTATTCGTCACCATCCTAGTTAGATTCCTTATCTTCCACTTTTGATTACATCCTACAGATTTTTC
Source organism: Picea engelmannii (assembly GCA_009831015.1). Taxonomy (NCBI): domain Eukaryota; kingdom Viridiplantae; phylum Streptophyta; class Pinopsida; order Pinales; family Pinaceae; genus Picea; species Picea engelmannii. Next base: position 320,919 of record ML777567.1, on the reverse strand, counting down.
CATCCGATGAATCCATTATGGAAATGTTTAATATCGAGGAGGCACCATGGGATGACAACCACCATCACTCATCATTTCTCCCTAGTTTGGATGAAATTGAGAAATATATCTCATCTATCTTTCTAACCAATTTTGTCAATGATCCCTAATCTCTGATACTCACTCAGGATACAATCTTCAAGGGAAATTTGGGAAACATATCTCAAACCATCAGTGTTGACATATCCACAAAAGAAGGTGTTGTGGAAAACATACAACTAGGTGTGAACTATTCAACCGAAGAGATTGAAACTTACACCGCCTTGTTTAAATAATTCTGCGACATTTTCACTTGGAGCTATGAAGAAATGCCAAGGATCAACCCTTCAATAGTTGTGCATGAAATAAATAAAAAAATACCTAGGCGTTAAACCTGTAAGACAAAACCATTGCCATGTTCATCCCAAGAAAATTGTGGAAATCAAGGCAGAAGTAGAAAAGTTACTAAAATCTGGTTTTATTTATCTCGTACCTTTGACCGAATGGGTTTCCAACATCATTTTGGCCAACAGGAAACAAGGGACAATTCGCGTTTGTCTTGACTATAGGGATCTCAATAAGGCTTGTCCAAAAGAAAATTACCCTACACCCTTCATTGACCAAATTATCGATAATTGCGCCAGAACCGTCATTTTCTCTTTTATGGATGGCTTCTCTGGATATAACCAGATCGATATTTTACTTGCTAATCAACACAAAATAACCTTCATCTGCCCATGGGGGACTTTCGCATATCAGAAATTACCTTTTGGCCTTAAAAATGTTGGAGCCACTTTTCAGCGAGCAATGTCATATGCTTTCCACGATATAAAACATATTGTTCAACCCTATCTCTATGACTTTCCAGCTCATTCATCTCATCAACAAGATTATATAGGTGATCTAAGAGTGATCTTTCTTAGATGTAGGAATTACAACATACGTTTGAACCCCCATAAATGCAGTTTTGTTGTTGAATCAGGGAGACTCCTCGGCTTCGTAGTAACCAAAGATGGGATTAGGGTGGATCCCTTAAAAGTCAAATTTATTCTCACTTTACCTCCTCCCAACAATCTTACTCAACTTCAAAGTTTGCAAGGGAAGGAAAACTTTCTACACCATTCTATCTGCAATTATGCCAAAATTACCAAAGGATTCATGAGATTACTGCAAAAAGATACCACTTTTATCTGGGATGCAATTTCTCAATGATCATTTGATGATCTCAAACATGCTTTAATGAATACATCATTGTTACATCCCCCCAACTATGCGAGAGATTACATCCTTTATTTGGTTGCCTCTACTTCCACTATTTCCATGGTGTTAGTACAAGAGGATTATGAAGGCACAGAACATGTGATCTACTATTTAAGTAAGATCCTTTCAGGCCCTGAACTTCGTTATTCACATGTTGAAAAGTTGTCTTTGGCGGCAGTCATTGTTGTCCAAATGTTTCGACACTACATTTTTCTTCACACTACCACGGTCATTGTTGACTCGAAACCCATGTACCACATCTTGACTCGTCAAGTACTTGGGGGAAAATATTCCAAATGGATCATCATTCTCCGAGAATTCTATCTCGAGTTTTCCAAATCCAAAGGAAATAAATCATTGGTTTTTGCCGAATTAATTTGTGATCTTCCCCATACTAATGAGGACATTGAGCCCAGTGATTACCTTCCAGATGAGTCATTGTTACTCATTAGTACGTCTGACCCATGGTATGGATACATTCTTCTATATCTCCAGACCCAGCGCTTCTAGCCATGTATTTCACGTGACGAATGACGTTGCATTAGACACCACTCAAAGTACTACCTTATCATTGGTGACACTTTGTATCGCCAAGGTATTGATATTGTTCTACTACGCTGCTTAACCCATGAAGAGGTTCAGCGAGTTTTAAATGAATGTCACCTTGGAGCTTGTGGTGGTCATCTTTATGGGATGGCTACAACCCAAAAAATCTTATGTGACGGTTATTTTTGGCCTTCCATATTCAAAGATTGCATTGAAGCCGTTAAAAAATACCCACCCTATCAAATCTTTCAGAATAAGTGTAGCACGTACCCACCCATATCTACTCCATCCAATTGTTGCCATCGACCCCTTTGCAAAAGGGGGTATTGATTTCATGCAATGTAAGCCTACCTCAATTGGGGGGAGTGGTTATATTATCATCGCAGTCGATTATTTCAATAAATGGGTTGAGGCTATGCCTACATTTCTTAAAGATGGTCGAACTGCAACACTTTTTGTGTTCAATCACATCATCACTCGTTTCAGAGTCCAACAAGCTATTATAATTGATCATCGATCCCATTTCCAAAACCAGATGATGGGTGAATTGCGCACTAAGTTGGGTTTTCATCATGAAAAATCATCCCCTTAATATCCTCAGGCTAATGGGAAAGTTGAATCCATCAACAAATTCTTGAAGACTAGGCTTCAACGCATGGTGGGGGTGAATAAAACCTCTTGGAATTTGCAACTCTTCTTAGCACTCTAGGCCTATAGGACTTCAGTTAAAACTACCACTGGATTCACACCCTTCCAATTGGTATATGGGTTGGAAGCGGTATTATTGATTGAATGTGAGTTCCATACATAGAACTCACCGTAGAGCTCCTACCCCTTACTTTTGTCGAAGAAGAACGATTTTTGTATTTAACGAAGTTGGATGAAACCTATCGTGATGTTTCTCTCATTAATGACACATATCAAAAATGCATCAAGGCTCAATATGATAAGTATGTTCAACCTCGCGCTTTCGCAGAAGGAGATCTAATCCTGGTCTATGACCAAGATCATGACAAACTTGGTGCAAGTAAGTTAGAACCTATGTGGCTTGAGCCATACATCGTGAAGCGTGTGCTACAAAGAGGTGTCTATGAGTTAGTGGATTACAATGGATTATCTCTCGGTGAGCCCTAAAATGGGATTTACCTAAAAAAAACTATGTATAGAATATCTCACATGTGTGCTTTGCACATTATTGTACCATATTTTTTTGGTTTGGTGTGTCTTTACTTTTGCGTGTGCGAGCTTTTCCCCATATTTAGCTGCTTATACTTTGCTTTGTGCTTGAATGCGCAAATGTCAGCATCCTTTCCTATCTATTTTGGATTTGTGTATGGTGCTAGTCAACATAACCAAAACCTAGCTTTTGAGGCTTGGATCATCTACCACTCGGGCGAGTTAGTGAGTTCAGGGGGAATTTGCCTTGGATCTACAATCAATAACATTGCAGAATATCATGTCATAATTGGACTTTTAACCAAACCTTCTTCTTTAGGTATATCTCAATTGATTATCAACCTTGATTCTCAACTCGTGTTCCATCAACTTAATCGTGTTTACAATGTTTGTAATACAGTTTTGCTACATCTCTATCTAATAGTTTGTCGTCTCGAGAGATATATTGATTTCATAGAATATAGACACATATCGAGACAACTTAATACGATTATGGATTCGTTAGCAAATTATATGTTGGATTGGCACATTTCACATAGATAAGCATTCATAACATAAAGCATATAAATAAAAACATTACATCATTTAAAAACATAAGTAGCCATGTTAAAACTCATATATATATATATATATATATATATATATATATATGTCTGTATATAAAGTAGCAAGAGTGTGTCAAAATACATCATCCAAAAAAGTACCTAGAAGGGAAAAAATGTGTGCCATTATACCCATGACATCATCATAAAATACTAATATGACATGAGACTCTACTCATCCTCTTGCACTACATTGTGCTCAGCATAGCACACAACTGCTCTGGCCACTCGTCACAGCAGGTGGTTGAGGCCTTCTAACACTCTGACTATGTGCCTCTGAAGGTGCAAAGGTACATCATGTATCCTCATAGAGGGAACACCCATGGTCAATCCACGGAGGTTCCTCTCTACCTCACAAAGTCCTCCTACTCTGACACTGGCCTCCACTGCTACCTAAACGTCACCACGACATCTGAATGTTGACATCCCCGCCGGACGTGACATACCTCTATCTGCATGATGAAAACAAATTTTTTAGATCCTTCATTGTACAAACAAAAAATACATATATTTATATATATATATATATATATATATATATATATATATATATAACAAAAAAACATTGTTGCAAAGTCATGATCTTTCGTGTTTTACCTGATGCATCCCATTGTGCCCCTTTGGGGAGAACTAAGTCTGCACTGCCCCTAAAATCAACCTCAAAATAAGGGTAATCCTCTATCACCATGATCTTCCTTCTCCACCATGCGAAGAAGTCGGCGGTAAAATGAAAGTCTGAGGGCTCATTCCCCAACTTAGGCAAGAGGCTTGTCCATCTCTTCATTTGGGGCTCGAATGCAAGGCACACTATCAATGCAACTTGTGGTTGCATTTGTGGTACTCTCTCTAAAAATAACAACACCAGTAAAGATCCATATCTGAACTGCTTCTACCTACCTGTTCTACATTTAGAGATTTGCTCTTTGATCTTTCTCATAAACCCTACACACCAATTAAAGATCTTGGGTTCAAGACATTGAACAACATATGTTATATGTGATTTGGAAGCTAGTTGGGGATTGGTGCTTCCTGCCACTCTAGTGATGGAAAAAAGGATAGATCGAAGTGGAAGATCCCTCGTGTCTTTAATAAAAATTATTCCCCCTACTAAGATAGATCCCAACACCCAATATTGAGTAACATATGCATTTGTTGGCAATGGCATGCACCGGTGCCAAATAAAATGATGGGTTCTCCCCTCCTCGAGAACCCTGTCAGGAAGTACACATCCTTGATATCGATCTCAAGCATATGAGATCCCACTTGAAGTGATTTCTCATCACTATCCCACAGTCCAATCAAATGCTCAAGAAGAAGGACTGACTTCCTTATGTTTTGTAGCTTGAAATATTTCAACAATCCGTAGTTCTGAAGAGTTGTTGTAATGCCCCAAGGTCGAGCCCCTAAATTTTAATCATGAATTGTAAACATGTTTCATAGGCTAGTGAGCCAAGTAATGATAATCTAGGAGGATTATGTGATAGTTAGGCCAGAGAGCCTAGGATGCTAAGGCTAGGAGCCTATTTTGTATATGTAAATATTCAAATCATTAATATAAAAGCATCAATGTGTGTAGACCGACCACAATGAAAGAGTATGGGGAACTAGGCTCCACTAGGCTGGGTAAGGGAGGGAGCTAAGAGGCTGGAAAAAGGGGCTAAGCTTAAGAGATTAAAACTCATAGAATAATATATATTATTCTTTTAATGATGTGAGGAGGATATGAATTTATCCTAAGTTCCTTTGGGGAAGGGGAACGACTTCCAAATGGAGAGGAACGCACTTCATGAGCGCCATGTGTCATCTCAGGAACATGCAAATATATGTGGGGATTTTGATTGTTTGGGGATCCCTTTTTCCGTTCCTTCCACTCACGGACACAGCGAGCACGCAAGCAGTAAATCTTGGAACGCCATTGTTGAACCCTTGACCATCCTGAACCTATACAACGAGCCATAACTGATATCTTTGTTGAACTTGTACTTTGCAGGTTGTTTGTGTTTTGTTTTTCCATTATCGTGCCCCACATCTAGTTTTTTTTGTTTCCATCACCCTTGCCCGTGTGTTGAGGAGTTGGATTGAAGAAGCGGGTTGTCAGGCCTGTGGATTGAAGAAGCAGGTTGTCGTGCCTGTGAGAAACTCTCTCCAGGTGAGAGAGTTTGTTGCAGAAGTGAGTTCTCCTGGAGGGAGTCCAGTAGCAACTACAGAGCTCTAAGAATTCCTATCTTGTCTGTTGCTGAAGCCCTAGAAGGGAGGTGGAGCAGTCGATGGATTGTGTGATAGTGAAGGTATATACTCCTGGGGTGGGACAAACATGTGGGGAATGAGAGTCTGTGAGTGGTGGGCATAAATGGATCCTTGGAGGAAATTCTTCATGTAAACTGGTGCAACTTCCTGTTGTCCTTGCCTATCCTAGGAATCCCTTTCCTGGTGGAGTCTAGTGCCATCTTGGGGGTGACCCACTGCTAAGAGTGATGAGCAGCATGGTCTAAGGCTGGGAGGTTTGTGGAAGGTATGTACGCAGTCGGTGCACTACAATTAAGAGATAAGTATCATTTGTGTACTTGGTGGTTAAATGATGCATTTTAGTGCATGTATGTTATTCTTATAATAATATCATGTGTTTTGCTGCATGTATGCTTTCATGATATCTCTGTTTATTTATGTTAAGTTTATATGTGATTTATTCTGCAAAGAGCTCTGTCTTCCATAGCCCAGTTGATCCGGGATCTTTTCATCGATGTGACTTATAAAGAATTGTATTAAATGAGCATAAATTAAAGTGCACCATAAAGAAGGAAAAGCTCAATAATGAAGAGACATAAGCATCAAATGTGACCACAAAAACTTGATAACAGAGTTCGTCCCTGGTGGACTACGTCTCCGGGTCCTGCTCTCAAATGGGTGGGCCTTTCTATTAACTCAACAAAATAATTTGGCAAAATACATAAGTATACCTCATTCTAGAATTAAGTTGCAGAAGCTTTGCTTAGATTAGAAAATAGACAGCACCATTGAATTTGTGGCATCGAATTACCCAAAAATGACTGTATCCACGCCTCAATATAACTCTGGTACTCCCATGCCCATGAGAAATCTCGTCTTGGTTTCCGTGCCTACAACCTACAATTAATTCACTGTATTCACCTTGTAAAACAATATCGGTTGTATCATCAAGCACCCTCCTCCCGTCCATTAGCAAACTCAACATTTAAGTTTAAATGCGGGCGGAATATCCAACGAAGTCGTTTGGCTCAATGGTTGGCGGATGTTATGTAAAGGCATTTGGTTGGGGAGGTCCCGGGGTCGAGCCCAAGTTTAGTGTTTTATCGCCGCCTAGTTTGGAGTCTCGTTTAGATTTTTCGGAGTTGGATTACAACAGAGGGTCAGCCACCAGATTTGGTGGGACCTCCACCAAATTTGGTGAGCCGCCTTTTTTATTTTTGAAATTTCAGTTACGGGCCCTCATTGAGCATTTTCCCACTACCACGTGGCAGCCAAACATTGGCCCACATCATTCACTTGTACAGTCACCCTGCCACGTCGCCTGCCTGCTACGTCAACCTACCACGTATGGTATGGATGCCACCTACCTGCCACATCCTATATGGTCTTCCACGTACATTTTACGTACGTTGATGTCATACGTATTGATGCTAACATCAACAGTATGGATGTTGACTCATCCCTGTTGACTGGGCTAGGTTGACCAAAACTTTGACCGCGAATATATTTTGATCTGTAACTCAGTTTGATGAGTCGTTTACGCCGTTGGAAAGCTTGTGATGCCCTCTCCATGATCATGCCAAGTTTACTAAGTTTTGAGGACTTTGAATTTTTTCCCTTTCTCTATTTATCAAGGCCATTCTGAGCTTCCTGAGTTGCTTCTATGAATTCTGAGTTATACTTAGTCTTCTCTTGATCCTTTTTGGATCACGCCTTCCCACTGAGAGATTTTTGGACCACCAAAAGATTTCATCAATCAATAGATAAGTGAGGGAAGTGTTCCCTCACCTTGTCCTTCTCAATCCACTTTGCCTTGCTTGGATGTGTGCCCTTTAAGCCCACTCGAAGATAATCAACATCACCCCTGCATGAAGTCCTCGTCCTTCTGTCCAAGATGATATCTTTCTTCAACTCATCCAAGTACTCAGAAGAAAACTCATCAACTGAAGGTATTGAAACTTCCTCAGCCTGATCCATGATCATGGGAGGCTCAAAAAGTTTCAAGTTTTCCACATTTACAACCGAGTAGATCTGCATGTAAGGTGGAAGATCTAGATGAAAAACATTGGTACCACTTTTCTCCAAAATAGTGAAGGGTCCATAACGGATGGGCTTGAGTTTCTTGCCTTCACCCTTCAATCTCTCCTTGTTGATATGAAGCCATACCTAGTCTCCAACCTAGAACTGATGATCAACCCTCTGTTTTTCATGTCGAGCTTTATATTGTGCTTCACTTTTCTCCAACTGTTCCCTAATTGTCTGTACCTGTTAGATCCTCTCAATGAACTTGCGGGCCTTGTCTTCATTTCTCTCTTCATTTGAATCAACATATCTCTCATACATCAAGTCCAAAGGGACCTTAGGAAAATACCCAAAACATGTCTCAGAAGGTGAACACTGAGTGGAGGAATGTAAGGCTCAATTGTAAGCATGTTGTACATAGGGTATCTGTTCATCCCATAATTTGGGATGCTTGTTGCAGTAGCCTCGAAGAAAAAGTACCATTGTTCGGTTAACAACCTTTGTCTGTCTGTCAGTCTATGGATGCAAAGCAGTGCTCCTCTTCAACTTGGTGTCCATCATTCTCCACAAGTTTATCCAAAAATCCCCAAGGAATCGAGTATCTTGATTCGAGATAATGGATGTGGGTAACCCAAAGTGAAACCAAACATACTGAAAGAAGAGATTAGAAGTCTGCTCAGCAGTGATCTGCTTTTTACATGGAATTAAAATACACATCTTGTTGAACCTATCCACTACAACATACAAATAGTCATGTCTCCTTTTCGACATTGGTAAACCCCCTACAAAATCCATGGAGATACTTTCCCATGGATGGGATGGAACGGGAAGTGGTGAGTATAGCCCCAATTTTCTATTAATGGGCTTACAAGTAGAACACATCACACACCCCTTTACATATTTAGTTACAATTGCTTTCATCTAAGGCCAGTAACAAAACCTGTGCAAATGAGCCATAGTTTTTCCTACCCCAAAATTCCCAGACACAAGAGAAGTGTGAGATCCTCGTATTACATGCACTCATTCACTTGTAGGAATACATAGCTTTCCAAGATGGTAGAGTAGTTTTCCCTGCAAACAATAGTTCTCTACCTGTGCACCATGGGTTAGTTTCTCAAATACTTCTTTAAAATCTTCATCAATGGCATATTGTTCCACATAGATATCATGAAATAAAGAAGCATTCTTCAAAATAATAGAAGCAACAATAGGAGGTCTAGAAAGCATATCAACTACCTTGTTACTCGTACCCTTTTTGTATTTGATTACCAAATGAAATTGTAGAAGAAAACCCATCCGTCTGTAATGTCGAGATTGTTACAGCTTGGTTTGTGCTTGGAGATACTGTAAGTGTTGATGATATGTATGTACGATTGTTTCTTTCCCTAACAAGTAGTGCTTCCATTTCTTTACACTTTGAATTAACGCATACAACTCTTTATCCTATGTAGGATAGTTAAAAACAACTTGGTTAAAAGTTTCAGAGTGGTAACAGATAGGCTTACGATATTGCATCAATACTGCACCCATGGCGTACCCACTGGCATCTGTCTCAATCTCAAAAGGCTGGTGAAGATTCGACAGTGCTAATACTGGTGCGATATTGATCTTTTCCTTCAAAGTGTCGAAATTTTTTTGTTGCTTTCCTCCCCACTGAAAAGTGTTCTTCACACTAGTTAAGGCATGCAAAGGAGCTGCTATAAAGGAGAAGTCTGAAATGAATCTCCTCCAGTATTGAATTGCACCTAAGAAGCTCTATATTTTAGTTACACTTTTGGGCTCAAGACAATTTACAATTACATCAATCTTGTAAGGATCAATTTTCAATTGTCCTCCTCCTACAATATGACCTAAGTATAGAAGTGTAGTCTTACCAAATTCACATTTGGACAATTTTACATACAAATTTTCCCTTTGCAAAGTATCCAATACTTATTTTACATGCCTTACATGTTCATCCCAAGTCCCACTAAATATAATAATGTCGTCTAAATATAAAATCACAAAATTATCTAGAAATGGCTTGAATACATCATTCATCACACGCATGAAGGTTGTCGGGGCATTACAAAGATCAAACGGCATAACTAACCACTCAAACAATCCTTGTTTGGTTTTAAAGGCAGTTTTCCATGCATCATGTTCTGCAACCCTGATCCGATGGTATCCACTGTGCAAATCCAACTTAGTGAAATAAACAACATTCTTTAATTGATCAAGTAAATCATCTATACGAGGAAGAGGGTATCGGTTTTTCACCGTGATTTTATTTAAGGCCCGGTAATCGACACACATTCGTCATGTGCCATCCTTCTTTGGCACCATCACGATTAGAGAACCACTAGGAGATGAGTTGGGCCTGATGAACCCTTGATCCAATAAGCCTTGTACCTTCTTTTTTATCTATGTCATCTCTACAACTGACATCTTGTACATGTCCACATTAGGAAGAGGAGAATCATGTTGAAGATGTATTTCACGTTAGATTTCCCTCTTAGGAGGTAATCCATCTAGTTTCTTGAAAATATCATCATACTTAGAAAAAATATCAATTAATTCTTTCTTATGAGAAGGATCACATCCTTGAAAAGCGTCGGATGTTCCGACATCTTTTTCCCTTACGACCATGAGTACATATTTCTTATTAGTGTTTATGAGTCTCTTCATTTGTCCTGCACTAACAAGTGTTGTGTTTACCCTCATGTTGTGGGTTCTAACAATATATTCCACTCCCCCTTTAGTAAGGTGATATTTGTTCTCGTGATGAAAGAAGACTACTTTTCTATCATAAAGATAAGGACTCCCCAACACTATGCCACATATATCAAGTGATATAATATACAAATCCACTTCATCAATCAACTTTGAAGCAATAGCAAATCTGACTCTACATTGCTAGGTGACATTAAGTTTTTATTTATCACATACCCAACCAAGAGGATAAGGATTTGGATGTGGTTTAGTTTCAAGACCCATATTTTTGACAAGTGCTTCAGATATCAAGTTTACTTGGGAACCCAGATCAAATAATGTATCTATCTTAGTGTGTTTAGATACAACTCTTATGTGAAATAATTCATTCCTCTTTCTTTCATCATCATGAGATTCATTATTGGAATTTGACCTAGCATGAAGGGAATCTTTACATTGTACTCCAACCGTTGTGATCTTTCCTTCGTCCCCTGAATCAGAACCAAGATATTGTTGTACTATAGAAATGGTCTTTTTCTTCCCCTTTCCACCAAATTGTTTCAGTCTCTTCTCTGGATGTAGTTTCCAATAGTGTTCATCATCGTGACCATTATTCTTGCAATGAGTGCAATATGGATTTCCTTCTTCTCTCTTTACAGTGGCGATCCTTTTTCCCTTCCTTTTAAACTTCTTAAATTGCTTATGTGGGAGATTGGAAGGTTTCTTTGTGGGATCTTCTTGAACATGCTTTCCCCTGTTCTCAAGGTGAGTGGCTTGCACACAAACTTCGTCAAGACTGGTGGGGTTAAACAATATTAAAGTATGACGAATATAGTTGGGAAGTGCACCAATATACTTCATTAAAGTTTCATAAGAATCCAAAGGAATGTTTAATGCAAGAGCTTTCTTCCTAAATTCTTCTGTGAAACTTTGTACAGTTTGACCTTTACTTTGTCTTAAAGCTTTCCATTCCATCATTGCTTTATGTAAATAACCCAATGGTTAAAATTGCTTCCTTATTGTTGATTTAAATTCTGACCATGACGAAATAATATTACCACACCTACTTATGTCCTAAAGTTTTCTCTCCCACCATACGAGAGTGGTGCCTTCCAACCGAAGAGAAGCCAATTGCACTTTAACTTCCTCTTCATCAATCTGTTTAACACGGAAATATACTTCAACCTGTAGGATCCAATTATCTAGCTTTTTAGGATGAGTATCTCCATTAAACATAGGTAATGCAAATTTTACATCCAACTTTAATAATGGTTTCTTAAAAGAAGTTTTATGGCTAGAATGATGAGAATGATGAGAATGCTCAGAGGAAGAAGAGCTAGAACTTGATGGTGAAGATGGAGACTCAGAAGGGTCTCCTCCAACCCCTTGATTCACTGAAGCATTACCATCAGCGTGTGCTTCCTTTTTCTTCCCTTTCTTCTTCATCCTCTTCTCGTAGTCTCCATACATTCGCTTGACCATTTCTGACATGCCATAAAATACCATATGGAAGTTTTTCTCCTATTCATCACGCTTGTCCTCTTCGGCAATTTTCTTCCTTCAGGATGCACAACCAACTTCAGGATTGAAAGTCTTAAGAGTTCCTTCACCCTGCTTATGTTTGGCCCTAGTAAGCATTCACACTCAACAATTCAAGTCAAAGATGACTGCTCCGATACCAACATGATCCGGGATCTTTTCATCAATGTGACTTATAAAGAATTGTATTAAATGAGCATAAATTAAAGTGCACCATAAAGAAGAAAAGAAAAATAATGAAGAGACATAAGCATCAAAACTGAACACAAAAACTTGATAACGAAGTTCGTCCCTGGTGGACTACGTCTCTGGGTCCTGCTCTCAAATGGGTAGGCCTTTTTATTAACTCGCAAAATAATTTGGCAAAATACATAAGTATACCTCATTCTAGAATTAAGTTGTAGAAGATTTGCTCAGATCAAAAAACAGACAGCACCATTGAATTCGTGGCGTCGAATTACCCAAAAATGATTGTCCCCACACCTCAATCTGACTCTGGCACTCCCAGGCCCATGAGAAATCTTGTCTCAGTTTTCATCCCTGCAACCTGCAATTAATTCACTATACTTGTCCCGTAAAATGTGCCAAGATGTACCATCAAGTGCCCTCCTCCTGTCCATAGGCAAACTCATCATTTAAGTTTAAAGGCGGGTGGAATATCCAAGAGAGTCGTTTGGCTCAACGGTTGGTGAATGCTATGTAAAGGTGTTTGGTTGGGGAGGTCTCGGGGTTGAGACCGCGGGCCTCCCCTTTTTGGCTTGTAGTTTCAACAACATATATATATAATGTTAACCGCCGCCAAGTTTGGAGTCTTGTTTAGATTTGTTGGAGTTGGATTACAACGGAGGGTCAGCCGCCAGATTTGGCAGGACGTCCGCCAGATTTGGTGGACCGCCATTTTTATTTTTGAAATTTCGGTTACTGGCCCTCATTGGTAATTTTCCCACTGCGACGTGGCAGCCAAACAGTGGCCCATGTCATTCACCTATACAGTCACCCTGCCATGTCGCCTGCCTGCCACGTCAGCCTGCCACGTATGGCATGGATGCCATGTGTCTACCACATCCCACATGGCCTGCCACGTACATTGTACAGACACTGACGTTATTTGTACTGATGCTGACATCAGTAGTATGGATGTTGACTCATCCATGTTGACTGAGCTAGGTTGACCAAAACTTTGATCGCGGATATATTTTGATCTATAACTCAATTTGACGAGTCGTTTACATCGTTGGAAAGCTTGTGACTTGCTCTTCACAATGATGCCAATTTTACTAAGTTTTGAAGAATTTGAATTTTTTCCATTTCTCTATCTGTTGATGCCATTCTGAGCTTCCTGAGTTGCTTTTGTGAATTTTGAGTTATCCTTAGTCTTCTGTGGATCCTTTTTGGATCACCAGTAGGTCTATGTCTAGGCTTGGACAGTTTTAATTACCTATAACAGAGCTTGAGGCCATGTGTGTCTGAGGTAGCATGGTCTGGCCTATGGTTGGTCGAGGAACGTTAAAATATGGTATCAGAGCGTGAAAGTTTTAAGTGGCATGACCCAGCTTGGGAGGCTGAGTATGTTACAATTCGGTATCAAAGCCAATTGTTTCAACATTGAGCCTAGATGGGTCGGATAAGTGGTTATTGAAGCAAAGGCTTCAGAGTGAACTATTGTTGAAATGGAAAAAATTCATTCTCAGGGCATTCAGGATGCTAGGAGGGCACTGAGGGAACACATTGGTTGTGTTTTGAAGCTCAGGAGGTATAGTGGTCTAAGGAATTTAGTAGGGAAGAAAACCATAGTAATCATGGTTGATAACCATAAGAAGGAATTTGGCTCGCAAGATTTGCATGGTGAAAGGTGCACCTTTCCCAACCCTCAGATCTAGAGATGGTGCATGAAAATTAACCTCCAAGTCCTTCGAACTTCATGACTTCGGCAAAAATTATGTCTTGCTAAGAAAAAAAGGGTCGAAGCCCGAAGTTCTGAATTTCCAAAGTAATTTTCAGTCTTAGATCATCCAGGAGAAGGAGGGTCATGGATTCTCCCCCAAGTAGATCGTCTACTTCGGGAATTTGGTGTTCAGGAGAAACGGAGTGCGCTGATGTGAAATCTCCTAAAGCCCAAAGTCCCAAAGTCTCTAAAGTGACATGGCCTGCTGACGTCACCTGAGATGACGTGGGCATGCATGATGCATGCCATGTGTCAGTGAGTTATGAACCTTTCAAAGATTTATTATGATAGTTAGAAAGTGACATGTGTCACCCTCCTGATTGGGCCACATGTTCGCTTCTAGTGTTTTGCCACATGGCACTCCTCTCAAAGCATGGTTAATGGGGCCCCGATGGTTACATAAAGAAGTTAAAACCTTGGTGAAAAATTTAATTAGTTTGGGCCCATAAAAAATTGGTCTTAATAGACGTGTGGCGCCAGATCATGAAGTCCAGAGACTTGGTACTCCAGAGTTTCCAAGGTATAAGCAGTTGAGGTCGAGAACTCCTAAAGTCTCGAAGGCTGAAGTATATCTTGAACGTTGGTCACAAAGGATGCATGGCGTCAGATCCTAAGGCCCAGAGACATGGTACTCCAGAGGAATGGTGTCACAGTTTGCACTGATTCAAGTACTTTCGAAGTCCGAATTTAATCTCGACCATTGATCAGGAGAGGGTACATGGCAACATATGCAACAGTCTGAGGATTGGGCACTCCCGAAGCCCAAAGTTTTGTAATAAATCTCATTCGTTGGATGTTGGGAAGCCATGGACCGTAGATCCACCCCACTTCGCATGTTCGCGAATTCGACGATCGGGAGAATCATAAGGTTGTGAAGTAAAAACCTCCTAAGCCTGAAGTGTCAGAGCTACGAAGTATTGAAACACGGAGTATGACATGGCATGATGACATCACCATAGGTGACATGGACCTTCCCTAGACATGCCACGTATCAGTCAGATTTGTATTTTTGTCAACCTTGTTGGACCAATTAGTAGTCCAACATGTAGGGGCTATGTTTATATGATGACAACGATATTACGTGGGCCCCAGGAAGTTAGAAAGGTTCAGGATTTAGGCGTTCGGAAGAAATGAGAGAAGAAGGTGTGAAATTCTCTGAAGCCATAAACTCAAAAGCGTCGAAGTTTTGGATAAGCGCTTATCATCTTAGTGCTTGGTCATAGTCTGTGGTCCCATAAATTTGGGGACTGAAGAAAAGGGGATATCGTCCGAAATTTTGTTTTAAGAACAAGAAAAGGCTTAGAGAAGGAGCCCGTGAGGTCCTTGATTGAACAAAACTGCATCAAAAGGAGTAATAAAAAGGCTATAAAGCTGCAGAGAGGATCTAGCACGGATCCAAGAGCCATTTTGGCTCTGAGAATTAAGGACAATTGAACATAGATCACCTTCCAGAAAGCGCCATTGCTCAAATACTCATAACTTCCTACTCAAAACTCAGAATTGAGCAAGGGAGCAGTCATTAGAAAGGTCTGTAACATTAGAGGACAATTGTTCGCCCAAAAATTGTCTATGGATAGTAAAATTTCTCATAAAATCAACAGAAGGAATTATGATCATTTATAAACTAGGATGGTACATGTTTGCATGGTTTTGGTTCAGACAATTAGCCTGACAAGAGTTTTGTTGGTTGCACACTTTTGTAGAGTTTTCTACTACCAAAACAGAACAAAATCTTCCTGGAGTGTAGAGAAATGGAGGATGCACAAGAGTCTTACAGTCAGGAAGCTGAGGTTATAGGAATGAATGTCCATATGGGAATTAAGAGAACAAATTCCAATGGACATGGAGAAGGAAAGGATGAAGACATCAATCCGGTGGAGACCATCAGAAAATTGCAGGTAGATGTCCAGAGCCACAAAGCTGATAATGAAAGGATTATGAAGGCCAAAGAGAAGTGGGAAGACTTCAACTTGAAGTTAATGAAAATCCTAGACATAATTGAGAAGAAGTTAGAAAAGGAGAGTGGCTCGACCAAGTCAGGAAGCCACAAGTCCCCTGATGAGAAAAGAATATCAAGGAGTGTCAGCAGGCACCACCATCACTCCCGAAAGCATTCCCTTGGGAGATCACACAGTAGCTCAAGTCCATCCCCTACCAGGAAGCATAGGAGGTCTGGGGTGGATGAATTGAAGGGAGAAATGAACAAGATCAAACCTCCTACTTTTGATGGAGAGCACAAGAAGAATGAAGATGCTGAGAGATGGTTGCTAGGCATGAGGAAGTACTTCCAATTGTATAATTATTCCTCTCATGCAGAAGGAATAATTGAAATCTACCAACTGAAAGAAAAAGCATCCATGTGGTGGGACCAGCTTGTGTAGGTGCAGCACATTAAGGAGAAAAATGTGACATGGAAATAATTCAAGAACTATTTTGAGAAGAAATAATTGACCAAGAGATATTATGAAAAAAAGATGGAAGAGTTATTTGAACTCAAGATGGGAAGCATGACCATTGATGAGTATGAAAGGAGATTCCTAGAACTGTTGAAGTATGTCTCCTTCATCCAAGATGAGATAGTAAAGATTTATAGGTACTTGAGTGGGCTACCATCCTTTGTCAGTGACAAGATTCAGTATGATGATCCTAAAACTTTGGAAGAAACCATAAGAAGAGCTAAGTGCATGTATGATCAGCAAAAAGGAAAGCCTACCTTCCAAAAGGCTTGGGATGATAAGAAGAAGTTTAACATAGATCTGAGGAAGAAGGGGAGAAATCCTCCATTATTCAGAAATAATCCTCATGGACAACCAGCCTTTAGAGAGCCCAAGATGGTTGAGGCAGGTGGGAAAAGGACAAGGCATCCACCTATTCAATGTTGGGGTTGCAAAGGAGATCATATGTATAGGGATTTTCCTCACAAAGCTAACAAAGTGAGAGTTGTCCACAATTTCCGGCAAGCAGAAACAATGGAGGACATGGGCAGAAGTGTGCCAAGGATCTATGCAGCCCTGGACGACAAGAAAGCATAATTTTAATCACACATGATTAAAGTAGAAGGTATGATCAATAATAATTCATTTACTATTTTAATTGATTTAGGGGCTAGTCATAGCTATATAGATCCTAAGATAGTGGAAATATTGAAATTGCCAAGATGCAAGCATGAGAAATCTTTGTTGGTGCAGCTGGCTACAATATCCAAGAGAAAGGTTGTTGAGTTGGTTAAGTCATGTCCATTGGGCATGAATGGGCTGAATACCAAGGCAGATATGAACATCTTGCCTTTGGGTTCATATGACTATCTAATTGGTATGGATTGGCTGGACCAACACCATTCCATCTTAGATTGTCATAACAAGGCATTCACTTGCCTATATGAGGAAGGAAACTCAAGAGCAGTCCAAGGTATTCCTAGGGCAGTCACTGTCCAAGAAATATTAGCAATACAACTGAAGAAGTGTTATAGGAAGGGTTGCCAAGTGTTTGCAGCTCATATGGAGGAAACAACTAAGGATAGGGTTCCATATCTAGAAGATCAAGCAGTCCTAAAAGAGTTTGAGGATGTTTTTAAGGAGATACCTGAACTACCCCCAAAGAGAGATATTGATTTCTCTATAAATTTGATGCCTAGAGTAGCTCCAGTGTCAAAGACTCCCTACAGAATGAGTACTCCAAAGCTGAAGGAGTTGCAAATGCAGCTTTAAGAGCTATTGAAGAAGGGGTACATACGCCCAAGTGTGTCACCTTGGGGTGCCCCAGTGTTATTTGTGAAGAAGAAAGATGGGACCTTGAGATTGTGTATTGATTTCATGAAGTTAAATAAAGTAACTGTGAAGAACAAGTATCCCTTGCCAAGGATTGATGATCTCTTCGATCAGTTGAACGATGCAAGGATATTTTCAAAGATTGATCTCAGGTTGGGATACCATTAGGTAAGGATTAAAGATGAAGACATAAGCAAGACTGCCTTCAGAACAAGGTATGGTCACTATGAGTTTACAGTGGTGCCATTTGGGTTATCAAATGCACCAGTTGTTTTCATGTGTTTGATGAATGTGTTTTCCGAGAGTACTTAGACAAGTTTGTCATTGTATTTTTGGATGACATTCTTGTATATTTAAAAACAAAAGAAAAACATGAGCATCACTTGAGGATGGCGTTGCAAGTGTTAAGAGAACATCGGTTGTATGCCAAATTGAGTAAGTGTTCATTTTATCATAACCAAATTCATTATTTGGGGCATATTATATCCAAAGAAGGGATAGCAGTGGATCTTGACAAGATTGAGGCCATTAGAAGATGGCCAACACCCAAGAATGTGACAGAAGTCAAATACTTGATGGGTCTATATGGCTACTACAGAAGATTCATTGCAGGGTTTTCGAGGATAGCTCACCCAATCACTTCCTTACAAAGGAAAGGGATGAATTTTCAATGGACAATAGAATTTGAAAAGAGCTTCCAGCAATTGAATCACTTGTTAACTAGTGCTCCAATTCTGAGAATTGTAGATCCTAAGGAGGACTTCATGGTTTGCACAAACCCGTGCAAAGAGGGACTTGGTGGAGTCCTTAGTCAGAATGGTTTGGTAGTATGTTTTGAATCCAGAAAGTTGAAAGAGCATGAAAGGCTCTATGCCACTCATGATTTGGAGTTGGAATCCATAGTACATGTCTTAAAGAAGTGGAGGCACTACCTCATGGGAAATAAATTTGAACTGAGGACATACCATAATGGTCTGAGGTATTCGTTTGATCAGTCAACTGTAAATGCCAGGAAAAGTAGATGGCTGGAATTCCTTGGTGAGTATCACTTTGATACCAAGCACATCAAAGGAAGGGAGAACAAAGTGGTTGATGCACTTAGCAAGAGAGTGCATGAGTTACATGCTACAACCATTAGCATGTAACAAATAGATCTTAAAGGTAGAATTTATGAAGCTGCAAAAGTAGATTTGCAATACATGGAGATGGTAACAAAATTGCAGCAAGGTAAAATGCAACAGATAGTCGAAGATTATAAATTGGGAGATGATGGAATGATCATGTACAGGAACAAAATTTTTACACCTAAATCTCTGGAATTGAAAAGTATGATCTTGAAGGAGATGCATAATGTGCCTTATGCTAGACACCCAAACAGAGGCAGCAGTCAGGAGCAAATACTATTGGCCAGGTATGAAGAAAGAAATTGTTGAGTACATTGCCATATGTATGGAGTGTCAAAGGGTCAAGGTTGAACATAGACACCCAGTTGGATTGCTACAACCATTACCTATTCCTGAGTGGAAGTGGGAAGTGGTGACAAAGCATTTCATCACCAAATTGCCAAGGACAAGCAAGCATCATGATTCTATCATGGTATTGGTGGACAAGCTTACCAAGGCTGCCCATTTTATTCCATTGAAGACTACTCACAAAGCAACCAGTGTTTTTGATATCTATATGAGGGAAGTGGCCCGATTGCATGGTATTCCCAAGACAATTGTGTCTAATAGAGACCCAAAATTCACTTCAAAATTTTGGAAGCGATTATTCAAGGGGTTCAGAACAAATCTAAACTTCAACACATCCTATCATCCCGAGTCTGATGGGAAAACAGTGAGGGTAAACCAAGTAATATAAGATATGTTAAGAATGTGTGTGATGGACAAACCATCAAAGTGGGAAGACTATATACACTTGGTAGAGTTTTCTTACAACAATGGGTACCAAGCATCTCTGAAGATGAGCCCATTTGAAGCACTTTATGGCAAAAAGTGAAACACTCTTGTGAGCTAGGACAATCCAGCTGAAAGGGAAGTGATTGGGCCAGAATTGCTAAGAGAAATGGAAGAGAAAATGTTGAGGATTAAACAAAATTTAAAGGCTACCCAAGATAGGCATAAAAGCTATGCTGACAAGGGTAGAATTCACAGGGAGTTTAAAGTGGGTGATCATGTATTCTTGAAGGTTAAGGCCAACAGAAGTTCACTAAAGTTGGGAAATTGTTCCAAGTTGGCAGCTAGATATTGTGGACCATTTGAAATCCTAGAGAGGATTGGTCCAATAGCTTATATGATTGCCTTTCCTACATCGATGTCTGTTCATAATTTATTCCATGTATCATTGCTCAAGAAACATATACCTTATGTTAATCATGTAATTTATTAGAATGTGATTCAGGTGGAGCAAGAAGGCACTATCCAAGTGCATCCAGTACGCATTCTGGACCGAAAAATCAAACAGCTCGGGAATCGATCCATAGGGCTTGTAAAGGTCCAATGGACCTGGTACGGTCCTGAGGACACTACTTGGGAGCATGAGGATGCAATGCGGGCAGAATACCCACATCTTTTTTAGGATTTTGAAAATATTGTTGATATGGTGTAGAAGAATTACATCGAGGACAATGCAAAAATAAGGGGAGGAGATTGTAATACCCCAAGGTCGAGCCCCTAATTTTTAATCATGAATTGTAAACATGTTTCATAGGCTAGTGAGCCAATTAATGATAAGCTAGGAGGCTTATGTGATAGTTGGGCCAGAGAGCCTAGGATGCTAAGGCTAGGATCATGTTTTGTATATGTAAAATATTCAAATCATTAATATAAAAGCATCAGTGCGTGTAGATCGACCACGATGAAAGAGTATGGGGGACTAGGCTCCACTAGGCTGGGTAAGGGAGGGGGTTGAGAGGCTGGAAAAAGGGACTAAGATTAAGAGCTTAAAACTCAGAGAATAATATATATTATTCTTTTAATGTTGTGAGGAGGATATGAATTTATCCTAAGTTCCTTTGGGGAAGGGGAATGACTTCCAAATGGAGAGGAATGTGCTTCATGAGTTCCATGTGTCATCTTAGGCACATGAAAATATATGTGGGGATTTTGATTGTTCGTGGATCCCTTTTGCCATTCCTTCCACTCAAGCACGCAGTGAGCAGGTAGGAAGTAAAGACTGAAACATCATTGTTGAACCCTCGACCATCCCGAACCTCTATAACGAGCCAGAACTAATATCTTTGATGAACCTATAGCTTGTGGGTCACCTATGTTTTGTTTTGCCATTACTGTACCCCACATGTGGTTTATGTTGTTCCCACCACCCTTGCCCGTGCGTTGAGGAGCTGGAATGAAGAAGCGAGTTGTCAGCCCGTGGATTGAAGAAGCAGGTTGGCAGGCCTGTGAGAAACTCTCTCCAGGTGAAAGAGTTTGTTGAGGAAGTGAGTTCTCCTGGAGGGAGTCCAGTAGCATATACAGAGCTCTGAGAATTCATGTCTGACCTGTTGTTGAAGCCCTGGAAGGGAGGTGGAGCAGTTAATGGATTGTGTGACAATAAAGGTGTATACTCCTGGGGTGGGACAGGCATGTGGGAAATGAGAGTCTGTGAGCGATGGGCGTAAGCGGATCCTTGGAGGAAATCCTTTATGTATACTAGTGCAACTTCATGTTGTCCTTTCCTAGCCTAGGAATCCCTTGCCCGGTGGAGTCTAGTCCTAGCTCGGGGGTGACCCACTGCTAAGAGTGATGAGCAGCGTGGTCTAAGGCTGGGAGGTTTGTGGAAGGTATGCACACAGTCAGTGCACTACAATTAAGAGAAAAGTATAATTTATGTGCTTAATGGTTAAATGATGTATTTTAAGTGCATGTTTGTGATTCTTATAATAATATCATGTGTTTTGTTGCATGTATGATTTCATGCTATCTTTGTTTATTTATGTTAAGTTTATATGTGATTTATTCTGCAAAGAGTTATGTCTTCCATAGCCCAGCAGATCTATGTCCGGGCATGGACAGTTTTAATTACCTATAACAGAGCTTGAGACTGTGTGTGTCTGAGGTAGCATGGTTCGGCCTGTGGGTGGTCGGGGAACATTACAATATGGTATCAAAGCGTGAAAGTTTTAAGTGGCATGACCCGGCCTGGGAGGTTGTGTATGTTATAGTTTCCCTCACTTGAGGGTCTTGCAAAGCGGCCATATCATCAAACTCATTCTCTCTTTCTTTCCATTCGATCATCTTGGCCAATGAGAACCTACAAACCAAGAAGAAAACACATTAGCCAAGTTTTCAAAGAGGGAAATTGTTTTTTCATAAGTAAAAAACTAAAACAAAATATTTCTTGTGCCTAGTGCGCCCTTGAAGACTAAATCAGAGCACTAGCACTCCCTCAAAGGGGACACCAGGGCACTGAAATCTGAACTTGCACCCCCCCCCCAATGACCTAAGGGAGCGTCGATCTAGTTTGACACTATAGGGCTTCCTAAAAGGCCAAAACTCATGAAATAAGCACTAAAATTGAAAAACAAAGCATGCAAAATGATGTTAGGGATCATATACTAACTTGATCCTGACGAAACTGAAAACGATCACCCGTATCTCATGTACTCGATGACATAATAATCTCTCCAAAAAGGGGAAAACTCAAGAGAAAAGGGAAAATTGAAAAGTGAAAGGTGAAAATGAATTGGTCTTTACCCTAATTTGACTTTTTACCATTTCTAAATTAAAGTCATTTAACCC
Source organism: Picea engelmannii (assembly GCA_009831015.1). Classification (NCBI taxonomy): domain Eukaryota; kingdom Viridiplantae; phylum Streptophyta; class Pinopsida; order Pinales; family Pinaceae; genus Picea; species Picea engelmannii. The sequence goes on along the minus strand of ML777567.1, from coordinate 298,388 downwards.
CTTTTCACATTAGTAATATTTATTTTTTGAGTTTTTCCCATTATCGTTGATTTTAAAAGGAATTGCTAACGTTTTTGCCCAGAATAATTTGTTTACACGTGTGTATACGGAGCAAAATATTTTGATGACCTTATAACTCTATCGAGAAAACTTCGTCGTACTTCGAGCTCGTTAAAATATGAAGAGTCGTCTATTGGGGTTTAGTTTACCCCTTTTTCGGTCCCAACAAACTAACTACGAAAAATGAACACTCTAGTCAATCTCAGCTAGAAGAGTTCTTCGCCGTATAAACGTGAAAAACAACTGAGTTTTCCTTCTCTAGACTCACAAAACTACACATTGAAGGGCCTATCTAGGAACAAACCCTTAGTTCTTCCAATTTGTTAAATAAAGGAAGAGGAACTTATCGAAGGTGAGTTATATCAAGCATGTGTTACCCTCCTTGAGATCATTAAACGAAAAAGAGGTAGTCATCTATCTAGATGGGGGGAAAATTGAAGGAAGTGGGTCAAGTTTCTTGAGATCTTTTAAGGCAGCTCTTATGGTCACCCTTGAACACGACACTTGTTTTTACCTCACCATACACTTGGATAATCCATTTGCCTCCGCACTGAACCAATCCTATGAGTCTTTCTACTCCTTTGGCCCATCCAAAGAATGCTCCAACACTTGCCGCATTATGTTTTGGTCCACTCTGAGTCTATGCTACCAAGTCTTATGTTGTGCCTCGTTATTCAAGGGAAGTATTCACCTCAAATTCAACCATCTACAATATTATTATTTCCCATACCAGTTTCAATCCATTTTTTTCTACTATATCTTATCACTTTCCTATGACGAGTTTCGTGTCGATTGTTGGGGGATACATCAATGCCCTCCTTCGACGAGTCTTTTCCTGTCGACTTCAACAAATTATCCGGGAAATAGACTGAGGAACACATCAGTACCTTAGGACCTATATGCCTCAATGGTAGGCCTCCTCACATTCGACAGTGGGTATACATCAATGTCCCCTCACCGATTGATTCCACGAATGTTCGACTTCAGCTCATTATTCACATTTGTTGGATTGTACTTAAAGTACCTTGAGATTCATCGACATCAATGGTGATTTCTCTCGCACTTGTTAACGGTATACCTCAATGATCGGTAATCAAGTGGTTTCTACCATTTTCGACATCAAATCATTTATTCACATGAACAAAATCATACTATTATAGGATCAATACAAGGACCCTGGATTGAGTATTCATCTGCATATACACTTTACCCATGTTGTGATAAAGATTATTCAACTGATATATATGTTTTAACATAGATCCACTTTGCATTGGTCTGTGGCTATGTTATTATCACATTGTAGCTCCACTGTGTATTTTTCTTGGCTATAATCAAGTCGAGTCATAGAGGGATGGATCCACATTGTATCTTTGATGGCCATCTCCTTAGTCAATATCATCATGGATCTGTAATGTATTTATTGGAATTCGTGCTTTGAGTCACTTGTATTCCGAGCATAGCTATTCTTGCCTCGGGGATGGAACATATATTAACATTGTTTGATGGTTGTCTGCAGCTTCTGCCAGGTTCTCCAACTCCATACCCTTTCTTCAAATAACCTACAAAGTGTTTTGGCTGTCAACTTTCCTCTTCTGGCTTCACACTTTGGGGGGGGAATCTATTACACATCAAAATTCATCACTTTGGCAGTGTCGTAAGTGTCACACGTTCATTGTCGTAAGTGTCACAAGTATCACACTTTTATTGTCGCAAGTGTTGCATTCACTTTTCCTAAGTGTCGCATCTCGAATGACACCATAAAAATACTCGCTACAACCCCTAAAAAATATTAGAAGAAGAAGCCCCATCATCTGACAGTCTGAACAAGTTTTTTACCTAAGGAATTACTCATCTTTTTAACATTTTGGAATATCAATTCTCCCTTGCTCATATATAGGGAGTGCTAGCATTCCTTATCCATCTTAAGGGGGCGCTACAATGATTTTTTGTCCACTTTAAGGGAACAATGTGTTGGTTGAGGGAATCTTGGAGGAAATCCCACTTTCCTCCAAAGACAATTATGGATGGGTTGGGTTAGTTTGGCTCAAATATGACTCCATGGCTGCATCTAAGGAAGATATCACAACAAATGAAGCCATATCCTCAACCAATTCCAAAAATACTCAAGGTGGTTAAGCCGCTCAAAGCCTATAAATGGAGGCATTCCCATGGTGAAAAGGAGGAGAAATCAACAAAGCATTGTTATTTTGATTGTGGATCTTTTGAGCAAGGGTTGGATGAGGAGGACTTGGAGATATTGTTGCAACACCATCTAAAGATTGTAAGTTTTCCCTTCTAATTTCTCATTAATATACTTGGCCTATTTCCTCCAAGTGTGTGTTTACATGCGCTTCTTTATGGTTGTTTTAATCTCCATAGATAAATTGATTTTGTCTAATCCATTAGAGTAGGAGATAGTCATTTGTTTCTTGTTGTTGATTGAAGGTAATGATTTGCACCGGTAGTCAGATTGAGCTCGTGGATTGGAGTGTCTTGGACAAACGTCATAAGTGAGGTACATCATACTCCCCCTCCTTCTCTCTTTTTTCATGGACAAAATGAATTCATAGGAATGGTAGTGTCCAAATGTAATTTTTTGTCTTGGTATAGGGGTCTGTAATCCAAGGTAAAGTCCACCTGTCCATAGGGGAATATTTTTGTAACACAAGGAGCTCCTCCCTGGCCATGAAAAGGTAGCTTGCAATCACTAACTATATGACCGTGCTTTTGTCACCGATGACAATGAAAAGGGATGCCCTCATAATCCAATTTTTGAAAGTAGTGTTTGTCCTCCCACACTAGCTCTAGATCGTCTACCAAACCCCCTCTAATGTTCAAAGAGACAAGGATTATAGCTACTGACAATTTACCTAAAGTAAGAAAAGACATGTCTGCATCCAAGAAAGACCCCAAAGCATTTCTGAGATCTCGGAAGCTCTCTTTGGTCCAAAACTCTTCAGGTATTCTTGGCAATCGAACCCATATTGGAATCACATCCATTTTTCCTCTGTTGGAGTCAAAAAGAGGGGTCCATTTTTTTAGTATAAATGAGGAAGATTCTATGCACCAAGGGTTTTTCAGAACTCGTTTGGCATCCTCATCTTTCTCAAATTTGAATAGAAACTAGCCCTTGGTGAGAGAGTGCACCAAGGGTATATGGGTTAGGATTTTGGACCAGGACCGGTCAACCTAATCCTTTAGGGTGTTTATTCCAAAACATTGACCACTCACCCTTCCTACCACTATTGTATCAACCATGTCCATAACCTAGGGCATCTTAATGTCTTTCCCCAACACCTATTTTATTCACTGTCGGTTGATTTTATGCACTTATTTTTCTACCGACGTGCGACTCATTGTTGCATCATTACTCCCAGGGCACCTTCTAATAGTGGAAGATATCTTCTTTTTTTTCTAGTCTCAAGTGTTTTTGTTGCCTCCTCCAAATCTTCCCCACTATCCTGCTAGGAAAATGTAGCCAAAGGGGATTCAATGAAAATTGAAGGGTCTAGGAAATCACCCTTACTAGAGATGAAAGTTGGAGTGGCATGAGTAGGAACAATATCCATGGAGTTGTCATGTGCTTCCCATAAAAGCACAGGGGTCTCTTCCCAATTAAGACTATAAGCACCGAGGATGAGAAACTAAGGACCAAAGACTTCTAAATTTGTGAGAAGAAACCCTTCTCCAAACACCAAGTGATCATAGTGGGAGACTGAAAACCATTCCAAAGGAGAGGAGATAGATGGAAAAACCCCATAAAGACTCCATGGAACCCCTGAGAATGGATATATCGGTGATGCAAGCCCATAGGTATGGCCAAACCCCGATCCTAGCTCTAAAGGTAGGGGGTGTGGGGGAGAATCCAGCCTGGCTGGGAAAGCCTTGGCTTCGTGCAAATCAACCAAGAAAACACCTGACTCCATTGTGTCTCCCATCCCTATTGTCGCGAGGCTTGAATCTGAACCAAACTCGATCTGGTAGACAACTTGCATCAATCAGATCAATTGCCCCGCCATCGGATCCCATGAATAATCAAGTTCATCTTCCCCATCCATGCGAGTGGATGTAGGCCTGTTATCACTGTTTGTTGTTAAATGGGTCATCGATAACTTAATCACGGGAGAAAAATGGTTGTTCCTCACGACCTTTTATATAATATCGAATCCTTTTATGTGCCATAACCTTGAGCGCATTCCAATTCCTAACAATTGAGCCAATGCAGGGGCAAATCCACTCTCTGAGATTGCCAAACGCTGCACTTGGACTCCAATAATTTTCATACTAGGAATCTTGTTGAGGAGGCTTATATAACTTCCACCAAACAAATGAGAGGGCATTTGTAATGGTTTGTCTCGTCCTCACATGATGCCACTTTTAGAAATGATAATTGTGGCACATGAACCTGCTCAATGTCATCGGATCAAAATCTAGCACACCTGTGGGGGAACTTGAAGTACACAGAGTTGGACAGAGGAGAAGTATGAGGAAGGGTGGGAGGATGGAATAAAGCATAGACAAGGGAAGAAAGAGGATGTCAATGATGCAAATCCACCCAAGATAAGATGGAGGATGGCATGTGATGACACGCGTGGATGTAGAGCCAAACTGAGGGGTGATGTGGGCTGAGCGGGCGGAAGAGACAATAGGCAGAAGATCGATGGTCGACAGGTGGAGGCTGGCAGGATATACTAGAACTAAGATAGGGGGGCTAACCATAAAGTTAGGTAGGGATAAAATGTTAGGGGATTGGTTGTATGCATTTGAAACTATTGATAGATAGGATCCCTTGTGTTTCACTTGTAGAAAAATCGACCTCTTTATCATCTATGGAATTATTATGATGGAAGAAGTGAAGGAAATCCACATGGGGGCCATCCTAGAGGCCCAATATAATCCTTTAGAATATGGCTATGAGACACGAGTCTTTAGGGAGATATCCTTTCCTCATATGTCTAATTGTGTTCTTGGAATCTCCAAGAATGGTGATTTGTTGTACATTGTTGGACTTAGCTTGCCTTAAACCTTGTAGGAGGGCATAGGCCTCTGCTTGTTTATTGGTTGCAATCCCTAGACTCTAGAAATAGGTAATTTCAATAGATCCTCGAGAGCCATAAATAATCCCTCCCACTCCTTCCACCCCGTTGTGGAAAAAATATTTTACTAGAAATTGAAAAAGTGTATTAACAACTTGTCAAAAACCCAAAAAGGATTTCATATTTGGAAGCATATAAAGTCTGTAGCTCCAATAATCCACTCAAAAATAACCTAGATCCCTAAGTAATTGTAAGGATATTCTACTTTGGACGAATAACATTATGGGAAACCCACCTTTAGAACAAAAGACAAACTTGCTCCCTTTGAATATATGGATGGACATCAAGAATTTAAAAACCCTATATGATATATTGAGGTGGGAAGATGATTATGGTCATTAGATTGGTTGGGCACTTGGAGAACCTCCTCCTCACCTTAGCTCCTTGGCTCTTAACCTATTATCTTTGTTAAAGAATGGACCCCATAGGATTTAAGCATCAAAGATCAAAGAGGATGGAGTGACTCATAATACATAGTAAAGGATGGGTACATGCATCAGTTTACATCATAATCGCTCCCTCATAGATCTTCCATATTGAAACAAATTTGGCATAGTGATGGGTTGCCCAAAATTGTTGGCTCATGGTTCATGGAAAACTCTTGATAGTAGAAAATCTCCAAAACATAGGAATTCAATATCCCTCAATATGTGCTCTATGCCTTTCCACCAAACAAACCATTCATCATTTGTTCTTTGAGTGCAATTTCACCAAAAAAGAATGGTCAATAGTCTTTGCTAGCCTCAACCATAGATCATATAAGCCAAGCTCATGGAGGGACATGTTCACATTGTGGAGTAAAAAGTACAAGGGTTCTCTTTAAAAAAAAACTTTGAAAAGTATATGGATATAGATCTCCCAAAGTATCTATGCTGGAAATTGTGGTTTGCTAGAAACATAGTTGTTTTTAACCAAGAACTAGTTAAGCCAAATTCTATAGCAGCCAAGGCAAGAGGTCTCTTATTGGAGTATATCAACTCTAAAAGCAAAGGAAACCTAGAATATCAACCCCTAGATCAAGGTGGGGGGAAATGGCTTCGACAATTTTCAATTCTAATGCACAACTCAACCTCACTTTAAAATGAGAAACATAGCATAAATCCATTCAAATGAACCTGTGGGAATTCTAAAATTGGAAATTGAGGCAAAGATCGTTTATTCTCTTCTTTGATGGTGTGTCCAAAGGAAATACAAGGGTGGAAGGTGCAGGGGGAATCGTCTATGATCTTGAAAGGTAGAAAAAAATAACCTATGCTTTGGGGTCTAGGACAAGCAACAAACAATCAATCCAAGCCCTATGCTCTCCTTCAAGGCCTCCTTCTCGGCAAAAAAGCTAACATCAAAACTCTGATAGTAGGATATTCAAGCATGATCATTAAATACATAATTGGAAAACTAACTCCAAAGGGAAACAATATTGATTTGATCATTGATTGAATCAACAAGGAGGTTAGGAATTAACTTAGTGTCTCATTCTATCAAGTTTTGCAAGACCTCGACTCAAAAGCAAACTCATATGCAAACAATGCCTCAAATTTTAATTAAGGTGATTTGGAAAAAAATGGGGGGCAAGTATATTATTTCATCCCCTAAGATCCCAAGGCCAGAAGTTATGCCATGTTGTGTCCAAAATTAACTTCCATATGCCACCACATCACATACATTAGTTTAACATGTAGGGAGGTGATTTTCAAGGACACAATCCTATCATATCTATATGCTAACTTTAATCATTGTCTAGCCTTTTGAACTCACTACCTTTGATACTTGTATGTAAGGTGGGATTATGGTTGGGAATTGATCTTACTACACTTTCGGGAGGATTCTTAGGTCACTTTATACCCATGTAAGAGTCTTTTCATTTCTTGGAATACTTTGTTGGGAGTGGAGTTTTTATGTTCCAAGCTCTAAAGGTATACAATGATCACTTATCATAGCATTGGATTCTCTAAATCAAGCTTAGATTTTCTTCATTTGTGTCTCTATTCACATTTGGAATTTGGGTTAGATAAAAGTGCTCATTCATGGTATAAATGCTCTATTGCTTCCTTGTAAGAACTTCATAGTCCACCCTCTATCTCTTTCAAGAAATCAAACAGGGCTTTTGAGTGCTCTAGTTTTAAAAACTTTGAGAAACATTTTTTGGGTTGTCGTTGGAGATATATGTGTAAAGAGACTTGTTATAGGACTCAGTTTTATGTGGAAGATTAGTGTCATATGTATCCTACTTCTCGGACTGTAGAATAGAGGATACCCTATGTGTGTGGGATTCAATTTAGGACACCCTATTGCGAATTCAACTTTGCTTTCAAATATCTCTAATTTGAATCCAAAATTCATGGACCAAAGAGACATTCTAAAATTCTGAAGGACATTGAGATGGCATGAGAAATTTATCCAATGCAATAGAAGCTCCTTGTTCTCACTAACTTCTAAAGTGTATGAGAATGATCACCACTATGCCTCACAACATGAAACAATCATGAACCTTTTGGTCAAGCAGAGGCAAAAGTTAGATGCTTTAGAAGTTGAATGCAACATGTTGAGGAACCTAGAAATAAATCTTAGCAAGGATGCCCACTCCACAACCTCCAACAATAAGATGTCCATCAACTCAGCTTGAGAAAAATATAAAGAGGAAAAAATAACTTGTTATCCTTGAAGTTTGCACCAGACTGTTATGGCACAAAGCTAGGGAAACTCAGTTATTGCAATGATTTAGATTGATTTTGAATCAGGTATTTTCAAGTGGATCGGATGGAATGAATATCTCATATGAAGGATTAACTATTTATCCCAATAAGTAACAACACTCTCTAATGTCAGGGCCATGCACCTAAAAATATTTACACCTTATGAACAACATGAAAAGAGGAAATAAAACAAAGGCATGAACACATAAGCTAACAATCTGTCCATCTCACATATTCACCCAGAAGACATTTAGATACAAAACATTATTTTGGATCAAAATGAAAATATTTGAATACAAATTACAAAGAACAGACCATCAACAAAAACATATTCATTGTAATCTGATCTGAACCTGCATGACAAATTATGCATTGCGAAAACTTGTCTCTGCATTCAAATAAGAAAAATTAAAGTAGAAATACAAAAGAGACTCAGTCAAACTTAACAAAGTGATTGATATCTGAGCACAAAGTGTTGCAGGTCCTGCACAACATGATTTCCAACCTTCACATGGGTTCTTAAAGCTCTTTCCACTTGAATCTCTTCTCTTCCCAAAGGAAAAAGAAAACCCCCCAGCTTCCTTCCAATATGAAGATCTCTCTCTTCTTTCACAATTCTTGCTTAAATAGAAATTGCAATGCTTAATTGAGAGTAACCAGTTCAAACTAAGATCCAAAACAAAGGGATATTATCCTAATTTATACCAAAAAGTCATGATATAATCTCTAGGTCGAATGGATGAAGTGGTTATTGACTGGGTGTTTAGAAAAATCAGCAAAATCTGGAAAAATTAGTCATAAATCTCCACCTGTAGCTCTCAAATGGTTCACTTTTTTGGGAAAAGACTCGCATGTCATCTAAATGAGACCATTATGCAAGTGGGTTTTTGAGATATTTTCCAAATTCTGCACCGTTTGCTTGGGAAACACGTCAAAAGATGACTACAAAAACAATCACCTACAAATTTTTTTGCATTTTTACCAAAACTTTTAAGGAATTTCCACATTGATATTTCCCCCGTTTCAAACTTTTTATCCCATAGAACTTCTTTAGTAGCTAGTGTATACTCTTTTACATTCATGATGGTTTCTTAAATGTGTTGTCGGAATACCCGTGTTTTTGTAGCGCACTTTAAACAATAATGTTATTTCTGCGCTACAAGAACCACATTGTTCTTGTAACGAATAAAGTTTGAACCATAAACACTTAGGAAAGATTTGCAAATGAGAAATTAAATTGATACATCCCTGATGTGATAATATAATCCTATGTAACCACTTTGAACATGCCTTTCATTCTTGAAAAAGGGTTATGGATCAATTTAGGCTTAGGAGCATTTGGGAATATAGTTTTAGGTGCTAACACAACCCATCAAATGTAAGATGCATGGCTATTGAGCAATAAAATTCTCCCGCATCAAATGTTGGTTAGGAGTAGGCAAATAGTTAGCATATTTTATGTTAGTCTATATGTTTTTTAAATTTATATGCATAATAGGAGTTATATAGCTTGAGTGGGCCTAATGGCTAAGAACATGTGTTTTCTCCTAAGAGGTCACAAGTTCAAATCCAAAGGGGGGTAGGGTATGTATACCTTTGTAGACTTTAGCAGACAAATCATTGCATGGAGGGGGTATCTTGTCCCACAAACAAGGGGGTCTCCTACACCAATTTGGTGTCTGGTTTGGTCGTGACCTTAAAATTAGATGATTATTATTATTATTAAGCAATATACTTATAAGAACATCTGGAATGTAGTCATCTTAGATAATAACATACTCTCCTTTGTACTTTATGAGAGTTGTCATTTTGTTGAAGGACTATATATCAAACTTTTTTGTATGCTTTCTATTAGCATAGCTACAACCTTTTTATAATATAATATTATCTAGTTTTGGTTAATAAATAAATAAAATAATTGTGTTATTTAAGGAATAAATTTCCTTGTAAAAAATGAACAATATTAAATGTTCACTGACATTTCAAATGAGGATAAATGGGATAACATGAATAAATTCATTTTGTTCAATATGGAGGATACTAGGAAATGGGTGGTGTACGATGATATGCGTAAAAAACGATAGGAAGACATGAAATCATTTAGAAGGTCAAGCCCTCATATTCCACTCCCAGGAGGATTACGTTATTGATGGCTTGTAGAGTGCAAAAACACATGAGTGACAGAGAAAATTCATAAATTATGATGAACCAACAAGGAAAATGAACTAAATGCATTGAACATATGAATTGGATGCAAAATAACAATATGTGATGGATCATGAGATTAACTAAAGTAAATTTTAATTAAATATATTTTTATGTATGGTTCCAATTTAAGAAAAAATATTAATTTTAATATGCAAATGTGTATATACATGAAGGTACAAATATATCCTACGATGTGGGCATATGGTCATCATTTTAGATCGAAGAGTGCAAATCATGACAAACAAACATGTGATTGTAGAGTGATTGTTGCATTTGAGCAAATGCAAAGTTCAAGGGATACAAACCCAATATGACAACTTGATTATGTTGGCACCATTCAAGAGATATTTGAGTTGGACTATAGGTCCCTTAGATGTGTGATTTTTAAATGTAAATGGATTGATCTTTTTGATAGAAGGAGATCTATTAAACATGACCTAGATAGTGAATTATATTCTAATAACAAACATAAAGAAATGTTGACATCCTAGGACAAACCACCATAACACTGTGAAGGAGTTTTCTTTCATCTTGATGTCTATGATGAAAGCCAAGGATTTGTTATTCCATGTACATCAAGGGGAAAGGGGTATTTCAAAATGTACATATTGCAATTGTTGCACACGATCAATAAGATGGTGATTAAATGTAAGCGGTGAAGTAAATGTGGGTGATCGAGTAGAATTATGGAGTGTAGTGATGTCAAACATTCATTGTACCCCTAGTTGTTGTTTTTTAACACACACACGCACATGGCAGTTTCATATTATTATTTTATGAATTTCATTGAATCGAAATTGTCAATTCATACTCTATATTTTAATGAATACAAATCACCCAATGTTGGCTCAACTGATGGGCATATAAACATATTGACGCCAAAAACCAATTAAATTTAGATGTTTTGATTATATTCAATATTGTCATTGTTTTTCTTTGATAACTTCAATGAATAAGTAATTGATATATATATAAATACTTGCAGCAAACTCAATGGACTATGATATTGCAACAAACACAATTGACTATGATTATGATTAGCAACTGATAATTGTTAATTTTATCTACCAATTATTATTAAAACTAATTATAATAATTAATATTAATTATTAATTTATTGTTTATAATAAATCAATATTGATTAAATATAACATTTATTAATTAATAATTAATACTAATTATCAACAATTTATTTTAAAGCACTTCTAATTCTGAGTATTCAATTATTTTTAATAACAATAAATTATTATTAATTAAATACAATGTTTTTATTAATTAAAAAAAATACTAATAAAACATTTTAAAGCTCTTATAATTTATTTTTAAACCCAACAATTAAAGTTCTTATAATTTATTTCTAAACCCAACATGTGAAAGCATTTTGAACAACCACAAATAAGAAACAATGCAAACATATAATAATAATTAGGTAATAAGTGCAGTGAATTGAATAATCAACACCACAATGCAATAAAGGACACCTAGACATGACTCATGACAATAAAAAAAAAAAACAAGGTTGTGAGGGCTATAGCGACGTTATAGTCGTGTATTGTAGTAGTGCATGAAAAATGTAACAATCATACCAACTCATGCTAGGATTTATTGGTAGGAATTAAATTTCCACCGCTGCAATATACTATTATTTCCAAAATGTATAAAACATTTCATTTTTATTGGTACTACCTACAACAATGGAATATGAGCATACTGGAAGAAAACAAAACAAGACAACCAATCAAACCATCGACAATAGTTGTTTACCTTAGTGAAACCTCAACTAGAGGAAAACTCTAACATGCAATCGACAATTTATTTATTATGCACTCTCGTAGAGATACAATAAAGAGCAACACACGCTCATGGGGATGTTGTATATTATTACTCATGTTGCTACATTTGCATAGATATTTGTTTTGCCCTAAGTCACACTCCCATGCTGAGATTATTGTGTGCATGGTTGGGATTGGAAATAATATTCTTCCATTGTGGATTGACCTTGGTGTTCTGAACATGTTGGTCCTTGTAGTTTTTAGAATAATCTCCTTTATTATCAAATTCCCCATGCTTTTATTTTCATAATCTCCTTCACGGTTCTTCTCTTAGGACTTTTGAAGATTTTTCCTTTCAGTCTTAGCTCCACTATGTTCTCCAATAGAAATAAGATAGTTAGGGTCCCCAAAATGTTACCTGCTCCAATTGGTTGTAATCGACATTTTTAGTCACCCGTTGAAAGGTTCTTCCACCTCAAGAGTTGGGCCACTTGTCCTTTCTTTGGCTTGATGCTTATCATCTTGCATGAATAATGGAACCTCTTGACAATTTCATGACCTTTTCTTCCCATCCTTCACTATCACAATGCAAAAAATAACGTACATATAACACAACCATGATGCAAGAAAGGATGCCTAGACATTACATGAACCAACCAAACAAATAAACTAAATCAAGGTTGTGAGGGCTACAGTGACGTTATATCCATGTATTATAGTAGTCTATGGACAATTTAACAATCATACAAAATCCTATGAGGATGTACTGGTAGGAATTAAATTGCCAGTGCTGCAATATACTCTTACTCCCAAAATGCATAAAAATGTCATTTTTACTAATACTACCTACAACAATGTAATATGAGCATAATGGAAAGAAACAAAACAACAAGACAAATAATCACACCATTTACAATAGATGTTTACCTCGGAGAACCTCAACAACTAGAGGAAAACTCCAACATGTAATCAACAAATTATTTATTAAAGACTCTCATGAAGATACAATCAAGAGGAACACACTCTCATGGAGATGTTGTGTATTTTTACTTGTGTTATTGCATTTGTATAGATGTTTGTTGTGCCATGAGTCACACTCCCGTACTAAGATTAGTGTGTGCACAATATGGGATTGGGAATAGTATTCTTCCACTATGGATTGATCTCAGTGTTATGAACATGTTGGTCATTATAGTCTCTAGAACAATATCCTTTCTTATCATACTCCCATGCTCTTGTTTTTAGAATCCTCTTCATGATTCTTCTACTAGCCCTTTTGAAGCATTTGCCTTCTAGTCTTCTCTCCATTGTGCTCTCCAATAGAAACAAGACAATTAGGGTTCCCAAAATGTTACCTCTTCAAACCGGTTGCCACTGACTTTTTTAGTCACCCACTCAATGGTTCTTCCACCTCGAGACTTCAATCACTCTTCCTTTATTTGGCTTGATGATTGTTGTCCTGCACAAATAATGCAACCTCTTAATCTTTTCCCAACCTTCTCTTTCCATTCTTCATTGTTATTAGCACCCACGTTTATGATGCAACTTAATATGTTAGGGACATGGCTGTCATATTTGTTTACAAATTGTACCTCTCCATTTTGGGTGGTTTTGGTCCCACAAAATCTTAGTAGGGTAGAAGATGAAATTTAGATAGCTTCCACATTTTCTCCACATACTCCGCATCTTCAAAAGTTGCTCGCTTCTCTTGTACTTGGTGTAGACCGAAATAAACTAAAAATCCAAGGACCAATTTGATCCATAATGGTTGGGGATTTTCCATTACACATTCCACCATCACTAATGCTTTTTTGAATTTATTGTGTGTTAACATTCAACTATTGTTGTTTCGAATTTTCATGCTTAAAAATACGAAATCAATACCAATTTCACTATTAACATTCTACAATGATGGGTAAACCAGACACATAGTTATAAATTGAATGAATAATATAACAATCAAACCAAATCCTCCATCGATTTATTAGTAAGAATAAAATTTCTACCGTTGCAATGTACTCTTATGATTAGAAATAAAACACACCATTTTCACAGTTATTGTGTACAACACTAGAATATGGACATAATGTAAGGAAACAAAAGCACTAGACAATCAATCACACCATTAACAATAGATGTTTACCCTAGAGAAACCTCAACTAAAGGAAAGCTCCATCATGCAATCAAATATTTAATTACTATATAGTCTTGTGAAGATAAAATCAAGATCAACAAATTTTTATGGAGATTTCATGTGTTTTTACTTGTACAATTGCAATTACATAGATGTGTACTATGCATTGAGTTACACTCACGTACAAAGATTATCGTGTGCACAATTTGGGCTTGGAGACAATATTCTTCCATTGTGGATTGACCTCGGTTTATGAACCTTTTGGTACTTACAACCTTTGGAACAATATCCTATGTTATCGCATTCCCACGTCCCATTTTTAGAATCCCCTTCCAGATTCTTCTCTTGGCCCTTTTTAAGCTTGTGACTTCAAGTGTTCTCTCCATTGTTGATCCAGATTATGTAGAGAAAGAATTGAAAGCAAAAATATAAATGGAAATGCACCAAGATATTGTAGAGAGCACAATAATATAGCAAAACCCAAATACTATTAATGAATGAAATAGGAAAAGACCGTAAAATGCAAAGCAATACAAACCAGCTAGAGTGGTGATACCTTATCTCCGAAGAGAGATGTGTTATTTATGCTCATGTCACACACCCACTACCATAATCAAGTTTTCGTTGATTTCTGCAGAATCAGAGCCCCCGAAATATCTACGGAGGCCTAGCGTAAGCTAGCTCTTTCTCTCTCTCTGCTCCCATGTGATCGCGGGTCATGATCACAGGTCAAACAATCGTGGCACCTCTTCGCATTTCACGCCTCGGTGCTACAGGGATGTCGAATTGTTCGACTCTGCACCCGCCGAACCCCGACAAGGTTAGTGACTGGCCAATAGGGACGAATCCCTACAGGGTTAGCAATTGGCCATTAAGAGCGGCCCTGTCGCGCGGTTGAGTGGAGTACAGGTGGTGAGAGGGGAAACACGATACGATGGGCGATGTGACAAGAGACGGGTCCCACTTCACACGCCACACTATTCCGAACCCCCCCCCCCCCCATTAAAGGCAGAATGGCAAGGGGGGTCCAGAATTCGCCTGAATGTCGTTGATCAAGGCGAATAAATCCTGACCATTCCAGAGTTGCGCGTTCGATTCCGAACCCCCCCTCACCGCTAAAGGCAAAACAGCAAGGGGGCTCTGGAATGAAGCCTCAACCGTAGATCTGGGCGGGTGGACTTTGGTCGTCCAGATCTGCTCGTCACTTACCCTAAGGCGCACTCGCGCCCCGGCTTAAAGTTGACCTCTCTTCCCCACATCTGACGGTCATTATAGACCCTAAGATCCTCCGAAAGAATCTCGTTCGTTCATCAGGATTTATCATCACGAGAGTCCAAACTCTCGACCATGGGACTCCCAAATTCTCGATCCCTGGTTTCCCGATGCGGTTAATCTCTCGAAACGTAGCCTCCTTAAATCGGACGGTCCAGATTTGTCTCGGGGTTTCCACCATGGAAAGTCTCGATCTCTCGTCACCAGGACTCCCGAGTTTGTGATTCCCAATTTCCCGAAATGGGAAATCTCACGACACGTGGCCCCCCTTAAATCGGACGGTCCAGATCTGTCTTGGGGTTTCCACCATGGAAAGTCCTGATCTCTCATCAGCAGAACTCCCGAGTTCTCGACTCCTAATTTCCCGAAGTGGAAAATCTCTTGACACGTAGCCTCCCGAAATCGGTCGGTCTACGACTGCTTCGGGGTTTCCACCATGGAACATCCCGATCTCTCGTCACCAGAACTCCCGAGTTCCCAACTCCCGATTTCCCGAAATGGGAAATCTTACGACACGTGGCCTCCTTTAATCGGATGACCCAAATCCATTTCGGGGCTTTCGCCCTTATTCACTGGGGGTTTAACCCTCGGGTATCTCCTAACAGATCCAACAGCTATCGAGTTTTCCAACCGAGATCTGACAGTTCAGACAGGTTCCTAACTTGTGCATTCTCCCACGACTTCCTGGACGGGGAAAATTCAACGGCCCAGATGTTCTCATGGACCTTGGGGATCTACGATCCCGATCTCTTCGTTACCCATGAAGACACAGAAGGTCACAGGGGTATGGCACTTAACATCCTACTTTCTCCTACCAAATCTAATAGTCATGAGTGACCACAGATTTCCCGACGGAATCTCGTATGTCGATCACCACCTATCAAGGTTAAGGCACTTAACTTTCCAGCTTCTTCTTCTTATCTGACGGTCGTGAGTGACCACCGATCTCCCGATGGGATCTCGTCCATCGATTCGATACTTATTAGGGATTTCTTAAGGCCTTACGCCTTCACGTCCTTTTTCCAGGTTCTTGATGGGCTTTTCAAGAAGGGTATCTCTATGGGGAGGTTTACCCAGGGAACTATCTGAGGCAGTTAAGGGTATCTCTCTCTCTCGAGAACCAGGCGCGAAGTCTGAATTAGATCAGCATGCATATAAATAACAATTTAAGAGAGCATAAGCCACACGTAGTCTTTCCATATAAACATACAACTACCAGTACTGATCAAGATACCATACAGACATTCTTATAATGAAGTCATTCACGATTTCACAGCTTATGATCATAAATGTCAGCATACATATATTTCAAGATGTCAAAGGAAAAACACTTATCAGAAAGTAACAGCAGGGGTTATGTAACTACTGAGAGGGGTACTCGTTTCCACCCAACCATAGGTTGAGCGACTCCCAGCGGATTTACCACTAGCCACCCCCGAGCTGAGACCACGATGTTGTGAGACTGCGTCTCTGTTTGCCAGTGACCAGGAGTGAAGGTTACTCTCCTTCCTCTTTGCTATCACCCACTTTGCATATCGCCAGAGTTCTCTTGCTCCCCTCGCATATGCCCCCCAATCGCTTCTCCGCCCACGCCTTATCCTCTTGCGAGGTTGTGTGTGGCGCGATTTCCCTCGCGTTGGTCAAGCCTGACGGCTCTACGGATGGGCGGTTCACCTCCCCATCCCTTATTAACTCCTGAGGAGCCATCCACCTACCAGCCTGCGAGACCTTTAATTCGGGGCCAACGAGCCACTTTTGGTTCTCCGGGCCAGTGCAGTCCAAATACGGTATTGATTTTTGGTGGAAGTTAACGCCACCTTTCCAGGTGCCTTCCACCGCCTTTCTGCAGCCATCGTGGTCTCTTTTTCAGCACATCCCCTCTTAGCAGTCCTGCTATATATATATTCATAATATTATTTACATTCATCGACCTTTTTCACAAGGTCCATTCACATCACATTTCTGAGTTTGCCACAATACTTGGCCAGTATAGTTATTTTTACAGACTGGGGGAAACATGGTGTTACAATTCCCTCCCCCTTAAAGGAACATCGTCCTCGGTGTTCTTTCTCAAACACCTGTCATGCCTTTCTCATTCATCCACTTCAGAAGGCTTGACCTTCATCCTCAGTCTGGTCCTTTTTCAGGATCTCGGTCTTCGTTACCTGCCTTCCATAATTCTTGGACAACAAGCACATTAATCACAATTTTGTGCAAAAACATCTTATTGTTGCTCATAATTCAAAAGGAAAAATTTCATAATTTGAGCACAATACTTATCTGTGCAGTTTATGGAT